>CM057148.1:26078031-26468031 GCA_029964075.1 Patiria pectinifera
AGCAAATACAGCACAGAGATATGTTACATTACCCTTTCAAATATGAAAAGAAATAATTTTCCAAATAATCCTTCAACTCTAAGTTACATGAGGTATAATGACAAGGTATATAGGATATAGGTGCAACTTTATCTACAACAGAAAGTGCTTTTCTTCCTCAAACTTTTGTTCGCATCCCCCCCCCCCAAACAAAAAATAGGAATGACCCTGCTGATGCCTGTAGTAAGTCCCATTTGCTTCTCCTCTCAGTGATTCACGGCTGCAACCTTTTTAAGAATTTTCCGACAAATTGACAACTGATTTTTCCATGAATCTCGCCTGCACATACCGGTGCTTCGTTGCTCTTTTCCTCAAGTAAATGGTTTTATAAAAAACAAAACAAATAACAGAACCAAAAGTCTGATTAAAATTAGGACCCATGGTTTTGGGCCCTTTACTCCAACACATCAAAGTAACACATATTAGGCTGCATGTATGAGTACGCCCCTTCACAATAAAATCAAACACATCACATTTCATAAGAAAGTGGGATTTCTGAAGACCTGAACTTGTATTTTGACACGAGGAAGTCAATATACATTGTATATAAATGTTCGAATGAAGGCAGCTTTTTCTTCTTTATACCAGCGATTTGTGATAATGTGATTTGTTTTACATTGGTAGTCATTCTGTATAATTTGATGAATTTCAAATTGGCACTGAGGATAAAAAAGTAAAAAGGTCTTTTATTTCATACAACGGCTTACCACCGACAGCCTTAGTTTCAATTCCAATTTGAAACTCGTCTTTTGGGCTTGCCTTGGCCTGGGCCTTGAAAGTCAAGGCCTTGGCATTGGCCTTGGATGATAGAGCTTTTGCTCCCACACTGATTTGTTCAAGTGTTGTTCATTACCTTTAATAATATATAATACTCATCCGATATTTCGCCGAATCCGTCAAACCGACGCTCAACGCTCCTTACAATAAATTAAAATTGACTGAACATCTTCAACATTTTTTATACATATTTTTTTTACATTGTCATGTATTGCCTAAACAATAATTTATATCTAAAAAATATCAATTTAAATAATAACAATCTAATTTCATCCTCTGTGTGAACCAAAAATATCAACATCATCAGCCACCTCATAAATTAAGAAAAAATACAGAGATACAGTATGTATCTGTTCCCTCCTCAGGGAATGTCTTGTGTGAATGCGCACCTATCCCGCAATAACACCTGTTGACTTGCCAGTTTAAATTGAAGTGGTTTACTTTCAATTCTCCAAGAACCTAACGGCGCACCGCTGCTCATTCGTTCCGTTACATGGGGAGTTCTTCTCAATACGTCAGGGACATGTTTGCAGATCTGGCGACGTTTTAGCAACCAATACACTCAGTTTGGTCAATTGTGTATAGAATTTAAATGTATCATTGTATTGTACATGATTTATTCGAATCGTGTGTGCCCCATAATGAATTTTGTAATACACAACACAAAGATCTAACACTCGAAGTAATGAGAAGGATCTGACGTGGCGGCCTAGAATACACTCTGGAATCTAAACCAATCAGAGTGCTCCGATAGAATTCGCTAGCGATTCAAAATACTCCCATATGTCGTGTACAAAATTGAAAGCTTTTTCTCAAGGTCGATAATTGATCGGACAAAAATCAGCATCGTTTGGTCTGGGAACGAGACTACGCGCATTGCAGCGATATTTTGCGTGCGTGCAGCCAGTAAAAATACGTAACACAATTACCGACTTGGCACCAGATCTACCCCCCACCCCCGAATGTATTGTGTGCATGTGCACCTACCCTGCAATAACAACTTGCTATTGAATTAGGTTTACTTTTCATTTCTACTGTTTATGTTGTGGTATTTTCCCCTGTCCTTGGGAATATAGTCCGTGGGAACTAACTCAGTGCATTCCAATCCTTACAATTGGAGTATTGAAGAAAAGAAACTTGCAAATAACACAAGGGTAGTCTCAATAATAGCTAAACAGAAATATGTAAAGCTCCACTGTAGAATGTTACTCTTGAATAGAAAAGCGCAAACCTCAATTGAGCCGTCGCACGCAATCGGTTGGGTTCTTTTGTATCTCATTTGATTGAAATCATTGTCAATTCCCCCCCCCCCCTTTCTGGTCCCCGGGGAGAAAAAGGCGCGACGAATATTTTAACCCATTTATCTAGATTCCACGCATAACTCTTGGCTCTCCTTTCCAATTCATCGGTCACTATTGCTCAAGTTACTAACTCCTACATCGGCAATACTAATAGAATACAATTGCTGTGGGTGCTGAGGGAAAACCCCTCTTATCCCCAAGGTAGAACCGGCTACAGGTCACGTAAGTTTGCGGTCACTGAATTACAATACATAATAATGTGCCCTCTCCATTCAGTGAATTACAATACATAATAATTTGCCCTCTCCAATCCATTTAATAAACGTCAGCCAAACATTTACAAAATAGCAACTCTTAGTTTGTTTTGTGTTGGTATTTACTTTTTATAAAATGAATGCGGCCTGACGTTGCGAACTTCAAAAGCTCTTCTTCAGAGGCAAATAAAACTGAGCAAGTCACGTAGGCCTCTCTGCAGGGGATATGCCGGGTTTCTTTGTTGCACATTTCAGACCTTGCCACACAACGTGTACATTTTGTGCAGTGAGATTGCACTACGAAGTTCAGGCAACAAACAAAATCACAGGGTTGTTTGATTTTAACTATTTGATTTAAATCATGTATTTAAATCAAGTTAAAAAAAAAAACAATCAACAAAAATAAACGTCATATCAAAGTAAAAGTAATAAAAAAAATGATACGCACGTAGATAATAGCTTTCAAAGAAACTTGACCCAATTTAATACACCAATGTTATCTTTTGGATCATTCCATCCAGTATGCTCTCCTATGCAGTTGATATGTTCTGGTTGGCTACACTGTTATCAACTTCCAAATGAGTGTGATGCCAAGTGTTGGTTCATGTATGGATGCAAGGCATGTTAATATTATCAAAAAGGGGTTATATAAGTAGTGTTTACACAGTACACCATTATGTAGGAACATGTCCATGTAAAATCACAAAATTTCGTTGTTTGAACAGAATAACACTAAACGGATGAACAACTTGTCTTCCGTAATTGTTCCTTCACTCGTGTTCAGTGTTCCATGATTTCATTAATCCCTCGAATGTAGTAATCTAGTGTCTGTGTGGGACGTTTAATTACTTTCTTTCAAGAGATTTGTAAAAGGTTAAAATGCAATGCAAACTAAACAAAATTGTACAGAGCCTGTTTAATAATATAATTTGTGTTGAATGTGATGAACACAACTTTTTTAATAACTTATTAATGACAAAAAAACAAATCGATTCAAATAAAAATGTATAGTTGAAATAAAAAAATAATCAATCAAAAGGTAATCAGTACAAATAAGACTATAGGGTGGCCGCTCGAAGAAAAGGGGGGAAATGAATCAACAAAAAGTACACAAAATCTTTTTCTAAATAATTATCTGTACTAATGTTATTCGCTTAATGATAGCAAACCATGCTATACAAATCGAATCGATTATTTTTTTATTTTTTTTAAACCACGATTTGTATAACGCTGTAAAAAAAAAAATCACGGCATACCTGTGTGGAAGCACACAGATAATATTTCCTTTCAGCTTATTTTTAGATTTTAACGAATTATTTATCTACCGAAAATATCTTGTAAAGTGAGTTCGCTGATGAAATGGGTATAACTACACAATATTTTAACCCATTTATTTAGATTCCATGCTTAAATCATGGCTCTCTTTTCCAATTCATCGGTCACTATTGTTCAAGTTACTAACTCCTACCCTGGCAATAAAACTAGAATACAATCGCTGCAGGGGCTGAGGGAAAACCCCTCTTATCCCCCAAGGTAGGACCGGCTCCGGTCACGTAGTTTGCGGTCACTAAATTACAACACATAATAATTTGCCCTCTCCATTCCATTCAATAAACGTCAGCAAAACATTTTCAAAATAGCACTTCTTAGTTTGTTTTGTGTTGGTAAACTTTTCATAAAATGAATGCGGCCTGACGTTGCGAACTTCAAAAGTTCTTCTTCAGAGGCAAACAAAACTGAGCATGTCACGTCGGCCTCTCTGCAGGGGATATGCCGGGTTTCTTTGTTGCACATTTCAGACCTTGCCACACAACGTGTACATTTTGTTCTGTGAGATTGCACTACGAAGTTAAGGCAAAATAAATAACAGGGTTGTTTGATTTTAACTATTTGATTTAAATCATGGATTTTAATCACGACTAAAATATAAAACAAAATATTTGAAAAAAATCAAAAGTCATACAAAAGTAAAAGTAATAAAAAAATGATAGCACGTAGATAATAGCTCTTAAAGAAATTTAACCCAATTTAATACACCAATGTTATCTTTTGGATCATTCCATCCAGTATGCTCTCCTTGCAGTTGATATGTTCTGGTTGGCTACAATGTTATCAACTTCCAAATGAGTGTGATGACAAGTGTTGTTTCATGTATGGATGCTTATTATCAATATCATGTTTATATTATCAAAAAGGGGTTATATAAGTAGTGTCCACACAGTACACCATTATTACAATGTAGTAACATGTCCATGTAAAATCATCAAACTTCGTTGTTTGAACAGAATTACACTAAAAGGATGAACAACTTGTCTTCCGTAATTGTTCCTTCACTCGTGTTCAGTGTTCTATAATTTCATTAATCCCTCGAATGTAGTAATCTAGTGTCTGTGTGAGACGTTTAATTACTTTCTTTCAAGAGGTTTGTAAAAGGTTCAAATGCAGTGCAACCTAACAAAATTGTACAGAGCCTGTTTAATAATGTAATTTGTGTTGAATGTGATGGTCGCTCGAAGAATAGGGGGAAAATTAATCAACCAAAAAAACCCACACATTTTTTTTCTGAATAGTTATCTGTAATAATGTTATTCGCTTAATGATAGCAAGCCATGCTATAAAAATCCAATTGATTATTTTTTTTGTTTTTAAATTACGATTTTTATAACCCTGAAAAAAAAAACCCACACGGCATACCTGTGTGGAGGCACATAGATAATATTTCCTTTCAGCTTCTTTTTAGATTTTTGCGAATTATTTATCTACCGAAAATATCTCGTAAAATGAGTTTGCTGCTGAAATGGGTATAACTACACAGATGGTCGGGCAAAAATAGCTACCACGGGAAGTGCGTCCTAGGATGGGCTACACTAACGCTATTTAAACAAACTGATGTTAATTGGATGGATCATTTAAAAGTAGTATACAATAACCCACACAGCCATCCTTCAAAAACTGGGCGTTTAGGCCCAAAAAAGTCTCCGGTTTCTGGTATGCGCGCGCGTCGCCGTAGCCATGCGCGTCGGCAAAATAAAAAAAAGTTTTTTTTTCAATGAAAGATGATGTCTCAAAAACGCCAAACTCACTGGTTTGACTGGAATCCTGCTGCTGCAAAATTTTAACGTGTTTTTAATATTGGATTATGGTCGAGAATAAGCTTTATGTGGCCTCTCTGGACTCCCGTATATTTGCACTAACTTGACTAAGTTTAGTCTGGCACCATTTGCAGTCATCAGCCGACATTTGAAGCAAAACAATCAGGTAAAAAAAAAAAAAAAAAAAAGCCGCGTCGCCGCACCACTTTTTGGGCAAGTTCCATACCAGAAACCGGAGACTTTTTTTTTGGGCCTTAGTGCTATTCTTGTGATGGCGCGCGAGAACGAGTTCAGGGATTTTTACTCCGACAAATCGAGTAATGTTGACTTATTTGGGAGAACACCACCGCAGGCTATTGTTTTAGATAAATCAAATTATCGCAGCTATTTGCGGGACAAGTCTAATGCTGTCACAGCGCCGAGATAGAGCCTGAAATGCAATGTCCTATTTACGACTGGATATTCGTGTACGTAGGCTATGCCACAATATCTGCCGCGTCCGATGTAAACAATCGGATTTTTTTTTTTCATTTGTTTTTTCTCGGGAACGGTAAGACAGAAGGTTAGTTTCCGTTTTACCAGACCACTGAAATAGGATAATTAAACAACCCAAAACGTAACATTGTCGGGCATTTGAGGCCGTAATACCCCTTCAAATGTAAACAAACATGTATAGTTTCACTCATCTCATTCAATGAATGAGATTAATGAAAATATATACTTATTTGTTAACTTAAAGATGGAAAGCCATTATGGAAATTGTATGTCTTTAAATGGCAACTGAAAATATATTAGTATTTTGACCCCAATAATTATAATAATACCGGAGTCTTATGTAGTGCACGTATCGACCAACAATTAGGTACTGACGGCGCTGGAAATTATTTCAATTATTAAAGACAGGTAAATGAAGTTTATGAGAAATACGAGACCCATTATGTAGCACCCCTTCTCTTAGGAACCCATGTACCACGGCACACAAGTCGAACACCGTAACCATTGGACCACAGCACCCCATGTTATCTCTTCATCGTTATATTCGTCTATACTGTTCTTGATTAATCCATTCAGAGATGTCAAATGTTGTTTTGCAATTCAAATATTTTAAAACTATGACTACCTACATAGTACGGTTGGTATTTATTATTTTCATTGTTATTCTAGATTATGTGACCCTCATCATCTGACGTCTGACCTCAATCACAAAGATGCAGCAAGACAGCCCTGGTCGGCGGGGTCGAGCTAGGATCACGGCCGAGGAGTACAACCACTCACTCAGCAAACTCGTCAGCACAAAGAGGAAGGTTAAGCCAAGTCGTAAGGCGGCATTCATGGCCGCCTTTCCAGTCAAAGCCTCGCCAAGACTCCATTCTGATGAAGGGGGAGCATCCGTCCTGCCACTGAAAGAGGCTTCAGTGACTCATCCTGAGCACAGCAAAACTGCGACAACAGACGAAACAACCAGAGCTGAATTGAAAAGGTATAACACGGGAAATCACTCTGGAAATCTCAATCGATCGACACTAATTTCCCCTAAAGATTCATAATATATTAGGCCTGTATTCTAGGGTAGAAGTTTTTTCGTTTCTAGTATTTTCGTCTTTATAGACCATAAACCAACTAAATATTCTAGGTCAGCAGTGTTCATGAGTTTATTATTGTTATTTATTTTTAATCGAATTCGCACCTTCATTAATGCATCACCTCATTTCACAATTGGTTAAATCAGTTTAAGAAAGATTTCCATTAACTGGTATATCTGAAATAAATAGTAAATATCAATGCACCGTATGGGTATACGGGTCATTCTTCAGTAAGTGTCTATTTTGGGCCTTACAAAAATTGTGGAAAAAGGTTTTTTTTTTTCAAATGTTGAATTCCTTTCGTGGGATGTTATCATCATGTTGCACGGCAACTATACTTAGCGCACGGCGCAATCTTTAGAGAAGTTTTAACCATTTTTTTAACATTCAACTCTCAGTGCTGTAGCATAGGAGAAATGCAAAAGTCATATTCGTCACACCTGTTGTGACGGAAATGACAATATTTGAATGAATGTGAAGCCGAGTAAATTCAAATGAGACCTTTTAAAGTATGACCAAAGAATAATAACTAGTGAATAGAGAGGCTTTTAACATGATAAACCCAATCCATTATTATCCATATTTGATTACCATTATCGACTAAAGAAAACGTCCAGAAATCGTCTCCGTCACGGTAAAACGTGACAGAGCTGACTGTGACGGAGCTGACAAAATAAAAATCCAACTCGTATAGCGCCATCTACAGTTTGTTTGAAGCATGAATACATGTGTTTGGAAGTTTACACAATTCTGATGTCGTATTCATGAACACGTGTTTAGAATAAAAATGTATATAAGGCATGTTTTAAAGCGTTCGGAGATGACGCCGAATAAAGGTACGCCCCCATAATTTAGATAAAGCCTGGTTTTGATCGTTTTTATTTACGATACCTTGAGAAAATTCGAACACAATACACTGCCGTATCTCGCGTGTGTAGACCGAAGCAGTGTTTCTATCCTGTTTTTATCAACTATTGAGGGCGCTGCATAAGTTTGTGACAGTATCTGACTTAAATCTTCGGGGACAAACATTTTCCAACACAATTGATAAAGTTTAGGACTTAATTGGTCTAAAAAGGGGTATTTTGAAGGTTTGAATAGATGTAAGTAATACATTCATATCGTTTAAGAGTATTTTCATGAAGAAAAGTCCCTCCACCAAATAATGATAATGATCGGAATTTTTACATAGTACGATCGGGACATGGGTTTTCCGGGGGTCGACATCGACAACGAAAGTAGATTAACGAAGAATGACCCATACTCTGATTATTTTCAGCACTCCTGTGAATCAATCAGCACTTCCCTCATCTCCAAACCAAATAAAAATAAGCGACCTTTGTAATTCCAGGTGACTATCTGATATCATGTTCTTGTACACAAAACGTTGGAAGGAAAATTGTAATCGAAAAGTAACAAAAGTTAGCTAAATGTAAAAAAATAATTTTTGTCAGAGGTATCATCATCCAGGAGATTTTTGTTTTGTATTTCCCACTTGCAGTCCCGTCGAAGTGAGACAGAAATTGCAGGTTTTTGTCAGAGGTCTCCTCTTACCAAAGACACTTTGCCTGCATCTCGATCCAGAGACATCAGTAGCAGCTTTGAAAAAGCGCGTGGAGCTGGAAAGTGGCATCCAGTCTCAGGATCAACGGCTTTACATCGGGAGAAACTTTCAGGTGCTAATTCTATAATAACCGTAAATTGGGAAAAAAACAAGTCAATTTTTAAAATTCATTTTATCTGAGCGTATACTTTCTGCATGTTGTTTTGAATTTGCCTTCCTTTTTTTGGAAAACAGATTGATTTTTATGGAGTGATTTTTTCCCCTGAAACTTTGAAATTACATTATTATAACAGGAGTTTGTGAAACAAAATTGTGCGAGACCGGCAGGCCTTCTTATGGAGTTTCCCCAAAAAGGGTCCGTCTGACTATTTTTGCAATAATTACAAAACCACGAAGCATATTTTGGAAATGTTTATTTGTGCAGATACTCATTATCCTTGTAGTGGGGCTGTTAATGTGAAATATGTAACACAAATTTGCATGTTGGTTCTTCATGCCATGAAGGACCAACTCGCGAATCTGTGCAAAATCCTGCATGTTGTGAAAAAGGGCTTGTGTGGTTGGAGATTGGAATTAGTTACCCTTAGCATTAAACTGGGGTCTTGTCATGATAACTGAAAGCCAGGAAAATCATTCCAATCCCAACCACAGCCCTTTTCACAACATGATTAGTTTACACAGCGTACATAACACAGCACTGAAATTGATTAAGGCAATTAACTTGGTAACAGTGATGCGTGATGAAATTAGATGAAATTCATAGGGGTTTCAGCCGCGGATCCGGGGGGAGGGGGTGTCCACCCCCCTACTCTGACACCAAAAAGTATATCTCCGCCTGTCCGCAGCAATCGGACATAAAAAAAAGTCTGACGGACCTGAACCCCCCCCCCCCCGGCAAAAAAATCCTGGATCCGCCCCTGGGTTTAGGCCCAGGATAAGGAGTATCTGCACAATTACAATTTTTCTAAATTTACTTCGTGATTTTGTAGTAATTTGAAAAATAGTAATACTGCCACTTTTTAGGGACATACTGTTACTGTTCTGATTTGGAAATTTCCATTCAGTCAAATAAGCAGTGTGCAACGGGTTTTTTTTTTGTTTTAAATTCTGAATAATTCAAAAATGAAATTTTATTGCTTTTTGCAGCTTTGTGACCTACTCTCAATTCGCGACCATGGGATACAACAAGACCATAACATCAAGCTTCGCGTTGGCGGATTGCTGGGCGGTGGATCATTAGGTAACTATATCTCGATTGGGCATGAGGCTGCTTAAAAAAAGGGTACCCGGGTACCCGTTAAAGGCTTGGGCTTGCACCACATTTTCAATGGGGAGCGCTTAAAAAATCCTACAATCGTGCACACTTTTTACCTAATAGTGTACAAATGCCCCTTCTCACGACGCAGACCGTTTGCATGTGACGTCACCATCTAACATTTTGCTAATGCCATTTTTGTTTTATGGAATTTGTTGCGGTTTTTTTTTTTGGGGGGGGGGGGCTAGACAAAATTTGCGTACCCGCCCCTCCCCCTACCCCCGTAGAACCACGCCTGGGTTTGCGGTGTGAACTGCAACTTTCGCGAGCATCATTAACGTGAAATATGTTTTGTTTTCCCGTATTGCCAGGTTTATATTGTGCAAATTCACCACGAGTGACATTCGACACTTTTGTTACGAGTTCTCGATTCCATAATCTGGAACCAGTTCCTGACATCAACGGTCGGGTAGTCGGGTACCTGGTTCCGATGCACAGGTCAAAAATCAGTTGCACTGTGTTTATCAAAAATTCACCTTTCAAAACGGAGGGGTAAATTTGTCCCCATTTTCGGCATCATCCCGTTGTAAATGTCCAATTACAATGAGCTAAAAAATAAAGCCTCGCCAACGGTGAACTTAAAAATGACGAAGTGTGCTTTATGTTCTATTCACAAATACCTAAGACAGTTAACGCATTCCTATTGGTCGAGAGCCCGTCAAGTGGCTGGTCTTAAACGGACGATAAAGACATGGCTAGCCGGTCTTAAACACTTTTCCAATGTCACAATAAAATGTGGACTCCTAAAAATCCAGTGCTTCTTATCGTTTCATTGGTTGAACGTTCACAATCCTCACGTAGGCATGCGCAACACTACCAGGGAGTCAGAATGTTATAGTTCTAAATTCAAAATGCAACTCGCCAGGTGCATTCTGCGCGACATCGCGCAGAATATGATACGCGCGCGTCAATCTCCATAAAAGGGTTGTTTACATCTTACTCGCCAGCTGACCTCTCCATTATTTTGCAAGAGGGATGTTTCAAAAAGCATAAAGTGAATTTGTTGAACAAAATCGGGATGTTTTGAAGGAATTATATGATTTTTTTTTACCGAAAAGGTATTTATGAATGGGAATAAATATGTGCTCCGTCGGTATTTATCACTCTGTTTAAGACCACTTAGTGGTCTGGGTGCTGATAAAGTGGTCTGGGTACTGATAATTACCCGAGCCTCCGATATCAGCACCCAGACTCTAAGTGGTCTTAAACAGAGTGATAAAAACCTCCAGAGCACACATTTATTCCCTTATTAACAAGATTTTGTATGAGCGTTCCCGACTACATTTACATGTGTATGAGCTGAAAGCGTCACAAATGTTTGATCAGTCAGTACGATGGGCTTCTGATCTTGTTTAACCTCACCCTTGAGTTTAGCGCTTGGAGCCCCTATGCCTAAATTAGATGATTGATGCATAATGTTTATGTGATTTTGCATTGCAGAAGACGAAAAGTCGAGAAGCATTTGCTTCTCAGAATTGTCAGACGAGCTTGGACGAGGCTGGAAGAGGCTCGCCAGACATTTGGGATTCAAGGAAGGACAACTGGACCAATTCGAGGAAAACTACAGGGGAAACTTACATGAACAAATTTACAAGATGTTAGATGCCTGGTGGAAGAAGCAGGACAACCCCGCAGATGCGCCTAAGAAGCTGAGAGACGCCTTACAAGCGGCGGACCGTGCTGACTTAGCATCACAAGTACCAGGTATGAGAGCTAACCGAAATTGTCAATGTACTCTTTTTTGGTCAAGTTTAGCTTACTATACATCACTTTACTTTATGTGTTACTTTTGACAAAATTTAAAGTAATACCAAATAGAAATCGTTAGGTTACTAAAAGGTTATACCTTTCGGTGATTCAATTTCAACTAAATGAAACTTTATTCTCCGGATAATCAAAGCTGTACATAACTTATTTTTTTTTATGAAGTTGGGGCTGCTGACAAACGATACAAAACACCCAATATTTAAATTTGTGAAAACTATTTGACATCTTTGGGTACATTTCATGAAAGTGCACTTCTTTTAATATGTAGCCATTATTTTCCCGACAACCGATGTCGTTGTTCATGTGATGTGAATCTATACGAATATTTTTACTGGTCATTTCAAATAATTTTGGAGAAACAAATTACGCATTGGCTTATCGTCATTTTACAGAATCAACAACGATTCGCCATACAAAAGCAAAACAAAAGAAAAATGTACAACGTAAATAGCTGTAACATTGATGTTTCTACATGAAATGACATCAAACCTTTGCTGAAGAATAAGAAAATTGAATGTTTGAATTAGCATAGAATTAGAAAAACAAGAAGGCACCAAAATGACCCATAAAATAGCCAAATGTAAATCCAAATAAGGTTAAATGGCACACAAAGGAGCCCTTTTTAATACACATTACATTGGCCATTTGCTGATACACCATCAGCAAAAGATATACATTTCCACAAAAATTACAAATTATGCCAACCTTCAGCAATATTTCACGTTGTGGATTTGCTTACGGTTGCGTGCATTAAAACATTTTTACTCTGAATTTAGCATGCTCTTCGCTGTGCTTACTGCTTACAGTCTCTGTGAAAATGATTAAGACTGTCTTTAGCATGTGCTTAGCAGCGCAATGAAATTGGGCCCGTAGTTTTAAACTTACAGATCGACGTTTTTATATATATGCTAATATTTTACTTGATTGTTCCCCCAAAATGACTTCTTCTGCACAGGCATTGCAGAAACCTCTTTTGATATTGAACAGTGTGCAAGAGAACTGGCAGCACATTACCTAGAGACGATGAAAGTGACGACACATCCTAAAGAGAAGCACATGGCCAGAGAGATGGATGACATGTACGTCAATCTACAGCTACTAGAAGAGACGAACATACCATCTCCTGTCTCCTCATCAGAGACAGAGATGCAGGCAGAAACAGACAGCCAATCGGAGCATTTGAAAGCATCCAAAAGAGCTAGAGGTATCCCTGATCTTCCAAAATCACAACCTGATAAGAAAAAGGGGCTTCATGTTCAGAACATTTCCCTTGACACATATAAAGACATGCTTGTGCTCAAATCAAATCGAGTATTAATCAGAGCTGAGGCGGGTTACGGGAAAACCACACTCCTTAAAAGGATTGCATACGATTGGGCGGATATGAAAACCAAGGTGGATCAAACTGAAAAACAACAACAATCTGAGCCCACATCAGTTCTGGAAAGATACGAATTTGTCTTTGTGATAGATGTCAATCGAATGGGTAAGAAATTCGACATCATCGACGCCATATTCTCTCAGATACTCACAAACAGCAAACTGAGAAAGAGAGACCTAGAACAATACATCCATGATAACCCAGAGCGCGTATTAATTCTTTTAGATGGCGCTGATGAGATTTCTTTACAAAGAGTAAAGGACGCACAGTGCAAGAACGGATTTGACTTGAACGGTGCACTATCGTTCAAATCACTGAAGTCGTGCAAGGTAATAGTTACGAGCCGACAGAAGACGGCAAATGATCTGCTGACTATGCATGCACACTACACAAAAATTAACATGGTTGGCTTTGACGAGAAAGGCAGGCAAAAGTACGTGAGGAAATACTTGTCAAATTTTCAATCAGATAATCAAAACAGTTTCCTTGAAAAGGTGAATGGATCTGAAACGCTTCGTAGTTTAGCGGAGATACCGTTATTTCTGTGGCTGATGTGCCACACATGGGCAGCTGAAGGGAAACTTCCTGATCAAATAACAAACCTTTTTGGGGATAACATTCAGCTGCTTTTCCAGCATAAGGAAAGTAAGGAAACAGACGAGCAAGTTTCTGACACTGAGACACATGTTTCCAAACTTGGTCGGATAGCTCTTGAAGGTTTGTTAGATCCAAATGGGGAAAAACTTCATTTCGAGGAAAATGAGATAGATTCAAAGGATCTAGATATGTTTGAGAAGGGATGTGATGTTGGCTTGTTGTCAAAAAGAAAAATGTGTCAAGGTCTCAAGACGGTTTCTCACTTTTCGTTCATTCACAAGACTTTCCAAGAATATAGCGCAGCGGTTTATCTCGTAGATTTGTCAAGAACTGACAGGCAAGCCTTTGACCAATACTTGTCTCGTATATTTCATGGCAATGTGGAAAGCGTGGAATACGTTCTGCGATTCTGCTGTGGGCTGAACGGAAATGCCGCCGAGGTGATTTTGCAGCGCATTGGAGATCTCTTGAAGCAACATGAACTGAACAAGTCCCTGCAAAGAATCTCGATGTTGCCCCTATTTGAAGCTCAATCAGAATCCCTTGTGAAATACTTTGTTGAGACTGCGAAGGTTGGGTTTCCCTATGAACTCCAAGGTGAAGTTCTCGTGGCTGCGCATTATTTCTTTCAAATCGGGTCCAAACATACAACTCTACACAAAGTAGGCATACAAGAAATCGGTGCTAAATGTCGAGGTTTTGTTGAATTTAGACTGTTAGAGGATATCATGACACACGTACAATGTAAGCCATTGCTAAAACTTGTACTTCATGGAATCAACTGGGGTAGCTTTGTGGATAACTCCACGGGGATATTGACATATCTGAAGTCTTTAGAAGTACATAACTGTGATTGGAACCTTGTAAAACTTTTTGAAGTGTTATCAAAAACCAACACACAAACAGTTGAATTGAATGGCATCAATTTGCATGAGACGCTGTCAAAACAAAACATTAAACCAGTTCCATCTCTGAAAGAATGCTGTCTTTTCGATTGTGGGCTGACAAACAGTGATATTGAGCAACTTTTCTCTCTAGTTTCCTCAGCAGGAAGCATAAAGAGAATTTTTCTGAGGGAAAACAATTTCCACGGTTTGCAGTTTGTCACGATCGCTAGTGTCCCATCCCTTGAACAATTGCACCTATATGAAAGTGGTCTGACAAACAGTGATATTGAGCCACTTTTCTCTCTAGTTTCCTCAGCAGGCAGCATAAAGAGTGTTGTTTTGCAAGGAAACAATGTCCACGGTTTGCAGCCTGTCACGATCGCTAGTGTCCCATCCCTTGAAGAATTGTACCTATATGAAAGTGGTCTGACAAACAGTGATATTGAGCCACTTTTCTCTCTAGTTTCCTCAGCAGGCAGCATAAAGACGATTGGTCTGAAAGGAAACAATTTCCACGGTTTGCAGCCCGTCGCGATCGCTAGTGTCCCATCTCTTGAACATTTGGACCTTTATGAAAGTGGTCTGACAAACAGTGACATTGAGCCACTTTTCTCTCTAGTTTCCTCAGCAGGCAGCATAAAGAGTGTTGGTCTGCAAGGAAACAATGTCCACGGTTTGCAGCCTGTCACGATCGCTAGTGTCCCTTCCCTTGAAGAATTGTACCTATATGAAAGTGGTCTGACAAACAGTGATATTGAGCCACTTTTCTCTCTGGTTTCCTCAGCAGGCAGCATAAAGACGATTGGTCTGAAAGGAAACAATTTCCACGGTTTGCAGCCTGTCACGATCGCTAGTGTCCCATCCCTTGAAAAATTGTGCCTATATGAATGTGGTCTGACAAACAGTGAAATTGAGCCACTTTTCTCTCTAGTTTCCTCAGCAGGCAGCATAAAGACGATTGGTCTGAAAGGAAACAATTTCCACGGTTTGCAACCTGTGACGATCGCTAGTGTCCCATCCCTTGAAGAATTGTACCTATATGAAAATGGTCTGACAAACAGTGATATTGAGCCACTTTTCTCTCTAGTTTCCTCAGCAGGAAGCATAAAGAGTGTTGTTCTGAAAGGAAACAATTTCCACGGTTTGCATCCTGTCATGATCGCTAGTGTCCCATCCCTTGAAGAATTGCACCTATATGAAAGTGGTCTGACAAACAGTGACATTGAGCAACTTTTCTCTCTAGTTTCGTCAGCAGGCAGCATAAAGAGTGTTGTTCTGAAAGGAAACAATTTCCACGGTTTGCAGCCTGTCACGATCGCTAGTGTCCCTTCCCTTGAAGAATTGTACCTATATGAAAGTTGTCTGACAAACAGTGATATTGAGCCACTTTTCTCGCTAGTTTCCTCAGCAGGAAGCATAAAGACGATTGGTCTGAAAGGAAACAATTTCCACGGTTTGCAGCCTGTCACGATCGCTAGTGTCCCATCCCTTGAACATTTGGACCTATATGAAAGTGGTCTGACAAACAGTGATATTGAGCCACTTTTCTCTCTAGTTTCCTCAGCAGGCAGCATAAAGAGATTTGTTCTGCAAGGAAACAATTTCCACGGTTTGCATCCTGTCACGATCGCTAGTGTCCCATCCCTTGAAGAATTGAACCTATATGAAAGTGGTCTTACAAACAGTGACATTGAGCCACTTTTCACTCTAGTTTCCTCAGCAGGCAGCATAAAGAGTGTTGTTCTGCAAGGAAACAATGTCCACGGTTTGCAGCCTGTCACGATCGCTAGTGTCCCATCCCTTGAAGAATTGTACCTATATGAAAGTGGTCTGACAAACAGTGATATTGAGCCACTTTTCTCTCTAGTTTCCTCAGCAGGCAGCATAAAGAGTGTTGTTCTGCAAGGAAACAATTTCCACGGTTTGCAGCCTGTCACGATCGCTAGTGTCCCATCCCTTGAACAATTGCACCTATATGAAAGTGGTCTAACAAACAGTGATATCGAGCCACTTTTCTCTCTAGTTTCCTCAGCAGGCAGCATAAAGACAGTTCTTCTGAGGGGAAACCATTTCCACGGTTTGCAGCCTGTCACGATCGCTAGTGTCCCATCCCTTGAAGAATTGCAACTACTTGAAAGTGGTCTAACAAACAGTGATATTGAGCCACTTTTTTCTCTTCTGTCATCCGCAGGCAGCATAAAGAATGTTGTTCTGAACGGAAACAATTTGCATGGTTTGTCACAAGTCAACATCGATCCTCTCCCCTCACTTCACACACTAGATTTATCTAGATGTGGTCTGCAAAACAGCGATATCAGGGCAATCATCCGTTTACTGGCCTCTCTTGGTGATGTGAAGGAAGTCCATTTAACAGACAACAACTTGCATAGTAATGTAGCCAAGGCATTGGCTCCATTCCTTCGTTGAGGTTGTTGATCCTCCTCACCGAGGGGAATCGATCGTTATATAAGAGACACATATGTCTCTCTGTAAAAAGAAGACCTTTTGGTAAATTCTTTCCAATGACTGTTAAAATCCAGAATCCTTGGTGCTGCATGTCCAGTTTACCACCTTTTTTCATATTTAAAATCAGTGATCGTCTCATCTGATTTCAACTTTCTGTTGTTCAAGGCCGATAAATTAAATACTACCACTACCAGATATATTTCAACTGTGTCTTAGGACGAACGACTTATGGAAACTCTCGTGGGTGATTCTCGTGACTGGATATTCGCAAGAACTCAGGCAGGAATAAGACAAGAATTTCTATTTATTTTTGTTCGCGATTACAAACTTGGTCCAACGTCCAAAGATTTACAAGCTTTATTTTACTGTTAACAAAACTACAAAGATAACTTGGCATCCATTTACTTCACAATCGCTTCAATTACATCAAACTTATATACCAATTTCGTCAAACCACTGACACCGCGGGCTATTTCAGATTTCATTTATTCGTTTATTCTACTAAAATTTCATTTGTTTTTGATCTCTAATATCGTTTTAGGCAAATATTTTCATTGCAACATTTTACAGTTTTAACAGTTCTATAAATTATATGAGCAATATTATTGGATTTCTTTTACTTAAACCTCCAATGCACTCTATCCAAACTTTGGCCCACTGGAACTTTCAATATTTACCAACTTAGTCGCACCAATGCCTTTACTGAAGTCCCTGCATAAAACTTTCCTTTTTGTCACCAACCACTAATCACAATAACAACATTAAGGAAAAAAGATGTTCTGACTTATCTGCAATCAATCCTGGCACACAATATTGCTATGGAAAAAAATATATATATA
The DNA here is from genome assembly GCA_029964075.1 of Patiria pectinifera. Classification (NCBI taxonomy): domain Eukaryota; kingdom Metazoa; phylum Echinodermata; class Asteroidea; order Valvatida; family Asterinidae; genus Patiria; species Patiria pectinifera. The sequence goes on from CM057148.1 coordinate 26,095,894, forward strand.
ATATGGGCTCTACTGTGATTAAATATTAACAGAGAAAGTGAACGTTTTGAAGAAAAAGAGCACTACATGACTTTGCACTTGAGTCACGTTTGTGCGGTGTCTAACTTATCAGTTGCCTCTAATGCAAAATAGAGAAACGTAACAGAAACTAAGGAAATACGTTATCAACACCTGTTTACATACATACATACATTAAGTTTAACCAGCTGTCTGCAATTGAAAGCAGGAAGTCGTTCGTTCGACTCCCACTCGAGCAAATCTCAAACAGCACCGAGTATGCAGTACCCATAACACTACACCAGTGAAGGGGAAACCTGGAATGAAAACTGAAGGAAAAAAATGATCTGTGTCACACAATCTTCAACCCAATGATACACCCTTTGCAGCTGACGTCACATCTGAGGTCAGGTCTCGTTGCTCTGTAACACGCATGAGTAGACGCATTGTATGGTACTTGTCAATGAATTTAAATGCCAAAACCTGCCCGCAGTGAGGGCGCACCGTGCAAGGGGTCTGCTAAAGAGTTTCGAATGATATTTTATTTGGCACAAGTTTGAGAGCATTACTATTAGTGATGGGAGTCAATCTGGTATATGAAATTCACCGAGAATGTAAGTGTGCTAAATTGTTTTGTTCATTTGAGAATTTGAGAATTCATGGCGAGACGATGTTACAATTGCAAAAACTGTACAAAATATATGGAAAATGATTGAAAGCATAAACAAGTTAACTGACAGAGGAAATAAAGATGCACACCTTCCCTCTGTCCATGCTTAATTTGTGTGTAAAACAAATTGTACACAGTTTATAAAAATAAAATACATATATGAGATCCATTCTACAAAAGTGCTATCCCTTTGCTGAATTTTATTGTACTTAATGTGCAGTAGCACCTGAAATAAGGTCTTTTATGATATACGTTAATGCCCTATTATGTTAAAATTGCCGACATTTTATTGCCAAATCCCTTCACAGTTTTATGTAATTGTATGTATGAACATTGTGTTTAAATCTAAAGAAGAAAACACGGCTTTGTGGAAAAACGATTACAAACTTTGGCACCTGCATGTTTAGAACAGGAAAAGACCTGTCAGATTTCAGGATTGACACAAAGACATGGAATGACGCTCATTTGCAAATTTCGTTGTTATATGACTGTCATGTTTTTCTGGATATACTAGTCGCATTAAAGTGAAAATCTTATGTTGAGTGTTCACAAATTCTATGCCATATTTTGAGCGAATATGAGAGCACTGATACAACGCCATTTTGAGGCCGAGAAAATATCTGTAATTTCTCGAAAACTGCAGCAAAGTTTTGTATCTGACAACTGCTTCAACCTAAACATTCACGATTGTAAAAATGTAACTTGGAATTGTTTAAAAGGCCCAAGAACTGTATTTGTTTTAATTCAAAAGCTTGAAATGCACATTTGTGTCCCATTTAACCTTATTTTCAATTTTCATTTCCCAATTTCAAGGGTATTTTGGTGTCTTTTTGGTTTTTATGCTAATGCGAATTCCATATTCACGAGTAAAATGGTGATGTCATTTCAGGCAGAAACCTCAATGTTACAACTAGTTTATGCACAAAATGTTGCCAGAACTTTGGATATTTTGCTGTGGTAAACTTTCTTTTCTTTAGTGATACGTTGTTGTGTCAGTATTTTGGGTTCACAATTTGCAAAGAAAATACCTGAAATGAACAGTGTATTTCTGAAATGACATCACAGCAACATCATGTGTCAAGAAGTACTCTTTTCAATATAATTAACCAATACTGGATGTCAATTAGTTTTCATACATTTAAGAGGAGGAGAAAGTAGCACAAAATGCGTTCCTCAGAAATATCCACTTTATGGACCCTTTAAAGTTTCAATTTCTTTGTACCAGAAATGATGCATTACACACAGCCTTCCATTCACGTCAGTATAGCTCACTGCATTTTTTAATATCGGTTTGTTATTCAGTTATGTTATGATTTGAGCAATACAAATACATGAAAAAGAGTATTTGCAGGAAATGAGGTCGGATTATTAAAAGGCCGGGTTACCACCATATGCAAGGATATTTTATATTTTACATGTATTCGTTTCCTAAACTACTTCCTGGAAGTTTAAATAACGATATTATACATTAATGGGGTATTATATGTCCTTTTTTTCTAAAGCCGGAAATCGAAGAACGATAAAAAGTTGTCATACAATTTCGGTCATAGTTTATCAATTGTATACAGTTCCAATTAACAGTTGAAAAGGAGAGTACCAGATTTTGACATTTGAAAAAGACTTGTCTCATCGAAATTCGGTCAGGATTGCAACGAATCAAATTGGGTCAGCATTGCAACGAATTAAACGAATTTCGGTCAGAATTGCAAAGAATTACACAGTTTTGCTTTTAAGAAAAAACTTGTGTTAAAAGAAACATCCCTCATATAACACAAGCCAAATATAAAGTGGTTGTTAGCAAAGCCAATTTACGTTTTGAACTAAAGTACCAGTAAGGTTTATAAACGTCAAAATATTTTGTTCCCGATGCAAACATTACACAAGTACAACTGCTGTTTCATTGAGAACATTCTGAATAAAAGGTTGACACAGATGATATTGTAATGGATCGAGTTTTATTAAAATCTCATCAGATTTAGCAGGTGCAAAGCTACCCAGAATGTAATATTTCCGTATATTCCCTCCCCATCTGCATCACTGCCCCTCCCGAGTTCTTTGAAAGGCACATGACGTCACCTGGAAATACTGACCCAAGCTGCTACTGCGATAAACATTGCTCACTGCTATTTTCGTTTGCCACTCAAAAGGACACCCCCACCCTACAGAATGGCTGAAATTAAAAGAGTTGGCCAAGTGTCACCGCTATTTTTAATCACGAAAACTTCATTCCGAATTTTAGTCTCTTTTTACACTCTTTGTTGAGACGATAACTCAAGAACAACATATTGCGATGGATTGAAATTGCGAACGATTATTAACCATAACATTTAACACAACCCGTTTGAAAATTGGCGTGAACCGTGGAAAAAAATACATGTAATATGATTCAAAGAAAATAGGCCTAAGCGTTTCAATTACGAGCAAAACATTCCAAATGTTAGTCTCTTTTGACACTCTTTGTTGAGATGATAACTCAAGAACAGCATATTGCATATTAACCATAACATTTGACACAACACGTTCGAAAATTGATGTGAACAGTGGAAGAATACATTTAATATGATTAAAGGAAAGAAGTGCTTAGAATTACGAAAAATGCATTTCTACAAGAGGGCGCCATACACAACCGCTGGTCAGCACCGTAAACACTATTAAACAAAAATACAACACTCTAAGCTTGTTGAGACGATAACTCAAGAAGAACATATCACATTGAATTGAAATTGCAAACGATTATTTACCATAACATTTGACACAACCCGTTTGAAAATTGGCGTGAACCGTGGAAAAAAATACACTTAATATGATTTAAAGAAAATAGGCCTAAGCGTTTAATTTAATTACGAAAACTTTACTCCGAATTTTAGTCTCTTTTTACACTCTTTGTTGAGACGATAACTCAAGCACAGCATATTGCATTGGTTTCAAATTGCGAACGATTATTAACCATAACATTTGGCACAACCTGTTTGAAAATTGGCGTGAACCGTGAACAAACATACATTTAATATGAGGAAAGAAGTGCTGAAAATTACAAAAAATTCATTCCCAATCTGAGTCTATTTTAATTGAAAAAAAAATGAAGCACTCTTTTGGAGACAGTAACTCTAGAAAAACAATTTGTTCTAAAACAAAACTTTGTTCGATAATAAGTCGTTATGTATTGACAGAAAAAGTGGAAATCAACTGGAACCGTGATAACCAACGGCCAACAGTGCATGTGCCAGATTTTGCTACCCTCTATGATTTTTCCTTAAGAGGGCGCCCTACACAACCACTGGTCAGCAAGCGGCCACAATCTGCCCATACAACAAAAATACAACACTTTTTGTGGAGACGATAACTCAAAAACAGCATATCGCATTGGATTGAAATTGCAAACGATTATTTACCATAACATTTTGACACAACCCGTTTGAAAATTGGCGTGAACTGTGGAAGAATACATTTAATATGATTTAAAGAAAATAGGCCTAAGCGGGTAAATCACGAAAACTTCATTCCGAATTTTAGTCTCGTTTAATACACTTTGTGGAGACGATAACTCAGGAACAACATAATGCATTGGTTTCAAATTGCGAACGATTATTAACCATAACATTTGACACAACCCGCTTGAAAAATCGCGTGAACCGTGGAAAAAATACATTAAGATTAAAAGAAAATAGGCCTAATCGCCATCACGAAAAGTTCTTACTGAATTTTAGTCTCTGTTGACTATTTGTGGAGACGATAACTCAGGAACAACATAATGCATTGAATTGAAATTGCATCTGATTATTGACCATAAAATGTGACACAACCCGTTTGAAAATTGACGTGAACCAAGGAAGAATACATTTAATACGAATCAAAGAAAATAGGCCTAAGCGTTTAATTTAATCACGAAAACTTCATTCCGATTTTTTAGTCTCTTTTGACACTCTTTGTTGAGACGATAACTCAAGAACAACATATTTTATTGGTTGGAAATTGTGTCCGAACATTGGCCATAAAATGTGACACAACCAGTTAGAAAATTGACGTGAACCTTGGAAGAATACATTCGATATGATTTAAAGAAAATAGGCCTAAGCGTTTAATTTAATTTCTGTTGATTAATAATCAACAAAAAACCACCTCCCCTTCCTCCCATCCAACTTAACCGTTAGTCAATGAAATCAATTTTCTTTTGCAATTCAAGGTGTTGTTTTGTTGTCCAAAACCTATTTTCTGACAAATGAAGATTTTATGGACCTGGCCTCAAATTCAGAAAACGTGGCATGGTATTGTTGCGCTCGCCAAAAGCTGGAGTCGTTACAACATTCCTTCAAGTCAACTTCATGATTTCAAAAGCCTGGCAATGAGATCTTAGTCGAGGTGAGATCGCGACAGCTTAAATCGCAACAGGATGTTAAGATTCAAAAAGACGTTTATTGCACCAAGTCATTATTAACATCTTTTGGGCAAAATGTAGAAGACTGACACTTCGTAGTCTCGTTCCAAGACTGGATTTTGGAGTTGAGCTGTCAATCCCTGTCAAGCGAGGTCAAACCGCCAAGGCGGTAGAGGGCGCTGCCAGCAAGATGAATCAAATCCACTTAGGCGAAGGGGAAGACCTGTAAATAGGCTCAGAAATGCCTACTGCAATTAGAGCATTAAGTGGACCATGAACTGGGTGGAAGCTGTGCACCGGGGTGAGAGCTTGTATGAAATTGGGCCCTATTTTGTAATGGAGTGCAGGCATCATTTTTCAAAATGGCAATGGGCCTCAGGACAACTTTTAGGGGTGATTATCTTTGGATGGAATTTGCTTCCAATAGTCAGCGGGATTACCACCCAAAAATCGAACGGAAAATGAACGATGATGTTATAAGCTTTCATTTGATGGGTATCTCAAACACCTTGGAGAGTTGCGATTATTTTTAATATATTTTTGGAACAACGCGTAATTATCACTGAGGTCTATGGAAGTCGATTTACAGGTCTGCACCCTGAATAACATTGACACTGGACCCAGGAAATATCTGGCTCTGTTTTTTCTTGTTAATAGCGCCCTCTACTGTTGTAGCGGCTTGATCACGCTTGCCGGGGACCATGGGCGTTGCCAGGATTTTTTTTCTAGAGGGGGGCAAGGCACACTATTTCCCAAAATCCGTGTACTATTTTTTAGCATAGTTTCATGCCCACTCCACCCTTATTGACACCTCTGCGGACGCCCATGTTGTTTTCTTTTTTTTTCTCCTCATCTCTTTTTGTTGTTTTGCTTTTCCGGGGGGGGGGGGGGGGCCCCCCACTGCCCCCTCCCGGCGACGCCTATGCCATGGACTGCAACATTATGGGAAGGAAATCCAAATCAAGAATTGGACATTTTTGGAACTTAACCCAGAAAATTCCTGCCAATGTTCCCAAGATTGGATTCCACTGATTTTGTTGATAGCGCCCTCTAGCGCCGTTGTGGCTTGATCGTGCCTGCCAGTAATCGGCTGCATTATGGAAACAAACATTCAAGTCCAGTCTTGGACCAAGACTATCACGTCACAAGTGTTTGGAGAGATCCTCGGCTACATTTATGCTACTTGGGCTTTTCGGCCTGCATTGCACCTCCGCTCTGCAAAAAAAACAACAACAACAATTTATAAAATCCACCAGAGGTGGTTTTCGTTATCCATTTGCTAAGAGTATTCCCATTTTCTGCGTTTTTTCCTCCATGCCGGATGGCTTCGCACTGTATAAGGACGTAGTACGTGAAAGGAGATTTAACTTTGAGAACATCCGGAGTTTTTTGGCTGAGCATGTGGGGGGGGGGGTCGACAGACCGCAGAAATTGGGAAATATGGACTTCAATCGAGAACATAACCCCATAAAGAAAATAAAGAAGAGGCGCTCATCACCATACGTAGGCATTCTGAATTGTTGAAAGGCACCTCAATGTCTGAGTAGTGAAAAATGGAGATCAGCCGATATGTGGGATGTCTTTGCAAGGTATAGAAACATGTAATAAATATGATTCTAATGGTTTTTTTTATCATCACAGTCCGTATGGGTTTGTATGCTGTGACTTTGACGGTGAAAATCACCTAATACCACACACCGTGTAGAAGGGTTCACGTGCATAAGCGAAACAAACTTAAATCTAAATTTGGAGTTAATTACCCTGTTATCTCAGCGAAACGCCGAGAAGATGAGCCAGTGTGGTACTGACGTGCATTACAACACAAGCATTATCGAGATAATTCTTGTTGACGTGCGTAAACAGGGTAATTAACCAGGGCAAACTCCACAATATTGGAGTCAAGTATCAGAAAATGCGGAGTTTTGGGCTGAGCATGTGGGAGGGGGGTCGACAGACCGCAGAAATAGGGAAATATGGAAAACCAAGACTTCAAACGAGAACATAACCCCATAAAGAACATAAAGAAGAGGCGCTCATCACCATACGTAGGCATTCTGAATTGTTGAAAGGCACCTCAATGTCTGAGTAGTAAAAAATGGAGATCAGCTGATATGTGGGATATCTTTGCAAGGTATAGAAACATGTAATAAATATGATTCTAATGGTTTTTTATCATCACAGTCCATATGGGTTTGTACGCTTGTGTGTACACACGAGTAACTTTTGACAAGTTATAAAACTTACTTATCAGAATAAACATCTCATGATCACATATCAATGCAAATTGGTTCATTTCAAATGAAAAAATGCATTTTTGGCTCATCAACTTGAAGCCCCATTGTTTTCTCTAAAGTTTGTATAAATTGTTTTTCATGAAGCATGTAAATAAATGTGAAGTCTAATTGAATTGAATTGAATTGAATTGAATGTATGCATGCAGATTACACATTTTGTCAAACATTCCCATGCACAAAGACTGTCTCTTTGCATTTAGACACACATCTTAGCACAAGCTCACCACTCAATGCACCCACACTTCATATCGACACAACATCCAAAGATTTGATGCAAATTTGAAGACAAAAAGAATTTCAAAATTCCCAAACTTTCGCCCAAAATCCAAAAGTGTGGGGGGAAATACCAACCTCACAACTTCACCAAAATAGTCTTATAAACAGTCCATAAAGCCATGTGACTTTGACAGTGAAAATCACCTGATACCACATCTCTTGCAGAAGGGTTCACGTGCATAAGCGAAACAAACTGAAATATAAATTTGGAGTTAATTACCCTGTTATCTCAGCGAAACGCCGACAAGATGAGCTAGTGTGGTACTGACGTACGTCGCAATCAAAGAATTCTATCAAGATAATTCTTGTCGATGTGCGTAAAGAGGTTAATAACCAGTGCAAATTACAAAATCTCGGAGCCAAGCACAATTTCAAGGATGGAGATGTTTATTGTAAGATAAACAACAAAGAACTACTGTGTGATAAATCGAGGGCCTTATGAAATCACTACGAGTCATAGCCCCATTGATTGTGCATGCAGATTAATGTTTGCAAACGTGCGCATGCACAGATACTGGCTCATTGTATTTAGGCACGCATCTCTGCACAAGCCCTACACTCAATACATCTACACTTCCTATTGAAAAGTAAATACGAGTTGCCTGAAGTTATCCAAAACACACAACATCCAAAGATTGAATGGACATTTTAAGAAAATAAAAACGTTCCCAAGTTCTTTGGCTTTTGCCCTAATTCACAAGATGTGGGGGAAAATACCAACCTTATAAACTTTACCAAGATAGTCTTATCACAAGTGCATAAAGCCATGCGACTTGGACATTGTAAATCAACTGATACCGCACACCATGCACAGGGGTTCAAGTGCATAAACGAAACAAATTTAAATCAAAATTTGGAGTTAATTACCTTGTTATCTCTTTGAACCCCGATAAGATGAGCCAGTGTGGTTCTGACGTGCATTACAATAAAAGCATTATCGAAATAATTCTTGTTGACGTGCGTAAACAGGGTTATTAACCAGGGCAAACTCCACAATATTGGAGTCAAGTATCAGAAAATAGATGTAGATATTTAGTTTCAGATAATCAACCAAGAGCCATTGTCGGATAAATTGAAGGCCTTATGAAATTTATGAATACATCACAACGAACCCGAACACATCTCCTTTGAGTATAGGGGTTTCAACGAACAAAATAATCAATAATCAATAGGAAATAATCAATAGGAATTAGTCAGTTGGAAATAATCAATAGGATATGTGAAAAACTATTATTTAACCGAAATGGTTAATATGGGAATCCGTTTCAAGTCAACCTCGTCTCCATGGCGTTGAGCAGTACACTCGCATTAGCACTGATTGTCCAATGATATGGATATTAGAATTAGGAGTGGAATAGTCGTATAGCTCTACAATAACGTTGCGCTGCTAGTCGATTTTTGTTTTCGTACACGTGGTGTATCTTGTGGTCAGACAGAAGCAATTCCTCGTGGTGTCAGATCAGAAAACACACGAGTCTGTCTTAGCTCAAAGACGTTAATTGTACCCATCGACAAAGACGGTAATCGTACCCATCGACAAAGACGGTAATCGTACCCATCGGAAATTTAGGATTATTGCGCTAAACCTGAGTAATTTGACAAAGGGAGAGAGTTTTTGGAGGTTGATTTTTACTCATTCACGATTAGCGTTGAAAGACAGCATACGAATATGGCTGATTTAAAGGTATTGACATTAACTTTTGAGACATAATTTCTGAAGGGGGTCTGATCGGCAGTTTCGTTAGTCTGGTACCGTCACCTGACACTCACCTCACGTCTCTTTTGGTTCGCTTTATGAGCTCATCCGGGTACTCTCATTAGCCCCGTGCTGTTCGATTAGCCTGACGCCATTCTTGGGACTCACCATGGGCAACCACCACATAGCCTGTTCGCTGAATGGGGTTTGTGGTGCGTTTTTCATCATTCAGAGAAGCTGACGGCAAATATATGGCAGCCGGACAGTGGGCAAAAAATTGGCAAATGTCATGTGGACCAAAAAGTCAATGTTACTTTCATTCCAAAGATAATTAATTGCTCATCTCATTGACACTTCAGAGGAAAAAACAAGTGGCCTATTAATTCACCAGTTTGTGTGATCATGCGCATGCATGCCTTACTCTTGGAGAGCGATCATTTGGAGGTGATGGTCAATCACTAACTCCTTCAGAGAGTTTGTCTCAGGAAAAAGGGCTCGGTGTTTGCTTTTGAATGACTCGTCAGATCATCTCATGCGGCTTCCCTACCGCAGAATTCCATTTTCGGCAAGATTTGGATCTAAACAATAGAGACAGGTTTGCCCTCTTGGTACCACGTCCGGTTTGTAATTCAGATTCATCTTCATTCCTCAAAGACTAAAGAACATATATTTCATCAGCAAAATACTATTTAATAAGTTGGAATTTGTGACAGGGTGAAGGAAATTGGGTTTGCCAAATGTTGAGCAAAATACTCTTTAAGAGTCATTTCGTGTAAATACTTCATATAAGTGTCCACGCTCAAAAAATCGATTTTTTTTTTTTTTTTATACTTTGTGGGATGAAAGGACTTTGGGAGCAAGTAGCCAAAATAGACTTTTTAATCCGATATTTTGCCCGTTGGCATGGTTACGGGCCATTATGTGTTTTGGCCATTTTGGGGCAATTTTGAGGCTGCAAAAATTCATTTTTTGCGTTATTTTCAAAGGTCATCAACCCAAACTGCAAAGTAATGTCACAAAAGTAACTATATCACGACAAAGTATCATCCTTACCCTAAGAAGAAAAAAAAATAAAAACACTTCTGAAAAATCTCCTTTATATTATTTTTAGGCCCTATAATACAGCATGTTTTTACAACTGCATTTTTTACCCTATTTTTATCCCTCCAAAATGGCACTTGCCAGGGCACTCAGAATAATTTCCCTCCGGCTATGGTTAGTTCAGACATTGGTCTTTTCATATCTGGTGAGAAATTTTTGGGTTATTGTATAGCCTTTGTGCAGTAGCGCTCCAAAAATGGTAAAATTCACAAAAACCTTAAAAAGTGTATTTTCAGTGTTTTCCTTGTTTTGGGGTAATAAACTTGTATAATTGGTATTGTTCATGAATCAAGCACATTTTCACAAACAAAATTAGACTGTTTATCATTTTTAGACCATTGGATGAATAGTAGGTAGTGTACTTCCCCCACACCTGGCTAGGCCCCGCCCACTCCCCCCGTGCCACCGAATTTTGAACGTGTATGTTGCATAACGAAACAAATGTAAATAAATAATATGCAAGTGAACACTTTAGAAATAACATAGAGTTCCTTTTCAAAGCCTCCCCTTCCCCCACCCCGGGGCATTGCTTGGGGTTGATTGTGGGGTGTGACCACCCACCAATAACTTAGCATTGTCGGTACAATCATTGTCACATGGGCAAAACTCATGTGTTTGCAAGCCGCAATGAATAATACTGGCCATATCCATTGTCCTCTGATTGAAGTGCACCACTATTCAAATGATGTCCAGTCCTCCCCTCCCAGCTAGGCCCCGCCCCTTCCTTGCCACCAAATTCAGATGTTGATTTCTGCATGTATTTGCCTAAATTAAATTGTAAATACTAGATATCAATTTGAAAGTGAACCTTTTACGATCTACACCAACAGCCGTCGCACAGATAGCCCCTTCCCCTGCCACCCCCACTCCCAAAGCTCAAAAGAGAACCACGCACTCCCCAACAAGTCAACAAGTACAATTTTGTTGAGATTACATACATGCACATGGCCTTGGGAAAAGTCTGAATTATGTAAGGTGGCTTTTTTACAACACGGGGCAGCTTGAAATATCCGAAAAGTGAGGAGGAGAAGGGGTGTGTATGTCGCGGGGGTGGGTGGGGGTGGGAAGGGTGATCTGGACACACGCATGTACGCTTTACACATTTGTTTATATTGCAAGTTACTTTGGAATTACAGTAAAAGGTGTGGTGAACAAAATGACGTTTATTTTATTATTTTCAAAACGGAAAAGATTTAGAGAGCAACTAACTCTTATTTGTTTATATTGAAATACATGTACTTTAAAACAACGATCACTCCAGTGAAAGCTCCGAGAGAACACAGCATCAATTTGATTGCATGAATTTCACTCTGACTTGACTTGGCTATATACATGTAGTTAGGGTCTGAAGTATATTTTAGTGGATTTGTATTTGCCTGATCAACATGAAATTTTGTGGCACCAAATACACTTCTGTAGTGTGTTTATCATTACCATGGCAACCGTTGTAAAGACATCGGTGCTCATAAACTAAAGTCAAAAATACTTCCATTTTTCAAAGCCTATCACGGAAGTATTATCCTATGACTGAAATTCATGGCTATATAATTAACAACAATACATGCTCAGTATGTAACGTGGCCGCCATTGGTGCGAGAAGCGCATGTAATTTTCACCTTTCAATCTGTACCATTTTCTTTGTTTTGATGTACGTTTCTGATAGATATTACGTGAATCAATTGCAGAGCATTAAATAACATCACCACAATTGTGTATATTTACTTTAGTTTTGCCAATTCGGGTTGAAAACCCATACATTTTTGGAATAAAATCAGTAATTATAAGTCCCTATGGCAGTGACAATGGATGCATACAATTGCTTGACTGGGATGAATGTTTACACAAAAATACAGAAATTATGCCCAAAATGTTATCTAGACAAGAGTTTGGAAAAATATATAAAAACACCTCTAGTGGTAACAGCAATAGAACCAAGAATGTCACATTATAGAGTAATGGTCAACCAATATTTTTCTGCCACATCGGTTGTAGGAAAGTCGGTCAAAGCATATGCAAATCAACATGGGATCACAGTGTGCTGTACCCCTCCCTTTCAGAAAAAAAAAAACCCAAATACTCACCAGAAAGGGTTAAAATCTGTAAACACTTGTGATTCGGTGGGGAAATTGATTTTTTTTTTTATTAATTAACACATTAACAAAGCATTCCCTGCTTGTATACAAAAAAAACCCTGTAATTTATAAGCACCAATACATTTAGATTGCTTGCCATGTAACAATGGATGCACCACAGAAGTGTGGCCATGTTGACTGCTGATGACAGTTTGGAAGAGACTCAAAATGTCATGCTGATTACGAAATTACGATTTTGGAGGGCATAGCAGCACCCACAACGGTACTATATTCGACTTTATATGTGCTCGATCTGACCATATTTACACGTTCAATTCAATCAATCAAAATAGAGGCCATTTTGAGTTTCACTAGAGTGATAGTTGTTTTAAAGTACATGTATTTTAATATAAAAATATGAGTTATTTGCTTTCGTAATCGCCATATCACTTCTCTGAATTGAAAATAATAAAATAAATGCAATTTTGTTTTAAAAAATTCAGCATTATGTACATGTACCATGTACATGTATCCATATTACACCCCCCCCTGCGCTTTCCAGATATTCCAAACCACTCCCACGTTGACAAAAAAATAGCCAAACCTACATCGTGTATGTAAATATGTGGACTTTCCGCAAGGCAGTATGTAACCTTAACAATAATACATATTCTGTACAATTCTTTGGGAGGGGGAGGTATAATTGCTCATAATGAGTACCGGAGTAGGAAGAGGGATGGCAGGGGGTGGGCTGTGAGACGGGTACGCCTGTTGGTGTAGATTATGAAAGCTTCACTTGCAAATTGATATCTATTTACAATATTAATTTAGGCAAATACATGCAGAAATCAACATCTGAATTTGGTGGCAAGGAAAGGGGCGGGGCCTAACTGGGAGGAGAGGACTGAAAATCATTGGAATGATGGTGCACTTCAATCAGAGGACAATGGATATGTCCATTATTCATTGCGGCTTGCAAACACATGAGTTTTGCCCATGTGACAATAATTGTACCGACAATGCCAAGTTATTGGTGGGTGGTCACACCCCACCCTCAACCCCAAGCAATGCTCCCGGGGTGGGGGAAGAGGAGGCTGTGCAAAGGATCTCTATGTTATTTCTAAAGTGTTCACTTGCATATTATTTATTTACATTTGCTTCGTTATGAAACATACAAGTTCAAAATTCGGTGGTACAGGGGGAGTGGGCGGGGCCTAGCCAGGGAAGTACACGACCTACTATTCATCCAATGGTCTAAAAATGATATACAGTCTAATTCTGTTTGTAAAAATGTGCTAGATTTATGAACAATACCAATTATACAAGTTTATTACCCAAAACAAAGGAAAACACTGAAAATACACTTTTTAAGGTTTTTGTGAAATTTACCATTTTTGGAGCGCTACTGCACAAAGGCTATACAATAACCCAAAATTTTCTCACCAGATATGAAAAGACCAATGTCTGATCTAACTATAGCCGGAGGGAAATTATTCTGAGTGCCCTGGCAAGTGCCATTTTGGAGGGATAAAAATGGGGTAAAAAATGCAGTTTTGTTAGTTGTAAAAACATGCTATAATATAGGGCCTAAAAATAGTATAAAAGAGATTTTTCAGAAGTGTTTTTATTTTTTTCTTCTTGGGGTAAGGATGATACTTTGTCGTGATATAGTTACTTTTGTGACATTACTTTGCAGTTTGGGTTGATGACCTTTGAAAAAAACGCGAAAAATGATTTTTTGCAGCCTCAAAATTGCCGAAAAATGGCCAAAACACATAATGGCCCGTAACCATGGCAACGGGCAAAATAAAAGTTTGAAAAGTCTATTTTGGTTACTTGCTCCCTAAGTCCTTTCATCCCACAAAGTTTTAAAAAATTCGATTGTTTGAGCGTGGACACTTATATGAAGTATTTACACGAAATGACTCTTAAATATGCAACTGCATCAGTATCATCACCTCATCGTGCATGATTGATACCTTCTACAGTTACTTTTCTCCTGGTGGGCTGCGTTTGTGACGGGCAGAAGACGACTCTCACTACATCGTCACTTTAAAGGAAAGTGGAGTGATGGCATTTTGCAACTGCTGCCTTGGCAGGGTTCCAGTAGGTTTAAGGTTCCAGGGTTTAGAAGCGGTTCAAGTGGTCCGAATCGAAGCCTTGTTTTGTTTGTACGGGTTGCTTGAGTTTGAATCTCCTTCGCCTTTGGGTCATCTGGTCTCACGCTGAAGCTCAACCTGTTATCTCAAGTGGGAACTTTCCCTTTCCAAAGCATCTCTGGTCCGGAAAACCACACTGATGTATTGAAGAGTTGAATCACTGTAATATCTCAGTGTCTCCGGAAGTGGGTTATCTCATTCTTCTCTACATGGGTCTTCAAGTAGTACTTTCCCACCAACACGACACTTAGCCACCACAGAAATCTAAAGCAGTATCGGTAGTTTTTTTTTACTCTTAACTGGGTGAAAGGCCTTCTTGATATTACACTTGAAGGCGACGTTTTTCTGTCTGAATCTACAGAGCACTCTAACCATGTATTGGGCAACACAAGCACTCAAACAATAGCCATCCTTTGTGGAAACTTCTGTCTCATTATTATCAAGAAATGGGCGTCGTTTTGGGGGAGTGATGAGTTTTCGTCCCTAGCGTCAGCAATGCCAGCCAGAAGAAGCGAGTCACTCGAAGGGGGTTGTTTCCCTCCTTTGTCATTATGCCTTGGGTAAGCACCACAAGGGTCTTCATGACAGCAGTTTTCTTTGTTATGTGCGTCAGATCAGCAGGCAGTTTTAGAGCAATCACACGATGACTTTTATTTTTTTTACATAAATCTTGTCATTAACACTCAATGCATAAGGCTTCATCACACATACAATACTGCCGTTCATCGGTTGTCAGTATGACATCACATGTTTATCAATCTCACATGGAAGCAGGTGATTTTCCAGTCTCGAAAGACATGCATGCACGTGATCTTGCAATATCAGTATTGGGATGTGACTTCAGTTTGCAACCATGATGTTTCTTGAGTAGGTTTCTGAGGGAGGAATGTTGTTATCACTGTTGTAAGCACAAGCAGCCAGTCCTCCCATTTTTTCCCTTGGATTTTTTTTTCAATCTTGCTGGTCATCGTAGAGAGAAAGCGATTGATCTTGACACCTCTCAGTCCCATCGCAGTTGGTTGTGGTCTCAACGTTGTGTCTAATTAGGTATTAGGAAAAGCGCATACCATGCTCTCTTTGGGTACTGAACCATGTGACAGCCAAAGTGGGACTCTTTCATTGTACTCTTCGCAGTGTCCTCGCTTGATTTGAGATGGAAAACAGTTTTTGTGTGCTAGTTAAGTGAGTGGTACTCTCGTTTTTCCGGATCCACGGCCGTTTGGTCAGTATGGTTCCTGTCTGTGTTTCCATGCAGCATGGTCGGGTAGCGCGTCTTGCAGACGGCACATGTGCGGCCGCTAGTTTTTTGTTGTTGCTTTTCCGGGGCGGTGGGGGTGCCCCCCTCCCCCTGCCTCTCCTGGCGACGCCCATACCAGGGACTGCAACATGATGGGAACCAAATCCATTCCAGTTGGACATTTTGGAACTTTACCCAGGAAATTCCTACCAATGTTCCCCGATTGGATTTGATTCATCTTGTTGATAACGCCCTTTATACCGCCGCCGTGGATTGATACCGTGCCTACTAGGGATCGGCTGCATTATTGAAACAAAAATACAAATCTAGTCTTGCACCCAGACTAACACGTCACGAGTGTTTGGAAAGATCCTCGGCTTCATTTTGCTTCTTGGGCTTTTTCGGCTTGCATTGCAACTCCTCCGCTCTGCCCCCAAAAGAACCAACAATTTATAAAATCCACCAGATGGTTTTCGTTATCCATTTGCAAAAAGCGTTCCCATTTTCTGCGTTTTTTTTCTCCACGATTGTTGGCTTCGCACTATGCAGGGATGTAGTACGTGAAAGCAGGTTTGGATTGGAGCAAATGCGGAGCTTTGGGCTGAGAACTGGGGGCGGGGAGGGGGGGGGGGGTTTCGACAGAGCTCCGAAATTTGGAAACATGGAAACCAAGGCTACAATCGAGAATATACGCCTATTTTAATATCAATGCTGACGTTATAATTTAAGTTTTAGCCAAGTTAGAGTTCCCTAATTTTCACGAGGTCAACCAAGCACAGCGCTTCATCACATTGCATTCTGTAAAGAAGAGGCACTCATCACCATATGTAGGCATTCTGAACTGTTGAACGACACCTCAAAGTATGTGTAGTGAAAACCGGAGATCAGCCGATATGTATGAATAATTTTGCAAGGTATATAAACGTGTAATAAATTTAATATTTAATTCTACTGGTTCTTTATCATCGCAGTCCGTAATAGGCTGGGGTATGGGTTTGTATGAAAACAAAAACACATGACGAGCGAGTTTTGAAACGTTTTAAAACTTAGTTATCAGAATAAACATCACATGATCACAAATCAATGATTCAGACTGCTTCATTTTACATCAAATAAATTGCATTTTGGCTTATCAACTTGAAGCCCCTCTGTTTACGCATGCAGAACACAAATGTTGGCAAACATGCGCACAAAGACTGGCTCGTTGTATTTATGCACACATCCTAAACAAGCTCCCCACTAAATACATCCGCACTTCATATTGACAAGTAAATATGAGTTGCCTTCGGTTATCCAGAACGCACAACATCCATAGTCTGAGTATCAACCGTTATCCACGGAGCCATCTCCTGTCGGCATTTGCCGTGGTCTATTACATAAACTACAACATCCAAAGATTTGATGAAAATTTGAAGTAAAAAAAAAAAACATTCCCAAGTTCCCAAGCTTTTGCCCAAATTCCCAAGATACGGGGAAAATGCAGCATCACAACTTTACCAAGATAGTCTTATCACCAGTCTATAAAGTCATGTGACTGTGACATTGAAAATCACCTGATACCACACACCGTGCACAGGGGTTCAAGTGCACAAACGATACGAAACTAAAATCTAAATTTGTATTTAATTACCCTGTTATCTCTGGTGAACCACCGAGAAGATGAGCCAGGTTGCTACTGACGTGCATTGCAAAAAAAGCATTATCAAGATAATTCTTGTCGTTGTGCGTAAACAAGTTAATTAACCAAGACAAATTCCAAAATATTGGAGTCAAGTATCAGATAATGGATGTAGATATTTAGTTTCAGATAATCAACCAAGAACCATTGTGGGATAAATTGAGGGCCTTATAACATCACTACGAACCAGAGCACGTATACATTTGAGAAAAGGGGTTTCAATGAACAAACTAATCAATAATCAATAGGAAATAGTCAATATACATCACTACGAGCCAGAACACGTATACTTTTGAGAAAAGGGGTTTCAATGAACAAAGTAATCAATAATCAATAATCAATAGGAAAAAAGTCAATAAGAAATGATCAATAGGATATGTGAAAAACTATATTAATCCAAAAAGGTTATGGAAATCTGTTTGAGGTCAACCTCATCTCCATGGCGCTGAGCATTACGCTCGCGCTAGCTGATCTCCGTGGCAGTGATTGTCCAATGAAATTTAGATATTATAATTAGGAGTGAAATTGTCGTACAGCTCTACAATATCGCTGCGCTGCGAGTGGGATATTTGTGTACACGTTGTGCATCTAGTGGCCAGACAGAATTAAAGCAGTTCCTGTTGGTGTCAGATCAGAAAACACACGAGTCTGCCTAAACTCAAAGACGGAAATCGTACTCATCGACAATTTAGGATTGCGCTAAAACTGAGTAATTTGACAAAAAGAGAGTTAATTGAGGTTGATTTTTACTCATTCACGATAAGCGGTGAAAGACGCAATACGAATATGGCTGATTAAAAGGATTTGACGTTAACTTTTGAGATATATTATCTGAAGGGGGTCTGATCGGCCGTTTCATTAGTCTGGTTCCGTGACCTGACACTCATGTCTATTTTGGTTCGCTTTATTGGCTCATTCGGGTACCCTCGTTAGCCCCTTGCTGTTCCAAAATCCTGACGCCATTCTTGGGATTCAACATGGGCCTGTTCGCTGAATCGGGTTCTTGGTGGAATTTGTAACACGCATGCGCTTTTCTTCATATATGGCAGCCGGACAGTGGGAAAAAAATCGCAAATGTCAAAGGGACCAAAAGGTCAATGTTATTTTAATTCTGAAGATAGTTATTTGCTTATACCATTGACACTTCAGAGAAAAAAAGTTGGCCCAGTAAATCACCAGTTTGTGTGACCATCCTATACCCTCTACAGCTCTCAGCAATAGGCCTGAGACGTAAAGACGTCACGCTTTGTTTACATGTGCGCTTTCCTATGTAGTAGACGGTCCCCACTTTATCTGGCGTCCCGACTTTGCTCCCATAGGAAAGCGCATATGTAATCAAAGCCATTACGTCATTACGTCTCAGGTATATTAGTTGAGTGTTATTCCTTACTCTTGGTGAGCGGTCCTTTGGAGGTGATGGTCAATCACTTACTCCGTCAAAGAGTTTGTCTCAGCAAGAATTGGCTGGGTGTTTGCTTTTGAAAGACTCGTCAGATCTTCTGATGCAATCGGGATCCAAACAATGGATACAGGTTTGCCCTCTTGGTGCCACGCCTGGTTTGCCATTCCGAATCATCTTCATTCCTCAAAGATTCAGGAACAATTAATAAATTGGAATTTGCGACGGGGTGATGGAATTTGGGTTTGTAGCATGAAAAGGATGTTAAGAAAGATACATTGGGGAAACAGCGAGATCAATTGGAGAAAGAATTCAGGAACACGTGAGGGGGAAGTCATTGGCATTACACGAACACATGCAAAAGAAGCACGAGGGGCAATTTCAGGAAATTCAAGTAAACATATTAAACCAGTGCCCCGGTGACGCGATGCTCAGGCAATTAATGGAATCGACGTACATTAAAGAACTTCATTGTTATGCTAAGTTGTTAAACGATTGTTATGCTAAGTAATCAACAGCTAAATACCAGTCATAAGCAAAGTACATCACATGGAGTTTTGGCCGGTAACCCAATTTTACTAAGCAATGATTTTTCGTGCTTAAGCAAATTTCTGCTTGAGCAGCTCTATGAAATTGGGCCCAGCTGCATGTGAGTTGGTGCATTTTCTTCTGGTCGAACTGATTTTGATGGAAGCAGCTGATGAAGCACCATCTTCTCTCAATGCACATTCTTACTTTACATATCTCTCCAGGGCAGGGCATTGTCTTCCCCTTGTCCCTATAATATAACACTCTCCCATCGACTAAGCACACAACCTCACGATCGAGGACCGTTCAACAAGAGATGAACTCTCGGGGACAACAAAGAACCGATTGTTCTCCCTTTGTCTGTCTGGTCTCGAGGTGCATATAAAGTACGTATACACGTAGCGGCATATCTCGCAATCCTCACGTTGTTCGGTGCTGTCATCTGGTAGATTTGATGTTAGTAGAAACCTGCCGGGGTTTTCTTGGGCTCGTTGGCTCTGTCCATGGCCTGTCTGTTATGATGCTTCTTTTTGTAGCTTGATATTTAAAATGTCCTCTTCATCGCAAAAGCAGGATTCTTACTTTTTCGTTACTCTGCGCCATGTTGAGAAACTGCTTCATAATTCCTTCCGTTTGCTCTGAGTCCCTCCCCGTCTAAGTGTAGTAGTCTATGAGATCTCAAAGTATGTGAAGACTGACAGATGTTTTCAAATGAGCATTATGCGTGCTGTTATTGCCAGTTGCAGTTTATGCAGTACTCCCGAAAATATGCATGCATGCACACACCAAGTAGGGCTCTACACCATGAAACCCCTCCCCCATCACTGTCAAAAAATCATATAAATTCCAAACAAATAAGTTGAAACCCCTCCCCCCTCCCCGCTGTAACACACCCCATAAAAATTACACTGGTATGATGTCCGCCTGTTCAAAATATGGTACACCATTCTGTAATATAATGTTAATAATCGTCGAAATTGAACAGCGCCTATTGAAATATGGTACCAGACCCCCAATGTTTTGATTTTATGGCGGCCAAGTGTCCGGAATTGTGAAACGTCAAAAGCTAAGAGCAGAATAAACATCACAAATCTATGTCAAGTGTTTAATTTCACATTGTATAAAGGATAACCAACAAAACAATGTACCTCCACGCCACCTTGCCTTTCAAACCAACGTCAATAATATTGGGAACGAATTGTATGGTTATCTGAAATGAGTAAGTATGATTCTTGGGAATCAGCTGGTAAAAAGTATTGGGAATTAGCCAGCGATCGATCTGATGGCTTTGAAATTTTGAGTCAATTATTTGGCCTTTTTATCGTTTTTTTTTATTTGATATTTGAATCAATTCAGACAGCCTCACCATCTTACCCAGATATTCTTATTACCGGTTCATGGAGTCATTTGACCTTCCAAATCACCTGGTACCACACACCGTGCATAGGGGTTCGAGTGCATATGCGAAACGAAACTGAATCTAAACTTGGAATTGATTCCCCTGTTATCTTTATGAATCCCCGAGAAGACGAGCCAGTGTGGTACAGACGTACATCGCAATCAAAGCACCATCAAGATAATTCATGTTGATGTGCGTAAACAAGTTAATTAACAAGGACAAACTCCACAATATTGGAGTCAAGTATCAGGTAATGGATTTTGATGTTTAGCTTCAGATAATCAATCACAAACCATTGTGGGACAAATTTAGGGCCTTATGAAATCACTGAAGGCTTACCTATTCAATCCAACAAAAGGAGCCTGAGTTAAATAATATTTATACTTTTGTTTTGCAAGCGCCTACCATATGCACAGTAAGATAGTATTCATAAGGAAATGTTTTTTAAAAATGAAATGAACACCCCCCCCCCAAAAAAAAATAGAACTTAAAGCCCACATTGTCTATTGGTGGCGAGCAGTACGCTTCAACCAACTGTTCTCTCACCTGGTGTTGGTACGGAGTGTCCAATTCTTGGGCATTATAATTACGTATGAAATATCCGGATGTCTTAATAGGCTTGATGACATAACATCAGAAAGGGACATGAGTGGCACTTATTAAAGCTGAACAAAGAACGTGGCTGGAGCTGGGTGTGAACCTGCGACCGTCATGTTCTGGTGCTCTTCCATTTGAGCTATCCAAATTTCGATCCATTCAGTTTCTTTGCTCGACAATTATAATGTACGTAGTAAGATTCCCTTTGTGATTTATTTGAAAATTTGTAATAAAAAGCCGTATCCTCTCTGAGTGATCTCCGTTTTCTATTTCACAGAAATGCTGATCCCGGCTAATGCTGAACATGAGCTTCACTTCATTCCCATTCTTATCTAAACCTGAACTCATGAATATACAAAGTATCTCCTTTACCAGAGTGGAGATAGTTGGGATGTGGGTTGCGAATTGGTTTATGGTTTAAATCGGGGACACACACGTGCACCATCAGTGATGAATTGAGGACAGGAACCAAATAGAGGACTCCTCGGTTAGAAAACGTGCACAAAACCAATGATAGCTGTCGCAAACATAATTATTGTATAAACAAAGAAAAAGGGAAGCGGAACAATCGAAAATCCGCGATTTACAACATAAACAGACGTATCTGTGTGGGTACGTATGTGGAAGATGCTCTAAGAGGTATTTCTGTGTGGAATGTGTCATTATTGTTATCTTGATCAGTCAAAAGAAAAAAAAAGACAGATAATTCACACTACCTATGAAATAGTCACATATACAAGAAAAGGGTGATTTTATTGTGACAAGTGTCCCAACTGTAATGTGGGTGTGCAAATAGGCAGCATGATAAATAAAATGTGATATTGAAATTGACACACAAAAGTGTGCTGCATCCATCACACTTGTGTCAAACAATTTGTTAATTGCCTAATTTGAACTATCCCAAAACCTTAACCCTGCTTATTTTCTGAACAAAGGCTATTCAATAACATGAATCATATCACAATCGTTTCTTGTCCGATATCTGACGATTGAACAGATGTAGTAAATGTGTATGACATGCAAGTATTCCGTGAAAACTTTAAATGAAACAAACGAGAACGAGGAAATTCAAAGTATTGTTCTACTTCTAGAAGTACATTTAAACATACTATAACTTGTTTTCGTGAACCGGAAAACGGCATGCAAGAGATATATTAACCATGCCAAGTAACGCCCTTTATAATTTTATAATTAATAATTTGAACTTAAGTACCTTAACCCTGCGCAGAGTGACCTGTTGCCCTTTGGGCCCCAGATAACCGATTGTTTTGAAAAACAAAAAAAATGAGGGCCAATGACGGTCACCTTCCATCGAATCCTCATTCGACCCTTGCCAAATAAACTGGTTCAATGAACTTTGCAGCCAGGGCTTCACCCAGGCCGTGTCAACAAACTTTCGACCAGGCCTCCTGCCAAGTCTCATTGATAAATCAACAAAGACCTGTAACTTGACACAGCCATCTCCCTTCATAACTGCATACCACAGCCGCCAGTCAATTACCTTACCATTGCACTGTCTGGCAACTGTCTGGCACGTGGCTTTTTGTTGTATTGCTATGAATAGGGTCTTGCGTAGTGCGGGAAAGTACCAAGTTGACGAGTTGTTGTAAAGTTTTTTTGTAAACGCTGCGCAAGGTTCAATTGTTATCTCTGTGAATCGTCGAGATGAGCCAGGTTGGTGCTGACGTGCATTGCAATAATGCACGGGGGTGGGGGGGTGTCAACTGAGCGCGAAAAATGGGAAACATAGCAAACAAACTTCAATCGAAAACATACGCTTATCTAGCTGACATTATTCAGGTCCATAGCCATAATAATCACGAGGTCAACAAAGCTCAACAAAGCATTGCGCTTTATTACATTGCATTCTGTAAAGCAGAGGCGCTTATCATCATACGTGGGCTTTCTGAATTGTTGAACTGTACCGACAGCCAATGAAACTTCTCCATCCAGCGCGTGGGGGAGGGGTCTGTTATGCATTGTGTTGAGGCTCTGGGCCTTTGCAAAAAATATCACGCCACTAGTGCTAGTGCTCGATTATAATTTATAAGAGCTCGCGAAGCCACTAGCAAGTCACACTGGAGATGTTCCGCCGACGAAAGCGTATCATGGATGCATGGGCTCCGGTTTTAAATTGCAAAGGAGAGGAGGGACATAGACGTTAGTTTCAGGATAAGTCAACGCTGGTTAAGACCAGTTACTGAAGGATTCAGGACTCGTCGGGGAGGGCTGACAACGCGTGAATACAAGGACAGGGGAGACGTTGACGTTTCTTTCAGGATAAAGTCACCGCTGGTTGAGACTAGTCACTGAAGGATTTGGGACTCGCTGAGGGCTGACAACGCGTTAATACAAGGGCAAGGGAGACGTTGACGTTTGTTTCAGGATAAAATCACCGCTGGTTGAGACCAGTCACTGAAGGATTCGGGACTCGTCGGGGAGGGCTGACAACGCGTCAATACAAGGACAGGGGAGACGTAGACGTTTGTTTCAGGATAAAGTCACCGCTGGTTGAGACCAGTCACTGAAGGATTTGGGACTCGTTGGGGAGGGCTGACAACCTGCCAATACAAGGTACGTAACGCATTACACTTCAAATGCCGTATAGTCAGGCAGCTTAGGCCAGCTTTTGGAATTTTTGATAGGAACCAACTTAGCCAATAATAATATCGCCGCCATCTTGGATTTAAAAATTATTTTCACTCATATCTCATCTTCCAAGCCACTTAGGAGTAAATTTTTGGTGTCTAAACATACATTTTTAGTGTGAAGGAATGCAACTGCATCATTTGGGATAGTGGCAAATGGTTTGTTTGTCCAGATACAGTATTGTTGCCATCTTATTTTTGAAGATGGCCGCCGGCATTGAAAACTACATGTATTGCATCTTTAAGCCACTTAACATTGAAATCTTAGTGTCTAAACATTTATTTTCAGGGTCAAAGAACGCAGCTAAACCATTGGGATTACAGCCTGTCAAAAAAAAAATGGTACAATCGAAAACGATTGTTTTTTCAATATTAAATCTCAACATAAGTAAGTCGTTTTGAGCATCACATTAAAGAAAAAAGACCAGGCTTTCCAATACTTTTTGTTTCATTTTATTTGCTTACGTCAATTTAGAGATAACTCCAGTTTACTGCGGAACACGAGTTTGTGCCACAGTACTCGAAACAACTCAGTCCATGCATAAAAGTGGCACAAAATCGATTTTGGTGTATCGCACTAAATTGATTATATCTCTGAATTGACAAAAGCAAATAACATCGAACAAACACTATTGGAAAGCCCAGTCATTGTTCCTTATTATTATGCCAAGTAAAAATGATTTTTATTGAAATTTCATATTTAACCAATTTTTTATCTGATTGTACCATTTTTTTAGACAGGCTGTAGTGCTACATAGTTAATTTGTCCAGATACATTGCGGTGGCCATCTTGGATTTTAAAGATGGCCTTCATTGAAAACCTATATCTACCAATATATGCTCTTCTAAACCACTTAGGATTAAAATTTTGGCGCACAAACATACATTTTCAGGGTCAAGGATTGCAAATGTACCATTTTGGACAGTGTCAAATGTTCAGTTTTTTCACTATTGTGGCCACCTTTGGTTTTAAAGATGGCGCCAGATAATAATTGCATTTACTGATATGTCAGCTACTACCCCATATCAAATCACAGTCTAGATGTCAAAACATACGTTTCAGTGTCAGGAAATGCAACCCTTATATTTAGAAGAGACCAGGATGATTTTAGTTATAAAATCTCTAACAGATGATACCGTTGATATATACTGCAGTCACCAAAAATACTGTATAAAGTATAAGTAAAACAACATTATGTGAGAATAAATGTCATCACTCACAAACGTCTACAGCTTAAAAGTGCTCGCCCTAATTCTTATAGTTGCAACCGCAGAGTTCATTGCACTTAGCAAGGTGCTGCATGCACATCTTGCACCGCATACTTTTGGTTCCTATCAGAAATTGAAAGCTAAGGCATTGGGGAGAATGTATGGAAACATTTGCGCTTTTAACCGGAATGTCCACATCCATTCACTATGCTGCCAGACTAGTATATCAACACTTCCACTTACCAAGTGTAAGCCCCTGTCTATACATGAACATTGATGTTTTCAAAAAAATCTGAGACTATCGAGGGTTACCATGGCCAATTTCAACAAGTTTTCATTCAACATTACGCAAGGCGCATTCGATTTAGATTGAAATTGAAAGATCACGCAGATCGGCATTCGACAATTGAAAGGAATCATTCAATTTCACTATCCCAACATTCTATCGCCTGTCAACTTCACTCGTCCCTATCAAAAATGCATTCATATTAGAAGTATCGCGTTGTTCATTCAATTTCGTCTAAAGCATTAGTAAGGGGTTGATCGGGCATTCGTTTTCATTTATGGGCAAACATAATTATGTTACATTTTGTCAAACTTCTTTTATGACTGCAGACGCGTCCGTATTCCTTAGCGTAAATCATACTTGATGACTTCAAACCGTAGATTTACTTTCTCTCTTAATTAAAGGGTATGTGCAATGAATTTTTCTCCGGAATTCTTTTTGCGCAACTCTGTGAAATGTAAGAAAACTACACATTTAACAACACTTTTAAGGTTAATCTTTTTCCAAATATGCACTTCTTTAAAGCCCCTGTCACACCTTTGCGTATCCTAATTCCTCATGAGTTCCTTATCAAAAATGTTCAATACGCAGCCGTACGCTCAATTAACGTCGAAATGTTTTGATCACTTTGACTTATGTGCGACCCACATCTAGCGTACAAGTAACGAATTCAGCGATCCATTGCGTATGAGATGCGTATGAGTTGCGTATGCAGTGCACAACATTATTTTTCGGGCTGCGAATAGGTCATTATACAGTGCGCATGCCGAGCGTATTCCGGACGCACCCGACTTATGCCGAACACATGCTTGACGCACTTCTGAGCGTATTCCCGCCGCATTTCCGCCGCTCGCCGTTCAGCGATGCGTTGCGTATTTATAACTTATGACCTGCGCAACAGCGTACGCAGCGTAGTTTTGTGCATGCCCAAACTATCCTGCGTACTGGGCCGAACCATACGTATATCTGCGTACATAATACCTACACAAAACGATAGAGATGCATATGAGGTGCGTATTGTGCGTACGACTGCGTATGAAAAAAATGTCAATCCGCAACTCATAAGGAATTAGGATACGCAGAAGTGTGACAGGGCCCTAAAGCTCCTGTCACACTTTTGCGTATCCTAATTCCTTATGAGTTCCTTATCAATTTTTTTCAATACGCAGCAGTATGCTCAAAATGTCGATGTTTTTTTAATTACTTTGACTTATGTGCGACCGCACATCTAGCGTACAAGTGACGAATTCAGCGCATCCATTGCGTATGAGATGCGTATCGGTTGCGTATGCAGTGCACAAGTACGCTATCTGTGCGTTTCTCATAAGTTACGAATAAGTACAATGCACTGTCCGCTCGCAGGACGAGCGGTACTAATTCGTGCAATACGTCGGCATTCGCTATGAGTTCGTTCAGCGTGCGTTGTATCTGCTGCAAGTACGCTATGTATACGTCCAATATAGGCGGCTCATATGCTGAAGGGAACCGCTCATCCCCCACGAACACATAGCGTACTGGTACCGCGCTCAACCGATGCGGGACCGATGCACTGCGTATTTATAACTTATGACCTGCGTAACAGCGTTCGCAGCATAGTTTTGTGCATGCCTAAAACTATCCGGCGTACTGGGCCGTACCATACGTATGCCTACGTACATAAAACTTACACAAAACGATAGAGATGCATATAAGGTGCGTGTTATGCGTACGACTGCGTATGAAAAAAATGTCAGTGCGCAACTCATAAGGATTTAGGATACGCAGAAGTTTGACAGGGCCCTAAACATTTAAAAGTTTCCATGTTTTCCGGACTAAAGCCCCTGTCACACTTTTGCGTATCCCAATTCCTTATGAGTTCCTTATCAACAATTTTCAATACGCAGCCGTACGATCAAAACGTCGACATTTTTTTGATTACTTTGACTTATGTTCGACGCACATCTAGCGAACAAGTAACGAATTCAGCGCATCCACTGCGTAAGAGTTGCGTATGAGTTGCGTATGCAGTGCGCAGGTTCGCCATCTGTGTGTTTCTCATAAGTTACGAATAAGTAAAATGCGCTGCCCGCTCGTAGGACGAGCGGTACTAATTCGTGCAATACGTCGGCATTCGTTTTGAGTTCGTTCAGCGTGCGTTGTATCTACGCTGCAAGTACGCTATGTATACGTCAAATATAGGAGGTCAGCGTATTACCGCGTATGAACGGTTTATCCCCCACGAACACATAGCATACTCGTACCGCGCTCGACCGATGCGGCAGTGGCGTAGCCAGGATTTTTTCAGTGAAGGAGGGGGGCGCTGGAGGGGCTGGAACATTTCATGGGGGGGGGGGAGGGCGTCATGTAGATCAATGATCTCAGTGGGGGAGGCGACTGCACTGTTAAAAAAATGTCTGTTCAATAACAGTTGATTCTTTTGTCAATTGGCATTACAGGAGTTACTGTTTTTGCACAGTATATTCTACTGTTTCTTTTATCTCTGTACATTAACAGCAGATTCTACTTTGTTTGATATTGTTCATTTACAGAGGATTCTACTGTTATGTGACAGATGATTAAGTGTTGTCGTTTTGTAACCTAACAGCACATTCGCTGTTTTTTTGTTCCTTAACAACTCTCTGTTGCTGAACAAAATGTTGTTTTTGTTTAAACGGTGATTATTTGATGGGGGCCGATAAACGACAAAGTGTTCATGTTTTCTATCGAGGATTGCGAATGACAGGTACTGTGTGAGCCTCAGTACACAGATATTCTCGTATAATGAACGTACTTCACATGCAGATACTTGTTACACGTCATGTAATGGCGGTGCTATCGATAAAACCCATGAAGGTGCGAATGTAGATACTTGCACGTTGGCTTACGGCAGGTGACATGCTACAATGACAACCAAGCAACTTTCAAATGTGTTGTCGTTGACAATCAGGCTTACAAACTGAAACTGCTTCTCTATAGCGCTTCTCCTTGAGAGTAATAGTCATTTACAATACAAAATACAAACATGTAAGCAGAAACTGATAGGTAAATTTGCTCCAAGATGCTACCGTATGCATACGCATGGACGCAACGGGAAGTTGTATGGTACTGTATAGTCCGACTCCCGCGCGCGCCTTCCTTGACAACATACTGGTACCCTTCAGCGTTTATGCCACAGTAACGCTGCACTACTACCGCCTACCAGTGAAAAATCACGCGATACGGCCGAACCCTGTACAAAAAAGATGATTCTCTGTTGACCGACAACGATGTGACTGTGTTCTAACAGAGTCAGAACGGGGGCTTGTTCAAAACATGATGTTCCTTGTGCGTCCACAAAATTTTAGTTTAACAGCGAATATACCGTAACCAAACAGCGAAATGGAGAAAACTGTACGTAGGCAGTAACAAATTTGTAGATTTACAACAAACTCCGAAAACAGTAACATCTACTGTAAATTTACAGATATTTCAACAGAAAAACAACTGTTAAATCACGCAATTTTTTACAGTGTGGGGGGCGACAAGGTTTTATGTTTGGGGGCTGTGACCCCCCCCCCCCCCCGTGGCTACGCCACTGCAGGTCATACAGCTAAAGTTTATGTAAACTTGTATGAAAAGTCAAAGAAAAGTAACTCCCATGATCTATTTGACACCAAGTTTGTGTTTACTTGCCGGTAACGCCCTAAAAAATTATCCAGACAAATATGTTTATTTTGTAACATTTTATGTCACACAATGAAAAAAACTAAACAGCGTCGTTGTATTGTGAACACATAAAAGCATTCATTTTTTTTCTATGTACAGTCACAAGACTCTATTCAGTAAATTCCCCGTCAAAACGAAAGTAAAAAATCCACGTGCATAACGCACGGCTACACCCTGCAGCCTTAAAGACTGCAGGAATTGGGATATGAACTGGTAAACAATACAACACTGAAGTATTGGGAAACCGATGATGCTTATAAATGCACATTCATATATACCTAAGACAGTTTATCCATTGCTATTGTTCGAGAGCCCGTCACGTGGCCGGTCTTGAACGGATGATATAGACATAGTTATAACACCTCACCCACAGATTATGTGTCTTGATTGGCCGAGAGCTAGTCACCTGTTACTTTCTAATTTTGCTATCTTTCTGTGCACGGCCAAAAGTACTATGTGCATAGCAACCAAAGTACTATACCATTAGCAACCAAATTACTATTTCCACGGCGCGGTATTTGTGTGCAAATGCATGCTGGTGTGCGCGGTGCGCGTTGTGCGTAGCGCGTATTATTCAAAAGAGAGCGCGCCGCAGACTTGGGTTCAAACATTTCGTGAAGGGGTAGTTTTTAAGAGAGAAATACATTTTCCACCAATTTTGTATTGAAATTGAAGTTTATTTCAACTGTATTCAGATTTAAATATTTTAAAATATTAAAATCAAGCAGAATATGTGGGTGAAGTGTTATAAAACAAATATTGAATGCTTTATCTCGTGGTGTAGTAAAACTAGCCTCCCTCGGTGATCCATGGACCATTCTATTTTCCCTCGGCTTCGCCTTGGGAAATATGGTCCATGGATCACCTGGGGAGGCTAGTTTTACTACACCACTCGAAGCATTCAATATTTGTATACTAGCTGGTCTTTAACACTTTTTCAGTGTCACATGAAATTTGGACTCCTAAAAATCCAGTGCCTCTTATACCGTTTTATTGGTTAAACGTTCACAATCCTCACGTAGACATCGCATGCGCAATACTACCAGTGAGTCAGAATTGTTTATAACATCACCCACAGATTTTGTGTCTGGATTGGCCGAGAGCGAGTCACATGTTACTTTCTAATTTTGCTATCTTTCTGTGCACTGCCAAAAGTACTGTGGCGGTACTGTCTAGTTGCAACCCTAAGTCGTCCTATGCCTACGTCAGCGAGCGGTCAAACCATCGTAGACCAAGGGAGCAGGCTCGTTTTGGGGCAATCTACCACCAGGCGTCGTAGCGCCTACAACTCAGGGGAAGGGGTAACAGTAAATTGGGAACCTGGAAGGGCGGGAAATCTACAAGGAGGAACACTGACTCACTTCTGTAAACTTTAACACTGCGTTTATTAACGGAACTCTCTTTGTCCTATCTAGGCCGCCTGTCAAGGTGTAGGTGGAGGCGCACACCAGTTACTGCCCTAAATAGGTGTTTACTATGCAGACTTAATGAAGCTTCCCCCCGAGGATAACAGCAGTTCCCAAATCTCTAAATAATCCTCCCCGCTAGTTGTTTAACGTCCACTCACCACTGTCTGTCTTGCCCCGTGGACGGAGTTCCTCCCGCTGAGAGCTTCACCTACTTGTCCCGTTACTCACTATCTAGCTACACAGCACACTTAAACTGGGAGACCACGTACCCCTTACGAAACTGAGCGGGAACAGAGCGTGGTCGCCCGCGCGCGTGTTTATATACTCTACGCGCGTAGTCTGGCCCAACGCTGCCGCGCGCATTATATGCATAAATCAGCCCAGGCTGACGCGCAGGAACTAAACTAATGTCACTGAGGAGCCCTCTATTGACCAAATAATAACCAAACTGCTATTGCGCTACACAGCCGCGCCTTACGTTTAGGTCAGTCCCTTGACCTAGTAAGCTAATTAATCATAAGAGCAATACAGTTTGACCTAACAGGTTACATTATACAAAACTTTTACAAAACATCTAACAACATCTTTAACAAATCATTTAGAAAACTTGTAAACAGTACCACTTAATAAACTCTTTAACACTTCTTTCGATAAAACATCTTGGATGCCACATAGTAATCGAACTTGATGCTTAATCAACACTTCATCTGAAGTTTCCTTAAAGTCCTTTAAGGTGAGACTTAATGTCCAAACAAAAGTGATTGAAGGTGATAAAACTCGCAACCCATAAACGCTATATCATTTCCTCCAATTTGTTCAAACATCAAAAGACTACGGTCCGTCGGCGACTCCTGCTACGAAGTTAACATCGAACACTCGCGTGGTCTTGTCTGTAGTCAGCTTGCGGCCATCATGGTACACCTTCCGGATGTCGGTCTCCACCACTCGGTTTACATTGCCGATCATGGCCTCCAGAAGATCGCCATCGGTGTACGATGTTCCCACTGACGCGTTTTCGTCGCCGTCTACGGATCTCTCCAACCTGCATAGGCGATGTCCATGTTGCGACTTATCCTCGCTCTCGTTCTTGATGCCGATAGCCTTCTTGCAGGGCTTCAAGTAGATAACATCGTACTCGCGACGTATCTCCCCCTTTACCACTCTGTTGTCATCCCGATACAAGTAGGTCTCCTTCACCTCTCTGATCCTCACCGCCTGGCCGGGTAACAACTTTTCGAGAGGCAGTGGTTTCTTGGAAACGTGTTGATCCTTCTCTTCGACGACTCCCTGACCTCTGGTCATCATCATCATCCCCAAAGGCTTTCCTCTGGCAGACTCCTTAGGCGTAGGCTGTTCGCCAACGCCAACGACTTCGTCCTCAACCTCCCAGTTGATTGGACTTGCTGTTATCGCAGTCTCTGCAGCTCCACCCACTTCAGGAATGTCGGGAAAAGTAGAAGCTACCTCAATTTCCAACGCCATGTCGAGAGGGTCACTGAAGGCCTCTGGCTGACGGTTTTCCTCAATCTGACGGGTTTCCTCAGCTGCGAGCACTGTCGCTGGATCTCCCTCTGGAGCAGACATACGAAGGCTTGAATCTGGCTTCTGCTGTACGGGCTTCTTCACTGGAACACTTCTCGTGCTCACCTGCACCTCACCCGGTTCATCGTCGGGTGCTCGCGAAACGGTCGAAGGCGCCTTTCTTCCATGTTTCTTGGACTTATCATCCTCATCGTTCTCCCATCTCCGTTTCGTAGCGGTCACATCACGTTCACCCTTTTTCGGAGTAAAGCTCTTCTTCTCTTCCCGCACAACAGATGTCTTCTCTTTTTCGCGATGATGACTCTCTACCGGGTCTTTGGAGCGCCTTTTCACACTTGCCTCGTAGGTCTCTGCTTCGATACGCCCAACCTCGCCTTCACTGGAAGGATGACAATCTCGATAGTGCATCCTCAAGTTATCTCTACGATTGTTTTTGTGAGAGCACAGGCCGCACCAATAGAACACCTTCGGGCCGTGGGTCACTTCCATGTGTCGCTCCAGACTCCTTTTGTGTAAGAAGACATCCAAGCATTGCGGACACTCGAAGACATTTGCTTCATCTAGGTCTCGTGGAGTCCTCTTCTTCGCTGGGGAGTTTCTGCCCATGACGGTTCTGTCAATGAATAACATAAAACAAACCATCTGGTTAGCACCTACTTCCTCCTAGTATTATATACATATTTATAGCATTATATCACCCGCCTACACCTTGGAACAGGTCATGCCTAGATAGGTTTTTATGAATTCTACTGGTAACGTTGCGGTATGCGACGGGTTCTGGGCGGGTTACATCTTAGGTTGGGCCTATTTACAGACTGCTCTGCCACGTCCGTTCCTACTCTATGCCTGCCTTTCTCAACAATAGGTGTTACTTCTTCTCCATCGAAGGTATCCGGGGGCTGTGTTCTCCCTATTTCCTCTCCACTAGGTGACACAAACGAGCCATTAAAATCTCGTGCATCGTCCACCCCCGCAGCCGAGCCTAGCTCGGCTACCACTCTTCCCTGCGGATTAGTCCAGGGCTGGAGTGAGCGCCCGTAGTATGGCTTCAACCTATCATAATGGACGACCACTTTCTTCCCCGTAGGACTCTTTTGAAGGCGGAAGGTGACATCTGATAATTTATTTAATATCAGATATGGACCCTCCCATCGTTTCTGCAATTTCGGCGATAGACCCTTCTTCTTTGCTGGATTATGGAGCCAGACGAACTGTCCTTCTCTCAGCTTGTCTTTGCTAACGTGACAGTCGTACGTCTTCTTTTGGCGCCTTGCAGCTTTTTGCAGGTGGTCTTTTGCCCTCTGATGAGCCGTCCTCATTCTCTGCCTGAGCTCATACGCATAGTCTGTATCTGTCGTCTCGCTATTATTGTCACAGACCTCAGTCATTAGGTCTAATGGTATCCTGACTTCCCTGCCAAGCATCATCATGTTAGGAGTTTCTCCTGTTGAATCTTGGGGTGATGCTCTGTAGGCAAAGGTTGCAAAGGGAATTTTGGTGTCCCAGTCTCGTTGGCGTTTGTGCGGCTCTATCATCAGTGCCACCATAGTTAAAAGTGTACGATTGAAGCGTTCCACTAAGCCATCCGACTTGGGATTGTAAGGCGTTGTTCGAGTTTTTTCTATCCCGAGGACTGTGCACATCTCTGTAAAGACGGCCGACTCGAAATTCCTACCCTGATCTGAATGTAACTGAAGAGGGAACTCCAAACCTACACACAAACTGTTGCACCAATTTATCTGCCACTGTCTCAGCTGTCTGGTCTTGGATCGGGTAGGCCTCCATCCATTTGCTAAAATAATCGCCTACCACAAGTATGTATCGGTTGCCCCTTTCTGTCTCCGGCAGAGGTCCTACTACGTCAATAGCAACACGATCTAAAGGTGCACCAACTGCGTATTGCTGTAGCGGGGCACGTCTCTTCTTTGCAGGCGATTTCTTCTGGGCACATAAATCGCACTGTCTTACTAGGGACCTAATATCTGCACTCATCCCTGACCAATAGAATCGTAGACGGACCCTTGCCATGGTCTTATTCAGGCCAAGGTGCCCACCTGCCACGCCACCGTGTATCTCATTGACTATCTGCTCTCTATAACCAGCGGGCAACAGCAGTTTCCAGACGACTTGGTCGCCACTGTTGGACTCCCACCTTCGGTAGAGTACACCATTACGGACAGCTAACTGATCCCAAAGCAGCCAATACGCCTTTCTCACTGGTGAATTAGGTGTTATACCTTTCCAGTCTCCTCTAGGCGTATTCTCCTCTTTCCCTTCCAACACCCAACGTAAAGATGGATCTTCTAGTTGCGCCTTCCGCCAACACTCGTTCGTTATTGTAGGCGCTGTTGTCACGATTCTTAAGGCCGGTGTTGCCTCTTTGGGACTTTGTACATTGGTACCTGTCATTTCTTCTTTGTCTTCCCGTCCACACTGTGGACACGGTCTTCTGCTAAGCCCATCTGCGTTCTGGTGAGATCTGCCCGGGCGATGGAATACAGTCAAATCATATTCACTGATCACCTGCAGCCAGCGTGCTGCATTTCGGCCATATAGGTATTGGCGGAATTTCTTCAAGAACACCACGACAGCCAAAAGTTCACGCCTTGTAACACAATAATTGCGTTCAGTCTTACTGAGAACTCTGCTGCCATAGGCGATAGCCCTCTCTTCACCATCGATCTTTTGGGAAAAGACTGCCCCCACTCCATCGTTACTGGCATCTGTATCCAGTATGTATTCTGCCTCTGGATTTGGATATGCCAATATAGGCGCTTCCTGCAGTCTCTTTTTCAACTCTTGGAAAGCTGTCTCACTTCCTTTGTCCCATTCGAATTCTCTCCCCTTCTCTGTAAGTCGGTGCAGCGGACGAGCAATATCGGCAAAGGCTTTGATGAATCTTCTGTAATAACTAGCCAGTCCGAGGAAGCTTTGGACTTCCGTCACATTCTTAGGCGTAGGCCATTCCTTGACAGCACGAATCTTTTCAGGATCGGTCGATATGCCATCACTTGATACAACATGGCCAAGGTATAGCACGCTGCGTTTGAACAGGTGACATTTCTTAGGCTTCAGTTTTAATCCAGCCTGTCGCAGGCGCTGAAATACCACCTCCAGGCGCTGAAGTTCATCCTCTACTGTTCGGGCAAATACTATCACGTCGTCGAGATATATCAAAACTGTCTCTCACTGCAGACCTGTCAAGACGCGCTCCATCAAGCGCTCAAACGTCGACGGGGCGTAATATTAAGACGAACGGCATGACCCGCCAGCAATATAAACCTCCCCGTACAACGAAAGCAGACTTCTTTTGCGCATCTTGGTCCAACTCCACTTGCCAATACCCCGAGGACAAGTCCAAGGTGGAGAACCACTTTGCAACTGCCAAAGTGTCCAGCGAATCATCTATCCGAGGCATCGGGTACGCGTCTTTCAACGTCACAGAATTAAGGCGCCGGTAATCAACGCAGAAGCGCCTTGACCCGTCTTTCTTCTTGACAAGAACGACATTCGCCGCCCATGGACTATCTGATGGTTCGATTCGGCCGTCCTGAAGGAGGTTCTGCACCTGTTGGCTTATCTCTTCTTGGTCACGTTGGGGATATCTTCTTGGTCTCTCCTTCATAGGCCTCGCCTCTCCTGTGTTTATGCTGTGTTTCACACGATCAGTGCGGCCTATGTCGCTGTCACTCTTCGAAAATACATCACTGTAGTCACTCCAACATAAATCAGCGACATGGTCGGGTACACTTAGCAGGCGCTGATCAGATGATGATTGGTGCTTCATCTGTTCAATATCACCTTCACCTATGCTTGTGAGTGTTCCTGCCATTGTCCCTTTCTTTACCACGCACAATCGTTTTCCAGGGTTGAAAACTCTGATTGGTAGAGCATCATTATCGGTTCTCACAAGAGTACGGGCCACAATGACACCCTTATTGGCTATTTCACTCCTATCTACTGGCTCTATTATTGCATACCCCTTCAAAGGCGTCTCTCGAGCCACGTGCCCTGGAACCAGCGCCTCGTGTCCAGGTGGTATTCTAGTCGTGCGATCAACAACTACCCTGGCGCACAATGTATCACCTCTTTTGTCGGTACACTTAACCCTCTCTCCGTTTATCACAAGTTCCATGGTCTGAAAATTCAAGCTTCCACCTGTATGTAGTAGAAAATCCATCCCAAGGATTCCCTCTAGCTTGTCCAGTTTACCAAACGTAGCCAACACAGGATGCGTGGTTCTCCCTACCCGCATTTCGATCCATGCACTCCCAGTACTCTCCAGTGGAGTCCCATCTGCAGTTAGTATTCGCGAACCAGTAGTAATCATCGATGGCCGTTCCGAAGGCGCAATCTTATAGTACAGGGTAGATGATAAAATAGTGCTCGTTGCCCCAGTATCCACTAGTAAACTCGCTTTCTCTCCCCGGACAATTACTGGCACAAACAACCCACACTGTGCGTCACGCAACCGTTGTGACTTAATCTTTGCCCCCATCTCCTCAGATTCTATTTGCTGTTCTCTTCCACTTTTTCTGGGTTTTTGACCCTTGTTGTCGCTCAGCTTTCCCCCGGGCCCCGGAGTCAGCTGTTGCCCGTTTCCCGTCTTCTGAATCTTGTAAGCTGGCGGGCGCCTGCACATCCTTGCAAAATGGCCCTTGCCCTCGCACTTGAAACACACATCGTCAGCAGCAGGTTCCCGACGGCGTCGGTAGTTGTTACGCTCATCGTCCTGCGTATGACTATTTGCTGCTCTGTCTTTGTTGGGTTGAGCTATCTTTTCCACCATTTGCTTCACTTCAGAGATCGCATTTTCCATCTTTTTATGACTCTCATCTACCTTCATTTCTAGGTTTCGCATCAGAGGAAACTGTTCGTCGCCTAGCGCCCTAATGGCGTACTTTTGTTTTCTCCCGCTCCTCTGCTCTTCTACTTTAATGAATCCTTCAGT
The DNA here is from genome assembly GCA_029964075.1 of Patiria pectinifera. NCBI lineage: Eukaryota > Metazoa > Echinodermata > Asteroidea > Valvatida > Asterinidae > Patiria > Patiria pectinifera. The sequence goes on from CM057148.1 coordinate 26,133,101, forward strand.
GGCGATGGCAGCACTTATTGCCTCCTCCAACGTAGCTGGCCTCGCCCGGAAGATTCCCTCGCGAATCGCTTGGTCGTCTACAGCATCGGAGAAATGTCCCCTTGCGAGGCGGTCTCTTCCTTCATCCGTTAATTCGGGGTACGCCAAGCCGGACAGTTCTCGGATAGACTGACCCAATTCTTGCAGCGTTTCTTTGGCGCCCTGACGCCTATGTCGAAGCTCCACCAAGTGATTTTCCGCCAGCTGGCCCGGCCCAAAACGCTTCTCTAGGAGGCTCACTAGTTGAGAATAATTCAAATGTTTTCCTCCAGCCGTCTGATTGCCAAGCACCTTGATAGCTGCACCCTGCAGACTCTCTGCTTAGAATATCTTCGCCTGCTCACCTGTCCACTCATTCGCAAGCTTACAGGCTTCGAAATGTTGGTGGAAATCTCTCCATGGAGTCTTGCCGCTGAACCTATCAGGTGTTATTGTCGGTCGTCGTGGTTTCACCTTGGGTGCTTCTGGTCCCTCTTTCTTGTCACCCTCAGGACATCCTGCTTTACTTCCAGGTGACTGCTCTGACAGCCCCTCTTTTGTAGCAACTGTCGGTCGTCTTTTTACTCAATGTTGGCATCAACGGTGTACTCACTGCTGGTACTGACACTCTCTGTCTCTGTCTTGGCGTAGGCGTTGGTCTGGTTAGCCTCGGTTTAGCCACGGGAGTAGACGGTGACTTCCCTTCTCTCCCGCCAGATTGTGAAATCAGCGATGTGTTCCAGCCTTCCAGAGCGTCATGATCGTCTGCTGCTGATCGGTCCCCTCTCTTGTTTTTCTGTACTTCAAGTCGCAGCTCACGCATCTCTTCCCGTAACTGCTTCACCAATTCCAACAACTGTCCGTTCTCTGCTCTCTGGTCTCCGGGCTCTCTCCTAGCACCTCCAAAGCTATCCATTGTCGGCAGCCCTGGAAACTCTTTTTCATTTACCAACTGATGAGCCATGTTGACCTATATAGGCGCCCAATCACCTCAACAGGCTCGCTACTGCTGTACTACCCACCGCTTGCTTAAACCCTGAGTTAATTCTGCTACGAAGCCTATCCCACTTCTGACACCATTTGTGGCGGTACTGTCTAGTTGCAACCCTAAGTCGTCCTAGGCCTACGTCAGCGAGCGGTCAAACCATCGTAGACCAAGGGAGCAGGCTCGTTTTGGGGCAATCTACCACCAGGCGTCGTAGCGCCTACAACTCAGGGGAAGGGGTAACAGTAAATGGGGAACCTGGAAGGGCGGGAAATCTACAAGGAGGAACACTGACTCACTTCTGTAAACTTTAACACTGCGTTTATTAACGGAACTCTCTTTGTCCTATCTAGGCCGCATGTCAAGGTGTAGGTGGAGACGCACACCAGTTACTGCCCTAAATAGGTGTTTTACTATGCAGACTTAATGAAGCTTCCCCCCGAGAATAACAGCAGTTCCCAAATCTCTAAATAATCCTCCCCGCTAGTTGTTTAACGTCCACTCACCACTGTCTGTCTTGCCCCGTGGACGGAGTTCCTCCCGCTGAGAGCTTCACCTACTTGTCCCGTTACTCACTATCTAGCTACACAGCACACTTAAACTGGGAGACCACGTACCCCTTACGAAACTGAGCGGGAACAGAGCGTGGTCGCCCGCGCGCGTGTTTATATACTCTACGCGCGTAGTCTGGAACTAAACTAATGTCACTGAGGAGCCCTCTATTGACCAAATAATAACCAAACTGCTATTGCGCTACAGTACTATACCCGTAGCAACCAAAGTACTATACCACAGTGATGTAGTGCCTTGATGCTGGGCCTTGGCCTTAAGGGTGCCTTAAGGCTGGATTTTAGGGCCTTGGCCTTAAGGGTGCCTTAAGGCTGGATTTTAGGGCCTTGGCCTTAAGGGTGCCTTAAGGCTGGATTTTAGGGCCTTGGTTTTGGCCTCGAGGCTTGAGGGCAAAAGCCTTGGCCTTAAGGGATCACGGCCTTGCAATTTTGAGTCAAGGCTCTTCAAGGCTCAAAGATTTTTGCATTTTCCAGATAAAATCTGTTCGAAATTTTGCTGTTACCATTTTAATCGTATTACCATGGAGGAGGGAAACCCCTTGTAGATTTGTGTGTTGGGCACACTTCCACTTTTATAGCATCACATGTTGTTACCATTGTAGTAGATTTGCTGCAAAAATATTCTGTACACTTGTGGGGCTAATGAGATGATCACTTAAATTGCATACAATTATGGAATAGATATCTGATTGGTTGTATGTCTCCCTGATAAGTGCTTAAGATTTGCATGTATCTGTTTCAGATAATGCTGATATTTCTGACCATGTTGGCCCAGCAAATAAAAATTTCCCAAATCAGTTTCTTGGATCCCCCTTTTGTTACACTCGGGAGAATTGTGCGTCAATATAGAAGTAAATCTTCATTTTGTTTTAGTTAAACCATATTCAAGACCTGAACTTATACTTTAATAGATCTAATGCAGTCATAAAACGGTGTATGCGAGCATGTTGATTGCAATTTAAGACATGTTGTTCTTCTTAATGGGCGATTCGTGATGATGTGTTATGTGACTATAATTAGTTCTATATCAGTGGTCATTTTATTAAACAGGGCCTTGGCCTTGGCCTTAGCCTTGAGGGTTAAGTCTTGGCCTTGGCCTCGAGGCTTGAAGGTCTTTGCCTTGGCCTTAGCTTTGGCCTTGAGGGTCAAAGCCTTGGCCTTGGCCTTTCCTTGAAGGTTTAAGCCTTTGCTCCAACACTGCTATACCATTAGCAACCAAAGTACTTTTTCCCCACGCGGTATTTGTGTGCAAATGGATGCTGGTGTGCGCCTTGCGCGTTGCGCTACGCGCGTATTGTTCCAAAAAGAGCGCGCCGCAGACTTGGGTTCAAACATATCGTGAAGGGGAAGATTCGAAGAGAGAAATAAATTTTCCACCAATTTTGTATTGAAATTGAAGTTTATTTCAACTGTTCAGATTTAAATAATTTCAGATATTAAAACCAAGCAGAATCTGTGGGTGAAGTGTTATAAAACAAATATTAAATGCTTTATCGTGGTGTAGTAAAACTAGCCTCCCTCGGTGATCCATGGACCATTCTATTTTCCCTCGGCTTCGCCTCGGGAAAATAGAATGGTCCATGGATCACCTCGGGAGGCTAGTTTAGGGGCGTCAATCGCTTCTCAAAAGTGTGGGGGGGGGGGACATACCTTGATCAGAACTGATGCGAGCGCGAAGCGGCGTGGGGGTTCGAGGCCTGCTTAAGGGCCCCGAAAAAAAAATGGATTCTAGATGTTCTGTGGTGTGATCTGAAGCAATTTCTTACCACTTTCCTCCATGCTTTAACTAATATTTCTTAGCAAAAGATAATTATTTTAACATTGTTTTCGAGGTTGGAGTCATTGAATCAGCTATCGGTATTCTGAGGTATAGGCGTGAGGTTCGGGGCTGGGGGGGGGGAGGGGTGACAAGGTTTCATGGGGGGGCGTATGCCTGCGTACATAAAACTTACACAAAACGATAGAGGTGCATATGAGGTGCGTATTGTGCGTACGACTGCGTATGAAAAAAATGTCAATGCGCAACTCATAAGGATTTAGGATACGCAGAAGTGTGACAGGGCCCTAACGCTGTTTGGTGTCATTCCAGGAAGACACTGTTCAGCTTAGGGGTTTTTCTTTGAAATTATTCATCCAAAATTTGCTAATTGGAAACATGTGTGGGAAAGAGTTGGTCATTGAGTTACTGCAATATACTGACGCATCATAATCACCAAATAAAAGGCATTGATGACATCAAGATATCCAAAACTCTAGCAACTTTTATTTTTTTATTTTTTTTGCTGAAATAACCGTGTAACATTAATCATGCTCGGAATGCCATAACAGGTTTTCTAATGAATATAAAACTTTGCGTTAGCATAAAAACGGAGAAGACACCAAAAGCACCCCTCAAAATGAAAAAAAAAAATGCTTGCAAATAAGGTTGAATGTGACGCAAAGATGTATTTTCAAGGTTTGCATTGAACACTTTCATGGGCCCTGTGAATACGGTAAGTGTATGGTCAGACATACGCAAGAAAACATTTAAGAAATAACGCAAGAGAAATGTTCCCGACGGTACAACCATTGCCAAACATACGTGTCCCGATGTCTTGCACGTCAAGAAGTCGTCAACGTAAAAAAGCCCCTTGATCAAACGTTTAAACAAGTGTATAGAAAAGATCAACAGTGAAAAAGAAATTATCTCAGTCCCTTTCAATTCATTATATTATTTCGTTGCATCTTGTTTCCCTCATATCAGTTGATTTGTAACTTGAACATTGTAAATTTTACAGTCATCAAGATTTTTTAGGGGAAATAACCTCGGAGAAAAATAGGAAAAAATATCGATAAAAAAATAACTAATTTAAAAGACCAAACGATGAAAGCGATTGCCAATACACGAATAAGAAACGGAAAGCATGTTTATACGTTATAAGTGCACAGATGTTCGCTAATTTGAATGTGTCAACCGTCAAAAAGTTGCAAAGACTTAATTTAAGACTGCTACAAATTAAGTATTGAATGCGCCAAAACGAAATAGGCTGCCCGAAAACGAAAACGAACATTCACAGGAAAATCTTGGCCACCTAAAAATGAAATTGAATGAACCCCAAATGAAAGAGAAACCCCAATTGGACCACATGTGCAAAACTCACGCGAAATTGAATGGCTGATAATGAAACTGATTAGAAAAATTCGGAAATTCGCCGGGAAAACCTATATCATAGCTACAGTTTAAGTAGATACGCCACCTGAGAAGGAAATAAATTTCGAGGTTTAAGAATGTGGTAAAACTGTTATTTTACGATCTGGATAAAAATTATAATGGACCGTTTATGTGTGAGGGCTCCGTCGCGAATTCCACACGGACGCCATTTTGAAAGTCGTCCAGGCGGTATTCACGACAAAGCCCTCGCCTATAAACAGTCACCTTTCATCCCGATCGTAAGTAAACCTTAGTACCTCGATCTTAATAATCGATCTAAACTTGTACCTCAGGTGACGTATATAGTAATTTTGTGGCTGCTTTGAGGGTGAAATCGGATGTTTTGGCGGGTCTTTCGATTGTGTCGCGCGATTGACGGCGGCTGTGCGGCTTGACCCTATATCGCCAGACCAATTTCCAATGTTAAAAAAGGCGATAGGTATGGTCCAATTTACTCCGACTGAGTTTTACACAATGGGGGTTGCCGATTTGGCACCACAGAGTGATTCGTAAGATGTTAAGAAAATAAAAGGATAAATATTTTTAATGTGTTTATTACAGAGCTTTTATTCAGAGCAAAGTTTCAAAAGAAAAACAAAGACTTCTGGCAACATTTTATGACTTAACTGTATATTTCTTTAATTAATATGCCTACTGCTGTTCACACTTATATATTTATATTCAAAGTGATAACACCAGATATATTATAAACTATGGTTCTAATATACATTATATACATGTAGTACATCAAAACCACTGTTGTGTACATCATTTATGATTGTTATATGTATACTTTCTAAACATTGTAATAACTAACATTGTAATAATTATTTGAAATATTGTAATTAACGGAAATAAATTAAAAAAAAAAAAAAAAAAAAAAAAAAGATGTTAATTTCGTATCTACCTTTGGTACAACCATTGTTTTTTAATAGAAACAAATATTTGCAAAAATAGGTTTTCCCTGCGATTTTCCGAATTTTTTAATTAAGTTTCATTATCAGCCATTCAATTTTGCGTGAGTTTTGCACATGTGGTCGAATTGGGGTTTCTTTTTCATTTTGTTTTCATTCAATTCCATTTTAAGGAAACCAAGATTGTACTCTGAATGTTTGTATTCGTTTTTAGGCAGCCTTTTTCGTTTTGGCGCATTCAAGACTTAACTTGTAGCAGTCTTAAATTAAGTCTGTGCAACCTTTTGACGGTAGAGGCATTCAACATCTGTGCGCTTATAACGTATAACCATGCATTTTGTGTCTCATTCATTTATGGGCAATCGCTTTCATCGTTTGGTCATTTAAATTAGTAAAGCAATTTAATCGATATAGTTTAATATTTTCCTCCGAGGTTCATTTTCCCCCAAAAAATCTTGATGACATACAAATGTTACAAATATTCTGATATGAGGGAAACAAGATGTAACGAAATTAGTTGAAAGGGACTAGGATAATTTCTTTTTAACTGTTGATCTTTTCTACTTGTTTAAATGTTTGAGCAAGTGGCATCTTTACGTTGACGATTTCTTGACGTGCAAGACATCGGGACACATATGTTTGGCAATGATTGTGCATCGGGAACACTTATTTCTACAATGTTTTCTTGCGTATGTTTGACCGACCACTTACCGTATTCGAAGGGCCCATGCAAAGTAAGTTTGCAATGCAAACCTTGAAAATATATACATCTTTGTGTCACATTTAACCTTATTTTCAAGTTTTATTTTCCACTTCGAAGGGTGATTTTGGTGCCTTCTCCGTTTTATGCTAATGCAATATTTCATATTCATTAGAAAACCTGTGATGGCATTCAGGGCATGATTAATGTTACATGGCTATTTCAGCACAAAAAGTTGCTAGAATTTGGGATATTCTGCTGTCATACATTTCTTTTATTTGGTGATTATATGATGTGTCAGAACAATGGCAGTAAGCCAATGAGCAACCCTTTCCCACAAATGTTTTCAATTAGCAAATTGTGAATGAATAATTCGAAAGAAAAACCCCTAAACTGAACAGTGTTTTCCTGAAATGACATCACAGTAACAACGCGCTCAGTTCGGAAAAGCATGGAAACTTTAAATATGGGTTTTCCCGGCGAATTTCCGAATTTTTCCAATCAGTTTCATCATCAGCCATTCAATTTCCTGTGAGTTTTGCACATGTGGTCAAATTGGGGTTTCTTGTTTCGTTTTGGGTTCGTTCAACGTCATTTTTAGGCAGCCAAGATTTTGCTCTGAATGTTCGTTTTCATTTTCGGGCATCCTATTTCGTTTTAGTGCATTCAAGACTTAACTTGTAGCAGTCTTAAATTAAGTCTTTGCAAACTTTCGACGGTTGACGCATTCAAATTAGCGAACATCTTTGCGCTTGTAAAGTATATCCATCCTTTTCGTTTCTTATTCGTTTATGGGCAATCGCTTTCGTCGGTTGGTCATTTAAATTAGTAAAAAATGTTAATCGATACATTTCCTATTTTTCTCCGGGGTTCATTTCCCTCCAAAACTTGATAACGGTAAAACTTACAATGTTACAAATTACAAACTGATAGGCCCTATGAGGGAAACAAGATGTAATTACGAATTAATTAATTGAAGGGACTAAGACAATTTGTTTTTCACTTTTGATCTTTTCTACTTGTTTAAACGTTTGAACAAGGGGCATCTTAACGTTGACGATTTCTTGACGTGCAAGACATCGGAAACCTATGTTTGGCAATGTATGTGCCATCGGGAACATTTCTCTTGAGTTATTTCTTAAATGTTTTCTTGCGCATGTCTGACCGAACACTTACTGTATTCACAGGGCCCATGCAAAGTTAGTTTGCAATGCAAACCTTGGAAATAAATTTTTGTTTCACATTTAATCTTATTTGCAAATTTCATTTTTCGTTTTTGAAGGAGGTTTTTGGTTCCTTCCCCGTTTTTATGCTAATGCAAAGTTTCAAATTCATTAGAATACCTGTGATGGCATTCCGGGCATGATTAATGTTCCATGGCTATTTAAGCACAAAAAAAACAAAAAAGTTGTTAGAATTTTGGATATTTTGCTGTTATAAATTTCTTTCATTTTGGTGATTCTTTGATGTGTCAGTATGCATGGCAGTACGCCAGTGAGCAACCCTTTCCCACAAATGTTTTCTATTAGCAAATTTAGGATAAATAATTTGAAAGAAAACCCCCAAAACTGAACAGTGTCTTCCTGAAATGACATGACAGTAACAGCGCGCTCATACGTAGTCCGGAAAAGCATGACAACTTTAAGTGTTTAACCTTAAAAGGGCCGGGTTATTTTGACCATTCCGCCCCGGTCCCTTAAGGGTAAAACAAGTGCACTTTTGCATTAAGATTAACCCCAAAATGTTGTCAAACATGTAGTTTTCTTACATTTCACAGTAGTAAAGTGTTGCGCAAAAAGAATTCCTGAGAAAATTCATGATTTACGCTAAGGAATACGGACATGTATGAAGTCTTAAAAGAATGTGAAATATGTTTGCCCATTAATTAAAACGAATGCCCGATCAACCCTTTACTGCTGGTTCAGACGAAATTGAATGAACAACGCGATACTTTTAATATGAATGCATCTTTGAGAGGGACGAGTGAAGCTACAAGGCGATAGTTTGCTCGGATAGTGAAATTGAATGATTCTTTTTGATTGTCGAAATAGTGCTTAAGGTTAGCAATTTTGTCTGCTATGCTAAACACAACTTTTCTGCTAACTGTTAGAAACGCCGTGAAATTTGGCCCTAGTCCAGCGATATAGTAGGGTCCAAGCAAAGGTGCTGCCATCGCGCGACACAATTCTGCTGTTGACCCAAAATTCTAACATTGCCCAACAAAAACATCAGAGTCACCCTCAAAATGGCCTCCAAATTACTACAAACGCCACCTGAGGTATAAGTAGAGATCGATGATTAAGATCTCGACAAGCTGATGCTTTTTGGAGACCTCCATCCAGCCATACACAATAATTCAAATTTTAAGTAATATTATTATGTACTTGTATGCGTTGGGAAAATTAAAGATTTGATTTGATTTGATTTGAAGATCGAGGTACTAAAGTTTACTTACGATCGAGATGAAAAGTGAAATTTCCTGTTGAATTCCGAGAGCTCCCCTCGCGATCGTGAACATGTTAAATTTCCCGACTCGTTTGAACAACGCGATGTGGTGGTCGTGCCCAGCGTTCGTTTAATGGCCCCGATCCGAGCGCGATTCCGTTACCGAGCGCAATGCTTCGATTATGATAATCAGTAGACTGGATTTCGTTTGTAAACACGAACTTGTTTTAAACGATGATAGGGAGTCGGAAACTAGCTTGAACTGGTGTCCACTCATAATTCTGACCATACTGATTATGAAGGGAACCAGTTCAAGCTTCCATAGGTTCCGACTGTGTGTCGCTCTGCATCTCCCCCGCAGTTTGTTTGCATTTAAGATCAATTTTCTTTTGTCAAGATCATAGTGGTAGAGGTTTTCCCACTCATCATAATTGTAGTATCAAGTTACCAGACATGTGATAATTGTTTTCACTAGCTTGTTTATAATTCTTAATTGCTTGCTTTTGAATATTAGACCAAAGATATTAACATTTTACGGCAGAATCGAATGATAGCATGTGTATGTCGACAGAAACAACTAAAAATGACGCAAAAAAAGCCTAATATCGTCACCGACAACACGAACTGACACCCGGTGGTCAGCGTTGCAGAAATACAAATCGGAGAAAAACGCTTTTAAAGGTTTGACACGATTTTACTCAGTAAAATATTCCATCTATCTTAGAGGCTTTAGTATCACTTAACGTGAAAATGCTTTAACTACTCAATTATAAACGTTATATTGTAAACATCTGCTAAGTTAATTAGCAATTAAACGATTAAGATGGGTGTCAGTTCGTGAAAACCAAAATTTACGTGTTTTCGGAGAGTGCGCGCATGCAATAGCGTTAGTGAGTGTCAGTTCGTGAAAACCAAAATTGACGTGTTTTGGGAGAGTGCGCGCACACACTGCGCATGCGTGCGCGCGCTCTCCAAAAACACGTCAATTTTGGTTTTCACGAACTGACACTCACTAACGCTATTGCATGCGCGCACTCTCCGAAAACACGTACATTTTGGTTTTTACGAACTGACACCCTGTGCAGGGTCATTTCGTGGTAACAAAAAATACCAGAATTGAACAAATTTTTGAAAAGTCATTAGTAAAATTTGCTTATTTCAGATGATTTCAGCAATTTTAGCCTCGTCATGTTAAACTTCATGATACAAACTGCTAATATGTGCAAAAAAAGAAAATTTGAATGTTTGAATATTTTTGTACATATGTTATGCAGAGGGTGTCAGTTCGTGGTGTCGGTGACGATATATTGGATATCTGATGATATTTTTTTTGTATATTCGATCGCAAATGCGTAGCCCCTCCTTCATTATGTTTTGAGCCCCCTTTTCTATGTTCAAGAAACTGCTTCCGAAATATGTTGAGTATGTGACTGTGATCTACGTTAAGTAAGTCAGTTTGGTTGAGGTCTGGTGCCGTTGATCCCGATATGTCCAATCACTCACTCAATGCTGTTTAGACGGCTTGCAAAATAACTGATAGTCGGGGGGGGGGGGAATATAGCGAAAACAAATCTTTAAGAACGAAATACGCTGGTATAAACAGTTCAAAACTTTGACAGCAAACGAGAAGAGCAAACAATTTGACAGTTAAAAACGTAGAACAGTTATCTTCCATTCAAAAATATACATTCAATTCATCACAATTGTCTTTTAAACGTCTTGATTCAGAGGATTCAGACTATACATTGGCCCAGATAAGTTCATTTAAATACTCTAATCATGCGTCTTGAAACTGATGATGCAACGAAATGTAATCGTATTTGGCGCGAAAATAATATACACAACCTCATGAACGGAGATTTAAACATACCTTAAAACAGTTAGATGTATTTCGAGTAATATACCAGAAGCATTAGATCATTACAGGCTGAAACCTGGAAATAGCTCATAACAAGCTAAATTTTTCAGGATAGGTCTAGGAATATGAAAAGAATAACATACTAAAAGTCATCGAAAATACCCCTGGAGCTCTCTCTAAAATTCAAATGGTGTCGCCGCCATTTTCAAATGTTATCCTACCTTTGCAACCCGACAAGTTGCAAATGCAAATCAGGTATCTAAACATAATGTTTTAAGACAAGATCAGTTTGCGGTAGCAAAATTGATAAAGTTGAGGACTTAATTGGTCTAAAATGGGGTATTTTGAAGGATTGAATAGATGTAAGTAATACATTCTTATCGTTTAAGAGTAGTTTCATGAAAAAAATGTCCCTCCACCAAATAAATATAACGATCGGAATTTTTACAGAGTACGATCGGGACATGGGTTTTTGGGGGGTCGACATCAAACATCACAAAAAAAGAACAATATGTAATTTACTCGCTTGCTTTTTATGATCATTAATTATCAGAATTATGTTTACTTTAATACATAAATCCCAAAAAAATACATACATGTATTTAAAAATTACGCATTTTCAGTCTATACGGCGTCAAAGTATCGGGACACGAAAGTAGATTAACGAAGAATGACCCATACTCTGATTATTTTCAGCATTCTTGTGAATCAATCAGCACTTCCCTTATCTCCAAACCAAATAAAAATAAGCGACCTTTGTAATTGCAGGTGAATATCAGAAATGTGCGTAGCCCCTAGCCCCATGGGCTTCGGATCTTAACCTCACCCTTGAGTTTAGCGTTTTGAGCCCCTATGCCTCGCTGAGATGATTGATGCATACTGTTCATGTGATTTTGCATTGCAGATGACGAAAAGTCGAGAAGTATTTGCTTCTCAGAATTGTCAGACGTGCTTGGACGAGGTTGGAAGAGGCTCGCCAGACAATTGGGATTCGAGGAAGGACAACTGGACCAATTCGAAGAAAACTACAGAGACTTACACGAACAAATCTACAAGATGTTAGATGCCTGGTGGAAGAAGCAGGACAACCCTGCAGACGCTCCCGAGAAGCTGAGAGACGCTCTGCAAGCGGTGGGTCGTGCTGACTTAGCATCACAAGTACCAGGTATGAGAGCTAACCAAAAAGGTCAATGCACTCTTTTTTGGTCAAGTTTAGCTTACTATACATCACTTTACTTTATGTGTTACTTTTGACGAAATTTAAAGTAATACCAAATAATCTTTTTTTTAAATCGTTAGTTTACTAAAAGGTTATACCTCTTGGTGATTCAATTTCAACTGAATGAAACTTTATTCTCCGGATAATCAAAGCTGTACATAACATATTTTTTATGAAGTTGGAGCTGCTGACAAACGGTACAAAACACCCAATATTTAAATTTGTGAAAACTATTTGACATGTCTCTGGGTACATTTCATGAAAGAGCACTTCTTTTAATATTTAGCCATTATTTTCCCGACAACCGATGTCGTTGTTCATGTGATGTCAATTTAGGAAGACACTGTTCAGTACAGGTTTTGTTCTGTTTAAGTTGTGAATCTATACGAATATTTTCACTGGTCATTTCAAATAATTTTGGAGAAACAAATTACTCATTGGCTTATCGTCATTTTACAGAATCAACAACGAATCGCCATACAAAAGCAAAACAAAAGGAAAATGTACAACTTAAATAGCTGTAACATTGATGTTTTTACATCAAACCTTTGCTCAAGTATAAGAAAATTGAATTTTTGAATTAGCATAGAATTAGAAAAACAAGAAGGCACCAAAATGATCCATAAAATAGCCAAATGTAAATTCAAATAAGGTTAAATGACACACAAAGGAGCCCTTTTTAAAACACATTACATGGCCCATTTGCTGATACACCATCAGCAGAAGACATACATTTCCACAAAAATTACAAATTATGCCAACCTTCAGCAATATTTCACGTTGTGGATTTGCTGACGGTTGCGTGCATTAAAACATTTTTACTCTGAATGTATCATGCTCTTCGCTGTGTTTACTGCCTACAATCTCTGTGAAAATGATAAAGACTGTCTTTAGCATGTGCTTAGCAGCGCCATAAAATTGGGTCCGTAGTTTTAAACTTACAGATCGACGTTTTTATATATATGCTAATAATTTACTTTATTGTTCCCCCAAAATGACTTCGTCTGCACAGGCATTGCAGGAACCTCTGTTGATATTGAACAGTGTGCAAGAGAACTGACAGCGCATTACCTAGAGACGATGAAAGTGACGACACATCCCAAAGAGAAGCACATGGCTAGAAAGATGGCTGACATGTACGTCAATCTACAGCTACTAGAAGAGACGAACATACCATCTCCTGTCTCCTCTTCAGAGTCAGAGATGCAGGCAGAAACAGTCAGCCAATCGGAACATTTGAAAGCATTAAAAAGAGCTAGAGGTATCCGTGTTCTTCCAAAATCAAAACATAATAAGGAAAAAGGGCTTCATGTTCAGAACATTTCCCTTGACTCATATAAAGACATGCTTGTGCTCAAATCAAATCGATTATTAATCAGAGCTGAGGCGGGTTACGGGAAAACCACACTTCTTAAAAGGATTGCATACGATTGGGCGGATATGAAAATCAAGGGGGATCAAACTGAAAAACAACAACAATCGGAGCCCACATCAGTTCTGGAAAGATACGAGTTTGTCTTTGTGATAGATGTCAATCGAATGGGTAAGAAATTCGACATCATTGACGCCATATTCTCTCAGATACTCACAGACAGCACACTGAAAAAGAGAGACTTAGAACAATACATCCAAGATAACCCAGAGCGCGTATTAATTCTTTTAGATGGCGCTGATGAGATTTCTTTACAAAGAGTAAAGGACGCACAGTGCAAGAACGGAATTGACTTGAACGGTGTACTATCGTTCAAAGCACTGAAGTCGTGCAAGGTAATAGTTACAAGCCGACAGAAGACGGCAAATGAACTGCTGACTATTCATGCACACTACACACAAATTAACATGGTTGGCTTTGACGAGAAAGGCAGGCAAAGGTATGTGAGGAAATACTTCGCAAATTTTCAATCAGAAAATCAAAACAGCTTCCTTGAAAAGGTGAATGGATCTGAAACGCTTCGTAGTTTAGCGGAGATACCGTTATTTCTGTGGCTAATGTGCCACACATGGGCAGCTGAAGGGAAACTTCCAGATCAAATAACAAACCTTTTTGGGGATTACAATCAGCTGCTTTTTCAGCATAAGGAAAGTAAGGAAACAGACAAGCAAATTTCTGACACTGAGACACATGTTTCCAAACTTGGTCGGATAGCTCTTGAAGGTTTGTTGGATCCAAATGGGGAAAAACTTCATTTCAAGGAAGATGAGATAGATTCAAAGGATCTAGATATGTTTGAGAAGGGATGTGATGTTGGCTTGTTGTCAAAAAGAAAAATTTGTCAAGGTGTCAAGACGGTTTTTCACTTTTCGTTCATTCATAAGACTTTCCAAGAATATAGCGCAGCTGTTTATCTTGTAGATTTGTCAAGAACTGACAGACAAGCCTTTGACCAATACTTGTCTCGTCTATTTCATGGCAATGTGGAAAGCGTGGAATACGTTCTGCGATTCTGCTGTGGGCTAAACAGAAATGCCGCCGAGGTGATTTTGCGGCGCATTGGAGATCTCTTGAAGCACAATGAACTGAACAAGTCCTTGCATAGAATCTCGATGTTGCTACTATTTGAAGCTCAATCAGAATCCCTTGTGAAAAACTTTGTTGAGACTGCAAAGCTTGAGTTTCACTATGAACTCCAAGGTGAAGTTCTCGTGGCTGCGCATTATTTCTTTCAAATCGGGTCCAAACATACAACTCTACACAAAGTAGACATACAAGAAATTGGTGCTATATGTCGAGGTTTTGCTGACTTTGGACTGTTAGAGGATATCATGACGCATATACAGTGTCAGCCATTGCTTAAACTTATACTTCATGGAATCAGCTGTGGTGGCTTTGTGGATAACTCCACGGGGATATTGACATATCTAAAGTCTTTAGAAGTACATAACTGTGACTGGAACCTTGTAAAACTTTTCGAAGTGTTATCAAAAACGAACACGCAAACAGTTGAATTGAATGGTATCAATTTGCATGAGACACTGTCAAAACAAAACATTAAACCAGTTCCATATCTAAAAGAATGCCGTCTTTTCGATTGTGGGCTGACAAACAGTGATATTGAGCCACTTTTTTCTCTAGTTTCCTCAGCAGGAAGCATAAAGAGAGTTGTTCTGCAAGGAAATAATTTCCACGGTTTGCAGCCTGTCGCGATCGCTAGTGTCCCATCCCTGAAAGAATTGGAACTATATGAAAGTGGTCTGACAAAAAAAGATATTGAGCCACTTTTCTCTCTAGTTTCTTCAGCAGGAAGCATCAAGAGTGTTGTTCTGAGGAAAAACAAATTGCACGGTTTGCAGCCTGTTGCGATCGATAGTGTCTTCAGCAGGAAGCATAAAGAGTGTTGTTCTGCAAGGAAATAATTTCCATGGTTTGCAGCCTGTCACGATCGCTAGTGTCCCATCCCTGGAAGAACTGCACCTATATGAAAGTGGTCTGAAAAACAATGATATTGAGCCACTTTTCTCTCTAGTTTCCTAAGCAGGAAGCATAAAAAAGTTTTGTTCTGGAAGGAAACAATTTCCACGGTTTGCAGCCTGTCACGATCGCTAGTGTCCCATCTCTTAAAAAAATGGTACAATCTGAATGTGGTCTGACAAAAAGTGATATTGAGCCACTTTTCTCTCTAGTTTTTTTCAGCAGGCAGGATAAAGAGAGTTGTTCTGACGAAAAAAATTTGGACGGTTTGCAGCCTGTCGCGATCGCTAGTGTCCCATCCCTGGAAGAACTGCACCTATGTGACAGTGGTCTGACAAACAGTGATATTGAGCCACTTTTCTCTTTAGATCTTTCAGCAGGAAGCATAAAGAGTGTTGTTCTGCAAAGAAACAGTTTCCATGGTTTGCAGCCAGTCACGGTCGCTAGTGTCCCATCCCTGGAAGAACTGCACCTTGATAAAAGTGGTCTGACAAAAAGTGATATTGAGCCACTTTTCTCTCCGGTTTCCTCCGCAGGCAGCATAAAGAGAGTTGTTCTGACGAAAAACAATTTGCGCGGTTTGCAGCCTGTCACAATCGCTAGTGTCCCATCCCTCGAAGAATTGGAACTTACTGAAAGTGGTATAACAAACAGTTATATTGAGCCACTTTTCTCTCTAGTTTCCTCAACAGGCAGCATAAAGAGAGTTGTTCTGAGTAAAAATAATTTGCATGGTTTGCAGCCCTTTCACGATCGCTAGTGTCCCATCCCTTTAAAAATTGGAACTACATGAAAGTGGTCTGACAAAAAGTGATATTGAGCCACTTTTCTCTCTAGTTTCTTCAGCAGGAAGCATCAAGACAGTTGTTCTGAGGAAAAAACAATTGCACGGTTTGCAGCCTGTTGCGATCGCTAGTGTCCCATCCCTGGAAGAATTGGAACTATATGAAAGTGATCTGACAAATAGTGATATTGAGCCACTTTTCTCTCTAGTTTCTTCAGCAGGAAGCATAAAGAGTGTTGTTCTGCTAGGAAACAATTTCCATGGTTTGCAGCCTGTCACGATCGCTAGTGTCCCATCCCTGGAAGAACTGCACCTATATGAAAGTGGTCTGAAAAACAATGATATTGAGGCACTTTTCTCTCTAGTTTCCTCAACAGGCAGCTTAAAGAAAGTTGTTCTGAGTAAAAATAATTTGCATGGCTTGCAGCCTGTCACGATTGCTAGTGTCCCATCCCTTGAAAAATTGGATGCATCAACAAGAAGCATAAAGAGTGTTTATCTGGAAGGAAACAATTTGCACGGTTTGCAGCCTGTCAAGATCACTTATGTCCCCTCCCTTGAAGAAGTGCAACTACTTGAAATTGGTCTGGCAAAAAGTGATATTGAGCCTTTTTTCTTTCTTGTTTCGTCAGCAGGAAGCATCAATTGTGTTGGTCTGCGAGGAAACAATTTACACGGTTTGCAGTCTTTCACGATCGCTAGTGTCCCATCCCTGGAAGAATTGCAACTAATTGAAAGTGGTCTGACAATAAGTGATATTGAGCCACTTTTCTCTCTAGTTTCCTCAACAGGAAGCATAAAGAGTGTTTATCTTCAAGGAAACAATTTGCACGGTTTGCAGCCTGTCACGATCGCTAGTGTCCCATCCCTCGAAGAATTGGAACTTACTGAATGTAATCTGACAAAAAGTGATATTCCCTTTCCGCTCCGACGCCAGTCTTTTTGTCTAGAGAGCAAGAATAAAAAACTCAGAAAGGCAAATCTAAGACAAGAAGGCTAGTTTTAAACACCGATTTAGGCGTAGGACTTGTAGTCATCTTTCTTACCAATACCGCTGATAAGACAGCAAGACATGAACAATTTGTCACGAGCGCTAGTGTCCTATCTCTTAAACAATTGGAACTATATAAATGTGGTCTGACAAACAGTGATATTGAGCCACTTTTCTCTCTAGTTTCTTCAGCAGGAGGCATCAAGAGTGTTGGTCTGCGAGGAAACAATTTGCACGGTTTGCAGCCTGTCACGATCGCTAGTGACCCATCCCTTGAAAATTTGGAACTATATAAAAGTGGTCTGACAAACAGTGATATCGAGCCACTTTTCTCTCTAGTCTCTTCAACAGGCAGCATAAAGAGAGTTGTTCTGAGTAAAAATAATTTGCACGGTTTGCAGCCTGTCACGATCGCTAGGTCCCATCACTTGAAAATTTGGAACTATATGAAAGTGGTCTGACAAACAGTGATATCGAGCCACTTTTCTCTCTAGTCTCTTTAACAGGCAGCATAAAGAGAGTTGTTCTGAGTAAAAATAATTTGCATGGTTTGCAGCCTGTCACGATCGCTAGTGTCCCTTCCCTTGAAGAATTGCAACTACTTGAAAGTGGTCTGACAAAAAGTGATATTGAGCCACTTTTCTTCCTAGTTTGCTCTTCAGGAAGCATCAAAAGTGTTATTCTGAGGGGAAACAATTTGCACGGTTTGCAGCCTGTCAAGGTCAAAAGTGTCCCCTCCCTTGAATATATAGGGCTATATGAAAGTAGTCTTACAAAGAGTGACATTGAGCCACTTTTCTTTCTTCTTGCATCAGCAGGCAGCATGAAGACAGTTGTTCTGAGGGGAAACAATTTCCACCGTTTGTCACAATTCAACATCGATCCCCTCCCCTCCCTTTTCACACTGGAGTTATCTAGATGTGGTCTACAAAACAGCGACATCAGGGCAATCTTTCGTTTACTGTCATCTCTTCGTTATGTGACTGAAGTCAGGTTAAGCGGCAACAATTTGCATGGTAACGTGGCGGAGGCATTGGCTGCCGTTCCTTCCTTGATGGGTTGGCTGATTTAAATCACAGTGATTTAAATCACTGACATAAATCGCGATTTAAATCAAATGATTTTTTTTAATCACTGCTTTGAATCACGTTTTTGTAAAATTCTTTTGTTTTCCTAAATAAAATTCAGATTGAGACTGATACTATACCTTTTAGAGGTGCACGCCCTGATTTCTATTCTCCACTTTGTATGGAGAACAATCAATCAAACACTATAACTTTCACAAGGAGAAGTGCTGTCATTTTCAAACTAGGAGCATATTCATGAAATAAACATGCCCATGGAAAACTGTACTCATTTTTTCTTCTTTGTTTATACCATGTACACATAGGCCTACCATCAATTACGTTTTTTATTGACATCCACACACAAGGTATCTCAGCTGTATCAATCAAGCCATGCACTTTTAAAGTGTCTTCAATTTTAACAATGTATCGTTAAAACAATGAGGTAGAATACATGTAGATGAACTTAAGTGAGTTTGTTTTAAATCACTGATTCACTAAATTTGTTTTCAAAAGCAATGATCAATTTATTGAGTTTTGTGCATGATGGATATTATAAGAACCTGTAAACTCCTTAGTGATAGGTGTAAGGGTGCATGGGTAGATTTAGACATGGTTTTAGATATATCAATATTTTGAAAGTTAGAAAAATCAAACACATTTTATTTAAATCATAAACAAATCTGATTTAAATCAAATGTGGTTAAAAAAAATGAACGCCAACCATGATTCCTTGGAATTCTTCATTCTCGGTACTGAGTTGTTACTGATATCAAACATTCAAATAGGGTCGAAAACAGACAAAAATAAGAATGTTGTAATAATGTAATTCGCAGCTAGCTGATGTTGCACTTTTCATCATGTTTTCCTACGTATGAAATCAGTCAGCATCATTCTGATTGCAATAATTGCTCAATTAGCACCAATACCAGATAAATTTCAACTGTCTCTTAAGCAGGTCAGTGGATCTAAGTTTGGCGGAATGGAAGTTGGGGAGACATGTTTATAGCAGGCATGTAATGTTTCCACCCCCCCCCCCATATTTCTTTGGATGCTGACCACAAGAAGGTGTTGGTTAAACCCGCTACCCCCTCAGTTAGGAATTAATGTTACAGGCTCCAGGATTTCTTTTTCTTTTGTTTCTACTGACAAACTTGGTCCAAAGTTCAATAATTTTCAAGATGAAGTTCACTGTAACAAAATTTCCCCTAATTCCCGAGAGGTTCCCAATTTCCGATCGTGTACAAACTATATGGGAGGTCTTTTTAAAATGTCTAATTACAAACAAAAGCGGGCCAATAGGGGGTCCCTGATTGCAGGCAAATACACACTTGGGTGTGTTCTTGGGAGAACTTGAGAAATCAAGGCCAGACGATTTTACAATGCCGAAAACATATTATTGAAATCATAAAACGTTAACTGACAGTGGAAAAAAAGATGTTTACCTTCCCTCTGTTCATGTTTAAGATGTGTATAAACACTTGGTTTTGTATAAAGTTGTACAAAAAGGGAATACATAATTATATGAGACACATTCTACTAAAGGGCAATGATTTGCTAGATTGTATTGTAAATTTGCTGTAGCACCTGAAATAAGGTCTTCTATAGCAAACGTTTATGCCCTATTATGTTGAAATAGCCGAAACTGTACTTCCAAAACTTTCAACATGTGTTCGTTCTTGATTTTTTTTTCTTTTATGATTGTATGTATGAAAAGGGTGTTTAAATCCAAAGAAGAAAATACTGCTATGTGGAAAATGGATTTCAAACTTTGGCACCTGCATGTTTAGAACAGGAAAAAAGTCATATTGAAGTTAATATCTTAGGTTGAGTGTTAAACAATTTTATATGCCATGCTTTGGAGCGAATGGGAGCACTGATTCGACGCCATTTTGAGACCGAGACAAATAACCGTAGTTTCTCGTTGATTGTAGCAAAGTTTGTTTCTGAGAATTGCTTCAACCCAAACATTTGTGAATGTAAACATGTAACTTGGAATTGTTTAAAGTGCATCTCTTTGTACAAAAATAGATGCATTACACGCAGCCTTCCATTCATTCGATTAGGGCTCACTGCAATGTTTATATCAGTTTGTTATTGAGTTATGATTTGAGCACTGAATATACATGAAAAAGAGTATTTAAGGCCAAATTAGTCCGCAGGTTCATAATGTAACTGTAGGGAAAACAATAGGTCGGATTATAGAAGGAGTTGTTGTCGTATCTAGAGGTACTCTGGATGTTACCTTTTTGCGTTTCCTATATTACCTTGAAGTTTGAGAGACGATGTCATAAAGTATCAAGGTATAATACGTCACATGTTAGTTTTGATTTCTAACACCTGAAAACCGAGTACGATTAAAGCAGTTTGTGTCAAACAATATATGTTAGTTTATCGATTTCACTAAACAGTTGAAAAAGAGAGAAGCAGATTTTGACATTTTGTAGACGTGTTACTTTCGATCAGAAATGCGCCGAATTTTAGATATTGTTTTTTGGAAACAACTTGTTTTTAAGAAACTTCCATAATGGAAGCTCAATTTGTAGCTTTTGTAATGTGGGCAAAGGCAGTTACTTTTTACAAGTTCAAAGATTATATCGATACTTTGTGACTTTGATGCAATACATTATAACTCCTGTTTCATTGACCGTCGAATTGTGGATCGATTTGTATTAAAATTTGTTAAGTTACTGTACGGGAGAAAGTTTTATTGAGCATTTGGCAACCAAGTTGAATTTTAATAAACCATGAAAAATAATAATAATATTTGAATCACGCTTGAATCCACTTCTTATCAACGGTCATTTTAGATTTATTTTTAATTGAGAATTAGTCCTTCAAGTTTACACAAAAATATTGTGCGTCCCAAGAGACATTTAAGTTTTCTGTTGAAGTTTAAGGTTTTACCAAATGACCGCCATATTTGTAATAGTGCTCCAATTTCCACCAGTCCACATATATTTTAGATTTATGGAAGTGAGATTTATGGAAGTGAGAGGTCAATTTTTGGTGTGATATTTCTCTTTCACGTCGTGCGAGTTTTTAGTTTCTATACACTGAGATGCTAGTAGCAATTTTACAAAGACCCTTTTGGAGGGCGATTTTTTTTAAGAAATCAATGTAAGCAAATAATTTCAAAAACTCAGACTTTTACACGCCGTAAATTTCCTATTCGAGGGGTCCGGGAGTGCGCCACCAGGGGTCAACTTTCAGGCTCTATTGTGAAAGATGTGGCACACATTCTGTGGACATGACCTTCTCTTGTTGCTTTCTTCAAAATGACAACATGCCAGGAGCAATTTCAAGGGGAGTTTTATCATTACTATCTTTAAACCAAATAATTAATCTTCCTGTCAAGTTTACGTTTCCACACAAAAGTGACTTAAAATCATATGGGCTCCGTGCGCCAACGAAAGAGGGCGCCCTTGTACCTAGCAACGACGTCCCATGGGGGTGCAGACCAGTAAATCGGTCCGAAATTGCCTACGCCGGCCAAATCACGATTTGCATGCCCTCAAAATCCTCAGTATTTGAGCATGCTGTGGGCCATGAACCCGAGGGTTTGTAAAATAATATGGGTAGAAGCCGTGCACAGGACTGGGAGCTTGCAGTTTGTAATTTGTATGTTATTTGGACCCTAAAAGCGCTCTATTTTGCAATGGAGTGTAGGCATCGTTTTTCAAAATGGCGATGGGCTTCAGTACTATTTTCAGGGGTGATCATCTTCAGATGGAAATTTCTCCTAAAAGTCGTCAGTTGACCTCCCAAAAAATTGAAAAGGAAATGAAAGATGATGAAATAAACTTTAATTTGATGTGTGTCTCGAACACCTTGGAGAGTTGTGAGTATTTTTCCCGATATTCTAAAGTGGGAGCATTTACCATTGGGGTCTATGGAAGTTTATTTACTGGTCTGCTACCTTATACGGTGCTGACCAGTGGTTGTGTAGGGCGCCCTCTTCATGACAAAAATCACAGAGGGTAGCAAAATGTACGGAGCGCGCACTGTTGGCCGTTGATTATTGAGTATTTCTTTCCTTCACGGTTCCAGTCGATTTCCAATGTTTCTGTCATGACATCACGACTTATTATCGAACGAAGTTTTGTTTCAGTACAAATTGATTTTCTAAAGTTAATGTCTCCAAAAGAGTGCTTCATTTTTTTTCAATTAGAATAGACAAAGATTCAGATTCGGAATGAACTTTTCGTAATTCTAAGCACTGCTTTCCTTTAATCATATTAATTGTTTTCTTCCATGGTTCACGCCAATATTCAAACGGGTTGTGTCAAATGTTATGGTTAATAACCATTCGCAATTTGAAACCAATGCAACATGTTCTTCTTAAGTTATGGTCTCAACAAAGAGTGTCAAAAGAGACTAAAATTCGGCATGAACTTTTCGTGATTAAAACGCTTAGGCCTATATTCTTTAAATCATATCAAATGTGTTCTTCCAAGGTTCACGTCAATGTTCACACGAAATGTGTCAAATATTATGTTGAATAATCGTAACCAATTCCAATCCAATGCAATAGTTTGTTCTTGAGTTATCGTCTCTACAAAGAGTGTCAAAAGAGACTAAAATTCGGAATGAATTCTTCGTGATTTAATTCAACGCTTAGGCCTATTTTCTTTAAATCATATTAAATGTATTCTTTCTTGGTTCACGTCAATTTTCAAACGGGTTGTGTCACATTTTATAGTTAATAATCTGACGCAATTTGAATCCGAAACAATATGTTGTTCTTGAGTTATCGTCTCAACAAAGAGTGTCAAAAGAGACTAAAATTCGGCATGAACTTTTCGTGATTAAAACGCTTAGGCCTATATTCTTTAAATCATATCAAATGTATTCGTCCAAGGTTCAGGTCAATTTTCAAACGGAATTTGTCAAATGTTACGTTTAATAATCGTACGCAATTTCAATCCAATGCAATAGTTTGTTCTTGAGTTATCGTCTCAACAAAGAGTGTCAAAAGAGACTAAAATTTAGAATGAAGTTTTGGTGATTAAATTAAACGCTTCGGCTTATTTTCTTTAAATTATATTAAATGTATTCTTTCTTGGTTCACGTCAATTTTCAAACGGGTTGTTTCAAATGTTATTGTTAATAATCTAACGCAATTTCAATTCAATGCAAAATGTTGTTCTTGAGTTATTGTGTCAACAAAGAGTGTCAAAAGCGACTAAAATTCGGAATTATTGTTCGCACGTGCATTCGTGTCATTGACGCCCCCCCCCCCCAAGTCTGGATAGGCTGCTGCTTCTACCTCTGATTAGATGTAGCTATACTATTAGTGATATTTTTGCTATCAAACTTAATTCTTGGCAAATGTGTATGCCTAGCGCTCGTGTCGTTCAGACATAATCAGTTGTATATATAATAAATATCAATGTGATTAAATGGTAATGTGATTAATAGGTAATGTGACTAAATCATTTAAATAACTGAATGTACAGTTCATAGATTTTCGATAAGGTTCGATAAGTGTAGCCTATAACTCTATTTTGTTTTATATTGTAAGGCATTCACAAATTGATAGACAAGCAATTTGGGCAAGATAACATCTTACGTTCGAATTCAATAAATTGTTCAACATCAGCATACATTTGCCTAGAGGAAAGTGAAGGATTGAATTAAATCAAAAAATCCCCCCAAAAAAACTCCACAACACAAATATTTTTCTCCTCAAGTGAAACTTATTTATTTAGAAGAAACGTTTCTCCTGCGTTTTACAATGAGTATAAACAAATAAAAACTTACTCATTACATAAAAGAGAGAATGGGTCCCATTTCGCATTAAATTTAGCAACATCGCCATTTGTAGTAAATATGAATTTTTCTAATACATAGTATCATATTAGCTCATTCTTAAATACTAAAAAGAGACGGTTTACTATCTTCATTTTGTAAATATGCTAATGACATAGGAGAAGGCTTAAGTTAAGGGCGCTCCGATCTTTGTTAAGTATGCCAAATAAAATCATATCGTAATCCATAGGCACATTAATATTCAGATCTTCTTAATCTTCAAAAAAACTCACAAGTACAAAATAAGTGAATCAGAGTTTCCTTTTCAACATGACAGAAGGAACACAAGTCGTTATCCTCTCCACTAATCTTTACCAAATAAGAATTGATGACGCCCTGGATTCTATGGACCAATCTGTATTGTAACCACTGTAATTTAGTATCGCAACCAATCGTAAACGGCATACTGCAGAAAACCGACCATTTAGTTGCAGGGAAATTGATACTCGGTTTTGTTTCCCATTTATCGATGAGCTTTACCACATCACAGATACATATTTAAAGAGTTGGAAACAGACATTTCTCGGGTGACCGGTTCTGTGTTTCTTCCATGGAGTGACACAGTCGGTTTCACCCATAGAGCTAGCTCTATGGTTCCACGCCATCTTGGCCTTGTCTATGTAATAGACCATGTCGAAAGCCATGGTCTGTCCCATTTTGAGCAGATTCGCTGATTAATTATGCAAGACAACCGTATGTTGACCTCCAGATTTTGACCAATCAGCGGGCGTGTTCTAAAACGGGTCTTTGGTCATTCACAGTTGTCGTGCCACTAGTCTGAGTATCTCCCGTTATCCACGGATCCAAGAGTTTCCAGTATAACGTTTGATATGTCCAGACATGCAGATATATGCAAGCCGCGCGCAAGCCAATCGGAGTCAACTTTACTAAATCGTGACGTCGTTTCCTTTCCAAATCAGGACTAAACGTGTGATTGGTAATTTGGAATGAATATTGATCAGCATTGTTTTGTGCAGCCTGAACACCTGTGAGAGCTTTGAGTATTTTCTATCCTATTTCTGCGATGTCACACTATTGTTAAAAGTGTAGATTATTTTCACGAATCTACACTCTAACGTAGATTTGTTTGAGAATCTACACCTAACTGTGGATTATTTTAAGAATCCACAGTTTTTGTTGTGAACAATTCCATGTATATTTCGGCACTAGAGATTTCTTTTTTTCAGTCCATTATAATGAAAAAAAAAAGAAATGTAAATGGTATACACAAAAATGTACGAATTTTGTTGTTTTTTTCCCAAAAGAATACCGACGTGTACCTGATTTTAATAATTACCTTACTACTTCAGTTGTTTAATTTTTACCAGAAATGTTTTCGTTTTGATTTATAATTTGCCGTGCTGATATTTTTAATATAATATACGGTGGCGATTATAAATTTGAACCTAAAGCGCAGTGTAAAATATTCCTCTTAATGTTATTTGCAGTTTCCTTTATTTTTATTTTAAGTCTTATTATTTTTTTTTTTATTATCTTTATGTTAATGCTGAATTTTTTTTTAAATAAAAACTCAATTTTTATTTTTTGTCTTTAAATTTGCATTTTGTAAAAAGAAATCAGTGGATACCCCTCGGTTAAAAGAATATGTACACATCATTCATTATCAAAATGACAATCATAAATAAAATAGACGAATAACTAACGAAATCAAATGAAACTTACCCAATCATGTACGTCTCAGAATATATTCCAATGTAAGCCTAATGTATTTTCCAAGCAAAATTATTTCCTGTGGTGAGTGAGATGGGCATATTCCGATATGTCGCCTACTCATCAAGGTAAAGAAATGTGGTCCTTGATTGAATGGCCAATGACATGTGGTTCCACAAATCAAAAAGCTCTATGCACAAAATGAGTTGCTTGCCAACTTTTTCTTGTGGTTGGTGTTTAAATACCTCAGATCAATCCGGTAAAAAAAACCAGCAGAAAAGTATTTTCCGGTATAATTTACTAGCTGTAACATAGAAGCGCTAACTCCATTTGGCTTTGGGAGTAAGGAAAGACAGTGTGTTTGCTCTAAACACTTCTGATCGTGAATGTGTGTGACTTACCATGAGGACAAAGGTATACACTGTGCAATTGATGAATGGAACAAAAGATGTGCACCCATCCGAAGGGTTAATAATGGAATCTTGCAATACGATGCAAGCAAAGGGCCAGGCAAAGTTGACTCTCATTAACAGAATTTTGGACGGACTATGAGCATTGATCACTATTATATATGGGCCTTATTCACGAGTCGGTCATTTTGAAATGAAAGTAAGGTAAAATCGTCAATTTTGGAATTGGCGAAGAGAAATGAAAGCAAGTTAATTTATAATAAATTCCAATCTGCTTCAATGAATCATTTAGAATTTGTAATTAAACATTCCCTGGTGTTTAAAGCCATATTTAAAAAAAAATGACAGTAAAATAAGGCTGCATTGTGCCTGCATAAATAATCTGGTGAAATCCCTTTCAACAGTTAACAGTTAATAAAATACATTCAGGGAACTCGACAAAAATGACCAACTCGTGAATAAGGCCCATGTGAAGTTACTTGATTGGGTACAATAGGGCAAGTGGTCTCGAACTCGCTCCATTGCCTACTTTATTTTTCTTTCAATAGAGGGCGCGCCACATAAATAGTTGTCTCGATCTCCACCGCGCACCAAACTCGTTTTTGGGGCAACAACTCAAGAAATACAAGATGTGAAAAAAATGATTTTTTGTCCACTTATTTGTCGTTATGTTAAAAATTACCAGATTTAATTTCATAAGGAACCGACCTACAGTAAAGCTATTATGACCATAACGATACAGTGTTTTACGCAATCCGAATGAGAGTCAACGTGGATTTTTCGCGTGTAAAACACTATATTGTTACGTTCATCATATTTTTTATTGGTAAGCGGTTTTTCGTAATATTCAATACACTTATGTTACGCATAGTGGAAAATCAGTGCTCGAAATTTCAATTGAATACGTCTCCTATTTCTTGCGTAGTTCATCGGAAACGATATGTTCATTTTGTTCAATAGTGCAGCGTCCGTGTTGTTGCTTTGTGGAGACCACTAGTTATGTGGCGCGATCTCTATTGAACAAATCTTAAATATATAAAGCAGGCGCGTTTGTCTTGGTGCTGGTGCGAGAAGTTTGATTTAGCGCGCCTTTCTCGAAAGAAACTTTCAGTTGTTCTTTCATGGTTTCTCATCTATTTGAATCTCCTTTTGTAACCATCAAGACCGATCACTGGCCGAACTTAGTATAATACCGGTCAAAAATCCGTCCGCCGAGCTCATGAATAAAAGTTATACCCTCAAATCTTTTTATATTAGAGGCTTCTGAGAGCCATGGAAGCGGGTAATTGAAGCGAAATGGCAATACACCTCTTGTCCGGACTTGGGGCTTCCAATTCAGAGTATTTTGGACGCAAGTGGGCCTGAAAGTGGCGCTATTTAGCCATGTTGTGGAGGGATCCGTTTTCAAGATAGCTGCTTGTACTCAGTTGGGAAACATCACTCGTTTCAGGCGTCGTCTTTTTTGGGCGAGAATTTCTCGAAAAGTCATCGGTCTACCCACCAAACATTATAAAAAAAATATAAGATAACATCTTGATCATCATTCTTTTGTGCAGCCTGAACACCTGTGAGAGTTTTGCGTATTTTCTAAGAATTTTGAACAATGGGCATTAATAGCTATTGTCTATGGGCCTCATTCACGAGTCGGCCATCTTGAATTGAAAGTTAGGTAAAATCGTCAATTTTGGAACTTGCGAAGAGAAAACACGTTAATTCATAATAAATTGCAATCAGCTTCAATGAATAATATTCAAAATGTGTAATTAAACATTACAAAAGAAATGACAGTATAATAAGGCTGCATTGTGCCTGCATAAATAATCTGGTGCCATCCCATTCAACAGTTAACAGTTAATGAAATGCATTCAGGAAACTCGACAAAAATGACCAACTCGTGAATAATTTATTTGATTGGGTACACCCGGCCTATTAATTTCGATTTCGCTCCATTGCCTACTTTATTTTTTTTCAATAAAGGGTGCGCCAAATAAATAGCGGTCTCGATCTCCCGTGCACCAAACTCGTTTTGGGGGCAACAACTCAAGAAATACAAGATGTGAAAAATTGAATTTTTCACCACTGATTTGTCGTTATTTTAAAAATATGTTTCTTTTGTCATCTTCCCGCCTTTAACGCAGTTCTTTATGGATGTGTATGGTTGGCGAGGAGCCCTAATGCTTGTTGGATCCATACTCTTACATCTCGCGGTGTGCGGAGCCCTGCTTAGGACACATCCGGTTACAAACCAACGCAATGGGGACTATGAGATGGTCACCAACACTTCATCAGATGACAAGATGATACGAGAAAAGTTTAGGAGTCTCTCTGTCTTGACGTCCATGAAAAATGCTGTCAATATTGATCTGTTCGCCCTTTCCGGATACTGGCTGGTCGTGTTGATATCAATATTTACCACGGTAGCAGCCACACCAACCAATACAAAGGTTTTTGCCAGTCCGATGTCGTCTCTTTTGTCTCTGTGTTTGGTGTAGGGAAGATCCTCGGAAATTTAGCCGTGGCATTCATTGGCGGCTATCAATTCATCGGAACGAACCTATTGATGGGATTAGCAGTGACTGTCAGTTCAGCCTGCTTCCTCACCGACCTAATGTTGGAATCTTACTGGCCAATCATGGCGTACGTCTTTGTCTACGGCTTTTTCCAGTCTTTCATTTACACTCTTTTATGTCATGACCAAGGAAACGGTTGGTGTGGAACGTTTATGAAGCGCCCTCGGATGGATCGGATTGAAATGTGGCTTCGTCAGGGCACTCTTGCTGTTCTTGCCTGGTATGATTCATTAACTTTCTGTAGTTTGGGACTGCACTCAAACTAGAAAACATAGCACTAGTTAATAGGTACTAGGAGATGTGTTTTTATTGTTAACTAGACCTATTTTATTATCCTTGGCGTCCATGCAAAAGCGTTTATAATCGTGCAACAGACATGAACTGGAGCTCAGCCTTACAAAACTTTGGATATTATTTTCATGGTTATTTTCCATTGACAAAAGCTCCTGTGTATAGATAAATCCCAATTGGCGCTCCATACTTCAAGCAGGACATAACTTGTTAAAATGGTCAGGGGCCAGGGGGGACAACTCGCACGGGTATTGCAATGTTTTGAGTACCTGACATACACTTCCATAATAGATTCAATCCAAAACACCATCAAAACTGAGCAGTTTATCAAGAACAGGTGAGTATCAATAATTCCGATAACCTTTTCGGTCTCTTCGTGATCCCTGTGTTTATGGTGCATGTTATTTTGTGGTGGCCACAAATGGTCAACCGTTTGTGCCTCTATCTCGCCGAAGTACACCGTAGGCATACCTACGTATTCTATGCCTATGGGCTTGTGGGAGCCCATACATTATGTACACGTACATGTGTGAATTTTTTGGGTATACGCTCATAGCTCTGACCCTTTTATGGGTGGGCCATTGCACTAAAAGGTGGGGGCTTCGCCAGCATAGCAAAAACGATTTCGATACTAATGGAAAACTCTTTTGAGACAGCCTCACCTCTTTACTCAGGTAGTCTTATCACCAGTCAATAAAGCCATGTGACTTTGACATTGCCAATCACCTGATACCAGACCCCATGCATAGTGGGTTAAAGTTAAACTGCACTATTTATGATGTATATTTAACACCCCTGTCGTTCTTTTTTTTGTGACGGGAGTTTGAGTCAATATTTGCCTTATATTTACTCTTTCAATGCACTGCCAATCACCTGATAACACACACCATGCATTGTGGGTAAAGTGCAAAAAGACAAAAGAACCTGCACTTTCGACTTCGATCCCTGATATTCAGTGAATCGCAGGATAGATGAGGCAGGTTGGTACTGACGTAATTGCCATACTAGAATTGTCAATTTAAAACTTGCTGATGTGCAAAGAAATAGTAAATTAGAAATAACATCAAAAAGTGGCCCCAGCGATCATTTTAAGAGTTAAACCAAGAAATTGACTTGAGCGGGTTTGAACCTGCGACCTACGGATACATTCCAGAGTCTCTACAAAATGAGCTATCCAAATTTCGCTTTGTTTAACTTTAAAATGCACATGTCCGTGTCCCTTTGTGTTTTATTTCCAAATATAACAAACGTTTATCATTTCGTTCTTTATCGGATTAAAAATTACGAACATGATCCGTCATGTGGTTCATGAATTATAAATAAATCAGTTAAACTTTGATACATAAGGAAGTCATTATGATGTCAGAGTGATATGCACACCTCGGGATCGGGTCGACGTTGATTTAATTTCAATTTTATACCATGTGCTATTAAGAAGAAGCGTATTTTTTTAACAAACATGATTAAAACAATCACAGCTGTGATTGGTCTAATCGACAGGAGGCGGAAAAAGCAGAATTTCAAGGTTCAAGTTTTTGTGAGGTGTCGCTGTTATCGGTGATACGATCTTTGACCTCTAGCAAACAGGCGAAGTGCCCTGCCGCATGCTGCTCATATTTGGCAAGCCTCCACAAAGCTGTATCGTAGCAAATTGTGGCCCGGTTGCGATCCCCCCCCCCCCCCAAAAAAAACACCCCGACATCCGCATGTGTTGTACGCTATGACATTTTGAACTTAATTTCTCTTAAAAAACATTAGAACAAAATTAGAAAGGAAAAAAGGAATTATTTCGAACGTAATGAAATTCGGACTGTATTTCGCTTAAAAGAAGGCCTTCAAAGCCGTGCACATACAAGGAAAGAAAACAAATTCGGGTAAAAATTGTGAATCGAATCCACATCGTTACTTTTGGGAACGTTCTTTAGGCAACATTGGGTAATGTTTACCTATTATGGAGTAATATTACCCATCTGAGAGCACATATGCCTTTTTTGTCGAAGGTTGCAAGTTCACATCTGCTTTCTTACACTATGCTGTTTACAATTTGATTTTTTTCGGTTGCACTATCAAAGTGTCAACTTTCCCTTTTGAAAGGTAGTGGCAAAATTGTCACTTAACCTAGAATTGGGTAAGAAAGCACTGAACTTTTTAACGCAACACTTTTACTCAGCAATTTTTGACACTTCTTTTTCAGAGTGTAGGATCACGGCCGAGGAATACAACCACTCACACAGCAAACCCGTCAGCACGAAGAGGAGGGTTAAGCCAAGTCGCAAGGCGGTATTCATGGCCGCCTTTCCAGTCAAAGCCTCGCCAAGACTCCATTCTGATGATGAAGGAGCATCTGTCCTGCCACTGAGAGATGCATTATTGATTGACCCTGAACACAGCAAAACTGCGACAACAGACGAATCAACTGCAAGCAAGGTATAACAGGAAAAAAATTGCCCTCCTAATCTCAATCGACCAAACTTAATTTGTTCACTAAATACTCGTCATACAGGGTGTCCCTCAAAAGCACCCTTTTCTCACAGCTTTTAAAGAATACATCGCAAACTTAAACTTATATTATTAAGATAGTAAAATCTATTAACTTTTCAACAACAAATTTTGTTTCCAATTGGGTCAATATTAATTAAGTTATGGTTAATTGAAAGCAGGCGCTGCATTTTAATTTTGTCTACGGTGTCTGACACTTCGACTGCCGCAATAAAAGCACGAGTCGAAACTAGCATTTGTGAAAAAAGGCTACCAAGTAGAGGGCAGAGACAGAGCAGCACGGTTAAAATCTAGGAAGTTAACCAAATAGTCCTTTACAGGACAACCATCATTAACATTAAGCTAAAAAAAACATTAATAAAACAAAACCAAATAAAGACAGAAAGATTAAAACATGACGGAAAGCGAAACTAATCTCGCCCCTAACCATTTCATTCCTGACAAATGACAATTGAGATCGGGGAATATTGAAAAAAAATACCACATATTTTGAATTGTCTCTAACTCATTAAATATTTACCCGACTTGGATTTGTTTTTGTTGTTGAAAAGCTAATGAACTGTACT
Organism: Patiria pectinifera; assembly: GCA_029964075.1. Classification (NCBI taxonomy): domain Eukaryota; kingdom Metazoa; phylum Echinodermata; class Asteroidea; order Valvatida; family Asterinidae; genus Patiria; species Patiria pectinifera. The sequence continues at coordinate 26,165,065 of CM057148.1, forward strand.
TTACAAACTTGAATGTTATTCGCGATGTATTTTGTTTTAGCTGTGAAAAGAGGAAGTTGGGTTCATTTTTTTGGGGGGGGGGGCACCATGTATATTAGAGCTGTAAGGTGGTAGTTTCCTAATTTTGCGTCGCACCAGAGATAGTGGTTTCCAGCTTGATAGCATATGAACCTACCAAAATACTTGCTTGCAATGTTCATGAATTCATTTATATCAAATCCCATGCCCATCCTCATGCTTCATCTCATTTCACAATTTGACCCGTTCCAAGCAGCTTTTAATCAACTGCAACACGGTTCATCTGATTATTCAGATTTATTGTGCATTAATCGTTATCTCCCATGCATATCATATACACATGTATAAATTGTTCGAGCCTTTTGAGGTGAATATCTGACATGGCTTCCTTTTACATGCAACAGTTGGAAGGAAAATGTATTACAAACCCATCAAAGGTTAGCTGAATTGAAAACAATGATTGTCTCAGAGGCTTGTTTTTTCATCTCAGATTATATTGTATTTCCAACTTGCAGTCCCGTTGAAGTGAGACAGAAAGTGCAGGTTTTTGTCAGAGATCTCCTCTTACCAAAGACACTATGCATTCAACTCGATTCAGAGACATCAGTATCAGTTTTGAAAGAGCTGATACAGCTTGAGAGTGGCACCCACTCTCAACACCTTTACATCGGGAGAAACTTCCAGGTGCTGTTTCTTTTTCTTTATTTATTTAAATATGCAACATAAAAACATACAAATACTACAGGTTGAGCATAAAACTAAAAAATAAATCAGTACATCAGCACAAGCCATATTCTTGAATACTCAAAAACAGACAACAGACAGACAAGACAACACAAAAACAATGGACTAGACAAAAGACAATACCACCTAAGTTATCTAAACATTACACAAGCAGATAATATTTGAAAACAGGGTTTTGATTGAAAAAGATTAGCCCATTTATTATGTAGTTCATCAAGTGACCCGTTCCTTGTAGCATTGGCTTTCTCTGTTTGAAAATACAAATGTACCAAGCTTTTAAAGGCAGTTATCGACAAGAGAGGTAAATCACGACACTTAATGATAAAGATAAACTGTTTCGCTATTACAATAACAAAAGATAAAAGACATTCCCTTTCCGGCAGTAAACCTAAACAAATATCTGTACAACTTAAATCCACTGGAGAATGAGAGGTAGAATTAACCCTAAAGGGGCCGGGGGGGGGGGCGGAATCCGCCCCCCCCCCTCAACATTTTCCGTGATAGCCTCTAAAAAAAATTTTTCGCGACCCGAGCTGTTATGACTTTTTAGCCTCGAGCTTTGCGCGTCTTTTGATACCAAAAACATAAAAATCGGACCACGGGTTGCCGCGTAGCGAAAAATGTTTCGGCGCTACGCGCCGTGAAAACTGAATTTTCGCATATACGTCGTGTACACAGAGCAAAATTGCCATTCGTACATATGAATAATTAATTAGCCATAATTCCAAAACCCTTTGACCTATAGTCATGAAATTTCTTGGGTGTGTTTAGGAAGAGTTGCTCTATGCGTGTGCCGAGTTTCAAAATTTTTCGTCACTCGATGGCCGAGATCTTAGGGGGGGGCGGAATCCGCCCCCCCCCCCGGCTGAGAGATGGTCAAAATAACCCGGCCCCTTTAGGGTTAAGCCAAGTGACAATGTCCTTCCAGAACAGCTGGATTTTTTCATAATCCAAAAAAGATGTAGCAAAGTCTCACGCTCTTCATTACAAAAGAAGCACATGTCAGAGTCCTTCTTTATAACTTTGTAAAGAAAAAGTATTTGTCAGGATGAGAAATGTATATTGAAAATACTGCAGCTTAGAATCTTTGGTAATCCTAAAGGGATTTGATGTGCCTCATCCCACTATGGAGAGAATCCAAGTAAATTGGTCAATTTGTCCTGGCACTTAATAGGCTCTTGAGCTACAGCTTGGACAATCAAGTTGTAAACATACTTGGAAGGCTTTTTCTGATTACAAAAAATGTGATTCAACAATGAATTAGACTCAGTCAAAGCCAGCCAACTGTTTCCGAGCCCTCAGAAGTGCTTCAACCAGACCATAATACTTAATAAAAGAACACTTAAGATTGCAATACCTCAACTGAAAATCATGGAAAGTTAAAATAATACTATCTTCTGAACAAAGATCTTTAATTTTTTGCAACTCCCTTCTCTATCCAGGAACGATAAAAAATACATTTATCATTTATTTTAACATTGCTATCGAACAAAATAATCTGGAAGGTTTTCCTTTATGCAATTATAGCCAGGCCCTGACAACATCTTTAAGGAAGCTGTCTTTTAAAATATGGAATGGGAAATCTGAAGGAGAAATATTCAATTTCCAATTATATCAAAAATACCAGCCTGTTTAAGAACGCCATTGACAAAAAGCAAAAGTACGCTTTCCGGCTTACTCGGTCAGGCTTCCCATACCAAATAAATTTGTAAACCAGTTTGTTCACCTAAGAGATAAATTCCTGAGGAGGATTAGGTAGCACAGTCAACAGAAAAGTCAATTGTGACAAGGCTAAGCCATGTGCTATTTCTACTAATACCATGTAAAGAAAAATTCGCCCATGTTAATTTTTAAAGTTAGTTTTATCTACGTTGATAGCGCCTATTCAAATAAGTTTGAAAACTGTTGATGGAGCGCGTGATAAGGTTTTAGTGGCTTTCAATACAGTGAATTCTCTAGCCCCAAAATTGTATATTAATTAATAAATTTTGTCACAGGATTTTGTAAAAAAAAATATAAAAAAATAAGGTCAATATACCGTTACGATTTGAAAATGCCATTTCAGTCCAATGTGTAAGCAGTGTGTCACATTGTTTTCAAGGCTAAGCCATGTGCTGTTTCTACTACATGTAATATCATGTAAAGAAAAAATCGCCTATGTAAATTATTAAAGTCGGTTTTATCTACGCTGATAGCGCCTATTCAAATAAGTTTGAAAACTGTTGGTGGAGCGCGTGAAAAGGTTTAAGTGGATTTCGATACAGTGACTTCTCTAGCCCCAAAATTGTATATTAATTAATAAATTTTGTCACAGGATTTTGTAAAAAAAAAAAAAGACCGTAAGGTCAATATACCGTTACGATTTGAAAATGCCATTTCAGTCCAATGTGTAAGCAGTGTGTCACATTGTTTTCTCTAGAGATCAAATGAAATATAATCAATTTGTCCGCAGCTTTGTGACCTACCCTCCATTTGCGACCATGGGATACAACAAGACCAGTACATCGAGCTTCGCATAGGCGGCTTGTTGGGTGGTGGATTAGGTAACTATTTGCTACCTCACAAAAACAATTCAAATTGGGTGTTTTACCAAAATGCATTTTTTTTAAAGGAGGCGGAAATTTGTCCCCAATTCGGCATCATTTCTTTGCCAATTTCACATTACAATGTGTTGAACGAAATCAGCCGCAACGGCAATCTTTGAAATGACAGATTGGGGTCCATTTTCTTAATAAAAAGTGCACCTGTGTGAGAGTACCCGACTACAATTAACATGTGTTTTAGGTGAAAGCGTCATAAACGATAGATCAGTCAGTACGATGGACTTACCTCAACCAAAAGTTAAGAGGAGCTGACATTTGTTTGGAGCCTCTACAGGGTGTCCCAGGAAAAGAATACACCCTGATTTAAGTGATTACATCTTCAAAAATAAGTATCACAGTTGAAAAATTCAAACGGGAAAATAAAGTGCAATTGCTTTGCTTGATTTTTTTCACGAAGAAATGAGCGATTATTTAACACTAGTCAAAGAACACTTCCTTCCAGGTTTGCTCATAATACCGATTTTAACTACCGCTGATGACTCGCATTGTCTGTTCAAGCTACCTGTCCTCACTTTATTCCTCAATGAACCAGCATTGTTTAACATTTTGAAGGATGGATGTACTTTTTTCTAATTATTACAATAGTAAATAATACAATTGGTGGATAGAAACCGATCTTCGATTTGTATAATGTGCGATTAAGTTTAATATCCACATTTACTTTCATTTTGATTTCAATATAAATTGCAAAACATCACTCTTTCATGCAGAAAGCTGTCGGGTGGTGTGCAATTTAATTGAAAACTAATATTAAATTTTTGATAAAAAGGTGACCTTCATGTGCAATATTAGCGACAGTAAACAAGATTTTTAACCTTTACTTTTATCAAGAAGACCGAAATGTATTCCCATTCATCAATACCCTTTTAATCAAAAAGTCAAAACAAGTCAAAACTGATATATCCAACGATTATCTTTTCAACAATATTAGTTTAACATGTTTTTTAACAGCCGTCTAGTTATGCTACGGTCGGTGCCTCTCGTGAGTAGTCGTATCAGGCGCGGTTCTACGGGGGGCTGGGGGGCTGTAGCCCCCCCCCTCAAAAAAAAAAGAAATCAAAAAAATTGTCTAGCCCTCCCCCAAAATAAATTCCGTACAAAAAAATGCATTAGCTAAAAGAAGGATTGTGAAGTACATGCGAACGGTCTCCCCCTAAAGAAATAGTCGTGACATTAGTTAAGAGTGCATTAGTTAATAATAGTGTGAATGATTTAAGGATTTTATTGCCGTTCCCCATTGAAAAAATGTCCTGAGCCCGAGCCCCCCCCCCCCCCTATTGAGTTTCGGAGGCCTAAGTATCTGGAACAAATAACCGGTCTACATTTCAGCACGCCTCCCTGAAAAAAATTCTTGATCCACCGTGCTTGCCCCCCCCCCAAAAAAATATTTGTTCTAGAACCGCGCCTGAGTCGTATGCAACTTTCGTGTTCTTATAAGCGTGCTGACGCGCATAACGCGGCGGTGCCTGTGTAGCGTAAATGTAGTACTCTGGAAATACAGACTCATTGGTAATATTACCCATGTGAAGATTGTGAACGTCCACCCAATAAAATGGTTAAAGGGCACATGAAATGAATATTTCTGAGGAACATAGTTTGTTCTACTTTCTTATCATCTTAAGCGTATGTGAAGCAATGGACTTGTTTAATACCGGCCAAGCACATTTTTATTCCCATTCATAAATACCCTTTGATAAAAAAATAGTCAAAATTATATATCAAACGATTTTGTTTCAACAGCATTAGTTTTACATACTTTTAACACCCATCTAGCTATGTTATGGTCGGTGCCTCTTGCAAGTAGTCATACACATTATTAAATAAGCCTGAAGAGGCGCATAACGCGGCGGTGCCGGGACAGTGTGAATTTAGGACTCTCCAAATACGGACTCATTGGTAATATTGCGCATGTGAAGATTGCAAACGTCCACCTAATCAAATGGTTTAATAATGGACCAGATTTCATAGGAGTCTAAATTTAACACAACACCGCCCACCAACGTTTTGGGCTCTCGACCAATAGGAATGTAAACTGTCTTAGGCTATATGCTTGACCGGTTTCAAACAATTACGTTTAAAACCGGCTAGTTGCCTGGACGCGGTAATAAGCCCAAACGAAAACGGTTTAAAATCACCCACGTGATGAGCTGTTGATCGATAGGAGTGTGTAAACAGTAACAGTCTCAGGTATTTATGAATGATTATTCAAAACACCTACGAAATTAAGTCAAAGTATAGAGCATACATCCTCCGCCTTTAATAGGTGAATGTGCCTATTGCTTTACAAGTATTACCCCATTCATCACGCCATGAGACCACGCGGCAGATGATATCAGCGCTCAATCGGTCTTCGACCCTCATGGGTAGAGAGAGGCAATTGTAGTTAATTTGGCCTGCTCTAAAGGTCGAACTTCTGCCGTGTCGCATTTAATTCATTGCATTTGGCACAAAAGCGGCAGAAGTGCGGCAGTTGCCCTAAACGCCGGTTTTCTGCAGAACGTAATTCGGTCATTCAAGATGAATGACCTCAGACCGAAGATCCTCGTCACTCGAAATCGTGCATGAGTCAAACACCGTAAACACTGGACGTTGACAACATATTTTTCGGTAGGCTACTTTTTAAGTTGCTGGGAGGAAACATAGCTGTACTTAGGGACCATTCAGAATAACCAATATTCAAACATTTCAAATTTGGTCTCAACATTGTTTGACCCACCTACCCACCCCATATATTGTATGTCAATGATCTCCCATCTGAGTAGTTTCCAATGACTTTAAAATTAAAAAGAAAAGCACCTTATCAGCTGGGAAACTGTTTGCCTGAATAATAGCTCTGGTTTTGTTACTGTTTTTATGTAAATTTATAGTTAATCACTACCCCTTAAACTATGGGGCTCCGAGTTCTAGAGGTAGATAATGATAACGGAACAGCAGAGAAATGACAGAATCTTGAAGAGGCCGCTTTTTTTCCCTTCTTCTTTTATCATATTATTTAATACTTCAAACAACATAATTTAGATTTTCAGTTTTTTGTGAAATTGACCCACCCACCCACAATTTCGAGAGAAAATAAAAATGCAAATGTTTAAACATTGATTATTCCGAATGGCCCCTCAACACACACCCTTAGATTGATTGCCTATTGTCCATTCTCTCCTAGATCCTTTCTCTGCTCTTAGAGAAGGGGGGAGCAAACATATTAATGATATCAATTCAGGCTCTTAGAATTGACATTGATCCATGAGGTTGAATTGGCGTTTTGTTTTGGACTTGGATGTTGACAGACACAGTAATATTATTTAAAAATTGAACGGATACATTTTCGTTGGAGCTGACTTTTTCGCTGTTTAAAGGAGTCAATTTTTTTTTTTAACTAGTCATACTTTTTTCTCATTTATTAGTACTTATGAAGAAAGGGGACTATAAGTCTCAGATACAACAGTTAACTGTCTAGTGATCGATTTGATGGCCATACAACAACTCACTACTGCAGGGTGCCTATAAATCCGCACTTGAAAACGATTAAAAACAAGTAACCTTAACAACATTTTTTATTCTTGAGTTTGTGTTAAATGTAACATTTAGTATGACTTTTACAAACACATGTAAAGAAACGCGTGAAACTGCACTTTTTGAGGGGAGTCAATAATTGGCTTCTTTTTTTGTTTTAACTCTTTTGAGACGGCCTCAGCATTTTACCCAGATATTCTTGTTACCGGTCCATAAAGCCAAGTGACTTTGGCATTGCCAATCACCTGATATTACACAATATGCATAGGGGGTTAAAGTTAAACTGCACTATCGCAGCACTTATATACATGTATATTTAACACTCCTGTCGATATTTTTGTAGTTTGAATCAATATTTGCCTTTTGGAAAACTCTTTTGAGACGGCCTCACCTCTTAACTCAGGTAGTCTTATCAACAGTTCACAAAGCCATGTGACTTTGACATTGCCAATCACCTGATACCAGACCCCATGCATAGTGGGTTAAAGTTAAACTGCACTATTTCAGCAATGATGTATACTTAACACCCCTGCCGTTTTTTTTGTTTTTTTTTTGTGACGGGATTTCGAGTCAATATTTGCCTTATATTTACTCTTTCAAGACACTGCCAATCACCTGATACCACACACCATGCATTGTGGGTAAAGTGCAAAATAATAAAATTAGAAAGAAAAAAAGGAATTAATTCGAATGTAATGAAATTCGGACTGTATTTCCCTTAAAAAATGCCTTCAAAGCCGTGCACAGATAATAAAAGAAACAAATTCGGGTAAAAATGGTGAATCGAACCCATATCGCCAGGATTCCTTGCGGTACAACTATTAAGCTATCGCACTGCTCGACAAATCTTGGAAATGCAATACAATCGTAATAATATATATACCTGTGTACGTATCATAAAAGTATCGTAGAGGGCGCTCAACAACCATGTAATGCGGAAACAGTTTGAGGAAAAAATATTTTGATGCCTGGTTTCATGCCATTATTGGTGAATAATTATATTGATAGTCAAATTATGCAAAACTGTTGTCAGACAGCCAATGAAACTTCTCCATCCGGCGCGTGGGGGAGGGGCCTGTTATGCATTGTGTTGAGGCTCTGGGCCTTTGTGAAAAATATCACGCCACTAATGCTAGTGCACGATTATAATTCATAAGAGCTCGCGAAGCTAGTAGCAAGTCACACTGGAGATTTTCCGCCGACGAAAGTGTATCATGGATGCATGGGCTCCGGTTTTAAATTGCAAAGGAGAGGAGGGACATAGACGTTTGTTTCAGGATAAAGTCAACGCTGGTTGAGACCAGTCACTGAAGGATTCGGGACTCGTCGGGGAGGGCTGACAACGCGTCAATACAAGGACAGGGGAGACGTAGACGTTTGTATCAGGATAAGGTCACCGCTGGTTGAGACCAGTCTCGGAAGGATTCGGGACTCGTTGGGGAGAGCTGACAACCTGCCAATACAAGGTACGTAACGCATTACACTTCAAATGCCGTATATCAACAATTCCACTTACGAAGTGTAAACCCTTCTCTATACACGTTCATTGGTACATTGATGTTCTTCAAACAAATCTGAGACTATCGAGGGTTTCCACATCTTAGCTACAGTTTAACTAGATAACCCACCTGAGATTGAAATGAATTTCGAGGTTTAAGAATGTGGTAAAACTGTTAATTTACGATCAGGATAAAAATTAAAATGGACCGTTTATATGCAAGGCCTCCGTTGCGAATTCCGCGTGGATGCCATTTTGAATGGCATCCAGGCGGTATTCACGACAGAGCCCTCGCCTATAAACGGTCAATGTTACCTTTCATCCCGATCGTAAGTAAACCTTAGTATCTTGATCTTAATCATCGATCTATACTTGCACCTCAGGTGGTGTATCTAGTAATTTATGGCTGCTTTGAGGGTTAAATTTGATGTTTTGGTTAGGTCTTTCTATTGTGTCGGCTGTGCAGCTTGACCCTATATCGCCATACCAATTTCCAATGTTAAAAAGACGATACGTAGGTTCCAATTTACTCGGACTGAGTTTTGCATAATGGGTGTTGCTTATTTATCACCACCAAGCGATTTGTAAGATGTTAATTTCTTATCGACATTTAGTACAATCATTGTATATTAATACAAACAAATATTTGCAAATATGTTCTGAAAACTTAAATAAAAAAGCATTAATTAAGGATAGGCTGCCTTTTCTGGGATCTCGTTTGGAGGCGCAGGTCTGCAATGTTTTATTTTCCCTGGAGCAAAATACAATGTTTTGTACCGTTAATCTATGTTGCCGTTTAGTGCCAGTAACTTAGACCCAACTAATCGCCTTTTTAACATTCGGACATGGTCTGGCGATAGAAGGGTCCTAAGCAAAGGTGCTGCCATTGACCCAAAATTGCCCAACAAAAACATCAGAGTCAACCTCAAAACGGCCTCCAAATTACTACATACGCCACCCGAGGTACAAGTAGAGATCAATGATTAAGATCGAGGTACTACAGTTTACTTACGATCCGGATGAAAAGTGAAATTTCCTGTTCAATTCCGAGAGCTCCCCTCGCGATCGTGAACATGTTACATTTCCGACTCGTTTGAACAACGCGATGTAGTCGTGCCCAGCGTTCATTTAATGGTCCCGATCCGAGCGCGATTCAGTTACCGAGCGCGATGCATCGATTATGATAATGAGTAGACTGGATCTTGTTTATAAACAGGAACTTATTCCAAACGATGATAGGGAGTCGGGAACTAGCTTGAACTGGTTTCCGCTTAGAATTCTGACCAGGCTGATCATGAAGGGTACCAGTTCAAGCTGCCCTAGGTTTCGACTGTGAGTCGCTCTGCAACCACCCCCCCCCCCGCTACGACTCTGCAGTTTGTTTGCATTCAAGATCAATTTGTTTTGTCAAGATCATAGATGCAGAGGATTTTTCACCATTTATATTTGTAGTATCAAGTTACCAGACATGTGATAAGTGTTTTCACTAGCTTGTTTAAAATTCTCAATTGCTTGCGTTTGAATATTAGACCAAATATATCAACATTTTTACGGCAGAATCGAATAATAGTGTGTGTAAATGTCGACATAAACAACTAAAAAATGACGCAAAGGCCTAATATATCTGATGATATTTTTTTGGTATGTTCGATCGCGAATTCGTACCCCCTCCTTCATTACGTTTTGAGCCCCCTTTTCAAGGAACTGCTTCCGAAATATGTTGAGTATGTGACTGCGATCTACGTTAAGTAAATCAGCTTGGTTGAGGTCTGGTGGTGCCGTTGATGCCGATATGTCCAATCACTCACTCAACGCAGTTTAGACGGCTTGCAAAATAACTGACTGTCGGGGTGGGGGGAAATCTAGCGAAAATGAATTTTATTAATAAGAAAATAAGATTTCTATGTGAATTTTATATTGAGAATTGCATTCCCCTGTGAACATTTCGATTGGCTTGAATTATCAACATGAACGTGACTCACACACACGATCCAAACTTAGAATCTTCGAAACCTGAGCAACCCGTCTAAAGGGGAAACATCATTACATTGAACTTTCCCTAAAACGAGTTACTAGCTTTAATTGCATTTTCAAGGATCGTCTATTTCAATATTGCATAAAAATATGTTTTTTTTTAAATACGGTGGTAAAAAATAAACATTCAATTCATCACAATTTTCTTTTAAACATCTTGATTAGATCCAGATTATACATTGGCTCAGAAAACATTGCTTAAATATTGAAATCATACCTCTTGAAACTCATGATGCAACAAAGTGTAATCGGATTGTGCGCGAAAAAAACTAACAATTAAATACACAAACACATGGATGAAGAATAGAGCATGCCATAAAACAGTAAGATGTATTTCAAGTAATATACCAGGACAGTGGCGTACGCAGGATTTTTTCAAGGGGGGTGTTTCAAAATTGGATGTCATCATTTATGACCTAGAAATGAAGATGGTAAATTGTAGTGGCGCCAAAAATAAAAGTTAATATCATTGGGCTGAACTTAACGCTAAAATAAAAGTCGGGAGTTTGACGCCAGAAATAAAAGAGGTTATATTTGGACAGGTTAAACTCGAAGGGTCGGGAACCCACAACCATCAATTATCTTTTTGAGCTAAAGCATAGTAAATCGGAAAAAAAATGTTCTGTGTCTTTAGAGTATATGATGAACATGTCAATGGGGGCGGTCCCAAAAGGGGAAATTTCAAGAAAAAAAAGTGACACGGGCTGCGGAAGTGCTAGGATCTCTTCTTGTAATATTGCTAAAATTACTCAGCTTTGTCCCCAGGATTTCATGATTCTCATCCGTTGTGAATCCGTGTAAGCTGCCCCCACCCCTAAGGCCAAACTCCAGATACACGATACATATGCGCTCTGGTCACAGGGGCGGATCCAGACTGCCAATTGCCGGGGGGCTAGAATTGTAATGAAGGGTCCAGGACCTGCAAGCGCGCAGCGCGAAGCCCTTACGGCGTGGGGTCCGGGGCCCGCTTAAGAGCCCGGAAAAATTTGGATTTTAGATGCTCTGTGGTGCAATCTGAGGCGATTCCTGGCCACTTCCACCGTTTAGAAAACGTTTCAAACATCAAAAATTCCATTTAAATTTGTTAATCTTTTTGTTCTTTATAAAGTTTGTTATGTACTCAAAGTTGAGAAACATTTTCCATCTCCGTATTTTTCACAACTTTCTATTTTGGAAAGGGATTTAGGCCACTTGTAGTCCCAGCCTCAGCCATACGCTGCTGAAGGTACAAATAAGGTGGCGGTAAAGCTAGGTGAAGTAATTTGGCCGGAGGACTACTGCGAGCGCGCAGCGCGAAGCACTTACGGCGTTGTGCAATTTGAGGCACTTACAATCTGTGGTGCAATTTGAGGCGTTTCCTGGCCACTGTCCAGTGATATTTTTAGCAGAAGTTTTTAAAATGATGAGGGGATATTTTGTTTCATTTGTTTCAAATAGATATAGACCTATATACTCTTGCTCTAAATAAGTGTCTTCTGTATTCAAAGCTTAAAGTTGAGAACATGCACATAATTTGTAATTGTTCCGTGCTCGGTCACATAACTGACATGAATTTGAATATTTCATGCATAGTCTACTGGACGTATGACGCGCTGAACGATACGCGAAATGAGACTCCACTACAGTTTGTTTTACCTTGGTTTTATCCGCGTATAGTGCAGCCATCATAACCTGCGCATAAAGTCTTAGGAGGTGCGCGAAAATTGCCACGCATTTTGAATGATTGTTCTTCCTCAAACTAAAAACGCGTGGCCCGTCGTTTAAAATATTTGCCGGACGGTGTGCGCCCCCTGCGCCCCCCCGCTGGATCCGCCAATGAGATACGGACGTATACATATCCATGTAGGCCTACATGTACGTGCATGGATATATGTACGTCAATATATATTGCAATTGTTTTTTACTACACTTTGCAAATTATTCAATAAATTCCCCGAATTCGCCGTTTCATACTTGGTATTTATTAGCTTTTTTCTTTTTAATTTGTTCCGTGGCAATTAAAAAAAAAATTCTCCCTTTCTTTATTTTCTTATTTTTTCACTCTCTTTTCTCTCCATATTTTTTACATGGCAAAGGGGGGTGTTTAACAGCCAAAACACCCCCCCCCCCTGCGTACGCGCCTGTACCAGGAGCATTTAGATAATTTTAAGCCAAAACCTGGAAATAGCTCATAACAAACTGATATTTTCTTCAGGATAGGTTCCGGAATATGAATAGAATATCACACGAAAAGTCGTCGAAAATACCACTGGAGCTCTCTCTAAAATTCAAATGGCGTCACCGCCATTTTCAAATGCATACCTTTGCAACCGGACAAGTTGTGAATGCAACTAAAGTATCTCATCATATGTTTTAAGGCAAAAGGAATAAGGTAAAATCAGTATCAGGAGGGTCCAAAACGTATATGTATCCAAAACCAAGATTGCGTCCAAAACGGCCACCAATTTTCTATTTCTATTAGTATACCGTACCTTGACAATGCAACCATGACAGAAATTCAACGAAAGTGTCTAAAATGCTATTATGTTGTTGTAGGATATTCAAATCAAAGGAAAACATTTAGGAAATTAAGCAGCAAAATCCGCTGAATTGTGTGATGTTAATAGAGAGGGCAACATTTTAGTATAGTAATCTATTGTTTCACAATCGATAGAAAATTGATGCATTATTACACATGTATAGTGAGCTCATTGTTATGATATTTCAAATCTTAAAATAAATAATCTTATACGGTAGGCCCTCATGCCTCAGCTGTAAGTAGTTATATTGTAAAAAACACTGTTGCCAAATCATTGAGGAAAAAACGAAAACTTTGAACATTTTAAACATGGCGTCGCGCGTTGGATACATCAATTGCAGTCCTAACTGAAATTTGCCAATATTTGACACACTTAAATCAGACAATTCGATTTATCTAGCCAAAAGTGTTTCGACAGTATATCGCACAAAAGCGCCCCAAACCTAAGATTACTTGTTACTATGTGTAACTATGTACCTTTCCGTGCAAATACGTACCTTGCACCCACTGCCCACGTAAGCAAAAACAATTAATAAAATACGATATTTGACCTCTTGCAAACAAACAACGCGCCCGCCGCATTTGGCAAGTCTCCAAAAACTGTGCCTTTGCAAGTTGTGGCCCGATTTCATGCCCTTATTAGGAGCAAATGCTATTGATAGTCAAATTATGCAAATGTTCCGTCAGACAGCGAATGAAATCACTCTATTGAGCGCGTCGAAGGAGGGGCATGTAATGCATTATGTTCAGGCTTCTGGGTCTTGGAGAAAAAATATATCACGAGCTGACGAAGCCATTGGCAATTCACATTGGGGGTTTTCCGCCGACGAAAGCTTGCCATGATTGCATAGGAAGCTAAATTGCAAATAAATGGAAAAAACACAAACGTTCAGCTTTGTTTTAGGATAAATCAACGTTGGATGAGATCGGTCTTTGAACGATTCGGGGCTCGTTGGGGAGGGCTGACAACTTGTCGATACAAGGTACATAACGCATTAACACACTGCAAATGCCGCATATAAACTATCCCACAATACCAAGTGCATGCAAGCCCCTATCTACACTGCTGTTAATGAAGTAATCCGTCCAAGTATAAGACTATTGAGGGTTCAGATATCATAGCTTCAGTTTCATTAGACACGCCACCCGAGAAAGAAATACAGTTTGAACCTAAAAAAATGTGGCAAAACTGTTAATTCACGATCTGGATGAAAGGTAACATTGACCGTTTATCGGCTAGGGCTCCGTCGCGAATAACGCGCGGACGCCATTTTTAATGGCGTCAAGGCGGTATTCGCTATGAAGCCCTAGCCGATAAACGGTCAATGTTACCTTTCATCCAGATCGTTAGTAAACCTTAGTACCTCGATCTTAATTGTTGATCTATACTAGCACCTCAGGTGGCGTGTCTAGTAATTGTGTGGCCCCTTTGAGGGTGACAAATAATGGGTCGTTTCGATTGTGTCGCGCAATAGATTGGACCCTAGTATCGCCAGACCTTTGCCCAATTTCATGGCTCTGCTAACCACAGAATCTCGCGCTTACGTTCACAATTTTATGCTAACTGCGCTAGCAGAACAGTTCTTTTTTAACCCAGTTAGCACATAATCTTTAATAATGGGATGTACGCATGCGCAGAAGCCAAAATTCTCCGCTAGCACTTTAAATACACTACCGTAAATACAGAATGTTCTGCTACAGTCAGCAGGGATTTTCGCTAACGGTGAGCAGAGCCAAAAAAAATGGGCCCAGGACCCAATGTTAAGAAAGGCGATAAGTAGGGTCCAATTGACTCGGACTGAGTTTTGATAGGCCTATGTATAAACGGGAGTTGCCGATTTCGCACCACCGAGCAAACATTTTTTCAAACTTAAATTAAAAAAACTTATTGCCTTTTCTTGGCTCTCGTTTTGAGGCGCTGAGCCTGAAGGTTCATGTTTTTCCCGTCGCAAAATACCTTGTTTTGTCCCGTTAATACATTTTGCCGTCCAGATTTTGCCTCTTAGCGTCCCAATTTTGCCTCCATCAGCGACATAGTCCCAGTGTTGCTGGGTTTTTTTTTGCATTCAAGACCAATTTGCCGAGTTTTTCTCACCATTCATATTTGTAGTATAAATCAAGTTACCGGACATGTGATAATCATTTTCACTAGCTTATTTATAACTTTTGGGTGCTTGCATTTGAATATTATACCAAACATATCAACAGTTTTACGGCAGAATCGAATGATAATGTGTGTGTAAATGTCGACATAAACAACTTTAAGTGTCGCAAAAAGACCTAATGTTCGATATCTGATGATTCTTGGGGTTATTGTTTGATCGCAAATTTGTAGCTCCTCCTCAATTAAGTTTTGAGCCCCTTTCTCTGTGTTAAAAAAATGCTTCCGTAATATGTTTTGTATGTAACTGCGATCTACGTTAAGTAAGTCAGTTTGGTTGAGGTCTGGTGGTGTCGTTGATCCCGATATGTCCAATCACTCACTCAACGCAGTTTAGACGGCTTGCAAAATAACTGATAGTCGGGGGGCGGGGGACCTAGCGAAAATATAATCATTGAGATTTCCAAGTGAATTGTTATGTTGAGTATTGGTTTGAAAAGTCATCGAAAATACCCCTGGAGCTCTGTCTAAAATAAAAATGGTGTCGCTGCCATTTTCAAATGTTATCCTACCTTTGCAACCAGACAAGTTGTTATTGCAAATCAAGTATCTTAACATGTTTTAAGGCACAAGTAATCTAATAAAATAAGTACCAGGAGGGTCCAAAACGTATAAGTATCCAAAACCAAGATTGCCGCCAAGTTTCTATTTCTATATTATATACCGTACCTAGGCATGCAATCATGACAGATATTCAACGAAATTGTCTTAAATACTATTATGTTTGTAGGATATCCAAATCGAAAGAAAACATAAAGGACATTTAAGCAGAAAAATCCGCCGATTTGTGCCCTGAGTGAAGTATTGCAAGTTATGTTAATAGAGTGGGTGACATTGTAGTATAGTAGCCTATTGTTTCACAATCAATATACAATTGATGCATTGTTATGGTGAGTTTTAGTATTATTATATTTCACCTCTTAAAATAGATAATCTTATTCGGTGGGCCTTTATGCCTCAGCTGTTTGCAATTATATTGTAAAACAGTGTTGCCAAAACATTGAGGATTAAAAAAACAACTTTGCACATTTTAAACATGGCGTCGCGGGTTAGATACATCGACTGCAGTCCTAATTGAAATGTGCCAATATTTGACACATTTAAATTAGAAGATCCGCTTTATCCGGCAAAAATGTTTCGACAATGTATCGAACAAATGCGCCCAAAACCTAAGATCATGTGTTACTATGTGTAACTATGTACCTTTCTGTGCAAATACGTACCTTGCACCCACTGCACACGTAAGCTAAACAAATTAATAATAAATACACTATTTGACCTCCAGCAAACAAACGACGCGCCCCGTCGCATTTTGCAAGTCTCCAAAAACTGTGCCTTTGCAACTTGTGGCCCGATTTCATGCCCTTATTAGGGGCAAATGCTATTGATAGTCAAATTATGCAAACATTTTGTCAGACAGCGAATGAAATCACTTTATCGCCAGACCATCAGTTTTGGGCTAACCCAGTAAGCACATAATCTTCAATTACCGGATGTTCCCACGCGCAGAAGCCGAAATCCTACGCTAACGCGTAAAATACACTTATCATAAATACAATGTTAAAAAAAAGCAATAAGTAGGGTCCAATTTACTCGGACTGAATTTTGATATGTATAAACGGGAGTTGCCAATTTCGCACCACCGAGCAAACATTTTTTGAAAACAAAATTATAAAAATGTATTTCAGGAAAGGAAGCCTTTTCTTGGCTCTCGTTTTGAGGCGCAGAGCCTGAAGGGTCATATTTTCCCCGTCACAAAATACAAGGTTTTGTCCCGTTAATCCAGTTCGCCGTCCAGATTTTGCCTCTTAGCGTCCCAATTTTCCCTCCATCAGCGACATAGTCCCAGTTTTGCTGTTTGTTTGCATTCAGGACCAATTTGCCGAGTTTTTCTCACCATTCATATTTGTAGTTTAAATCAAGTTACCGGACATGTGATAATCATTTTCACTAGCTATTTATAACTTGCGGATGCTTGCATCTGAATATTATACCAAACATATCAACAGTTTTACGACAGAATCGAATGATAATGTGTGTGTAAATGTCGACATAAAATACTTAAAGTGACGCAAAAAGACCTAATGTTCGATATCTGATGATTCATGGGGTATTGTTTGATCGCAAATTCGTAGTTCCTCCTTAATTAAGTTTTGAGCCCCATTTTCTATGTTCGAAAAATGCTTCCGAAATATGTTTTGTATGTATCTGCGATCTACGTTAAGTAAGTCAGTTTGGTTGAGGTCTGGTGGTGCCGTTAATCCCGATATGTCCAATCACTCAAACAATACTGTGTAGACGGCTTGCAAAATAACTGATAGTCAGTGGGGGATCTAGCGAAAATAAATTCATTGAGATTTTTAAGTGAATTGTTATGTTAAGTATTGGTTTGAATTATCAATATGAACGTGACACACACACACACGATCCAAACTTAGAATCTTCGAAACCTTAGCAACCAGTTTATAGAGGAAACATCATTACATTGAAATTACCCTGAAACGAATTTCTAGGTAAAATTGCATTTTCAAGGACTGTGTATCACAGTATTGCATTAAAATACTGTTGTTGTTTTTTAAATACAGTGGTAAAAAAAGTTCGAAATTTGACAGCATAAAAGAGGAGCAAAGAATTAAACAATTAAAACGTGGAAACAGTAATCTCTCATCATACGTCTCGACGCTGATGATGTAACGAAATGTAATCGTATTGTGCGCGAAAAAAATACTGCACACAACCACATGAATGGAGATTTAGGTATACCTGAAAACAGTAAGATGTATTTCGAGTAATATACCAGAAGCATGAGATCATATAGGAAGTAGCTCATAACAGGCTAAATTTTTCAGAATAGGTCCACGAATATGAATAAAATAGCATACTAAAAGTCATCGAAAATACCCCTGGAGCTCTCTCTAAAATTCAAATGGCGTCGCCGCCATTTTCAAATGGTATCCTACCTTTGCAATCAGACAAATTGTAAAAGCAAATCAAGTATCTAAACATATGTTTTAAGGCACAAGGAATCTGATAAAATCAGTATCAGGTATCCAAAACCAAGATTGCGTCCAAAACGGCAGCTAATTTGCTATTTCTATTAGTATACTGTACCTTGACATGCAATCATGACAGAAATTCAATGAATGTGTCTAAAATACTATTATGTCTCTTGGATATCCAAATCAAAAGAAAACATAAAGGACATTTATGGACTTGCGTTACTTGAACTCAAAATGAATACACATCTAACTGAAACAACCAATCTCCATTTGGGTTCAGGAGTCCTTAATATTTAATTTAAAATTTAACACATTGTATATTATTTATATACTATTATGTTTCTAGGATATCCAAATCAAAAGAAAATATAAAGGACATTTAAGCAGAAAAATCAATTGTAGTATTGCAAGTTATGTTAATAGAGAGGGTGTTATTTTAGTGGCTTATTGTTTCACCAGCAATATAAAATTGAAGCATTATTATGGTGAGTTTCATTATTGGCTTTTGCAAAAAGCGGAAAAGCCTTTCTTTTTGTTCTCATATTTTTCTTTCTTCTTCTTCTTCTTCTTTTTGTCGCCTAAATCCCATAGACTTTAATCTTTGTCATACATCATTCAAATTAAGTACAATCATAGTCCTCATAGCAGAGATGTTCCCCGAAGTGTGACGTCATTATGACGTAATTCTGGGTCACGTAATCCGATCGTCATGAAACTTAGTAGATAGCTAGATAATGGTACTCATATGCAAAATCCAAAATGACGTCACCGTGACGTCATCGCATAATTTTGTATGATTTTTTTTTTTTTAATATTTACAACTTCATTCCCCATCCAAAATTTAACACTTTCTTTTGTCGGATTGACTTCAAGCTTGGTACAAACCATGACCAAAATGCAAAAAAAGGTAACAGGTATATGTACAAAATTTTGAAAAATGTGTGACGTCATCATGACTTTGTTTTAGGATAAGTCAACGTTGGTTGAGACCAGTCTCTGAACGACGTCAGGGGGAGGGCTGACAACGCGTCGATACAAGGAACGTAACCATCAACACACTTCAAATGCCGCATATACACCATTCCACTTTCCAAGTGCACGCAAGCCCCAATCTACATTGATGTTCATGAAGTAAATCCTTCTAAGTATGAGAATATCGAGGGTTCAGATATAGCTACAGTTTTATTAGATACGCCACCCGAGAAAGAAATATAGTTTGAGGTTTAAGAATGTGGCAAAACTGTTAATTCACGATCTGGATGAAAGGTAACATTTATTGACCGTTTATCGGCTAGGGCTCCGTCGCGAATACCGCGAGGTCGCGATTTTTAATGGCGTCAAGGCGGTACTCGTTATGGAGCCCTAGCCGATAAACGGTCAATGTTACCTTTCATCCAGATCGTAAGTAAACCTTAGTACCTCGATCTTAATCACCGATCTATACTTGCACCTCAGGTGACGTATCTAGTAATTTTGTGTCCCCTTTGAGGATGACAAAGAATGGGTCGTTTCGCAATAGATTGGACCCTAGTATCGCCAGACCTTTGCCCAATTGCATGGCTCTGCTAACCACAGAATACCGCGCTTACGATCACCATTTTGTGCTAACTGCGCTAGCAGAACAGGGGCCAATTTCACGGCGCTGCTAAGCACACAAATTTGCTTAGCACAAAAAAGGCTTGCTTATAAAAGCATGTTACCAGGCAAAACTCCACGCAGTGGCGTAGCCACGGGGGCGTGGGCAACAGCCCCCCGCTAAACCTTGTCGCCCCCCAGTCGCCTCCCTCACTGAGATTTTGAGTTTCTAAAAAAATTATCATTGATCTACATGACGCCCCCCCGGAAATGTTCCAACCCCCACCCCCCCCCCCCCCCCCCCACTGAAAAATTCCTTGCTACGCCACTGACTCCACGTGATGCATATTGCTCATGATTTGTATTCAGCTGTTGTTAGCTTAACATGAAATCACGTGGAGTTTTGACTGTTTTTGTGCTAAGCAAATTGTTGTGCTTAGTAGCGCCGTGAAATTGGGCCGGGTTTTTTGCTAACCCAGTAAGCCCATAATCTTTAATTACGGGATGTACGCATGCGCAGAAGCCAAAATTCTACGCTAACGCGTGAAATACACTTGCCGTAAATACATAATTTTCTGCTACAGTCAGCAGGTATTTTCGCTAACGGTGAGCAGAGCCAAGAAAATGGGCCCAGGTCCCAATGCTAAAAAAAAGGCGATAAGTAGGGTCCAATTTACTCGGACTGAGTTTTGATATGCCTATGTATAAACGGGAGTTGCCGATTTCGCACCACCGAGCAAACATTTTCTGAAAACATAAATTTAAAACAATTATTTCAGGAAAGGCTACCTTTTCTGGGCTCTCGTTTTGAAGTGTAGAGCCTCAGTGAAGGGTCATGTTTTCCCCGTCGCAAAATACAATGTTTTGTCCCGTTTATCCATATTGCCGTCCATATTTTGCCTCTCAGCACTCAAGTGCCAAAAAGTGAACCGTATTTATGCCTTCCACATTCTTAAGGAAACAAAAAATTAACAAAGCGTTTTTTAGATTGCACAAATTCCAGAAATGACTGCCCAAAAATGAATTTGAATGACTAAACACACGCCTCAAAAAGCTCCTGCGAATTTGAATGCTGTTTTGTTGAATTGTTAAATTGCATGATTATTTTGTGAAATCGAATGACGCAACAGTACATTTGACTGGTCATAAAACGAAATCGAATGACCCTTTTTAGTAGCATTTGATTTCGCGCGAAATAGAATAGCGTAGTGGTTAAATTGGCTGCTCATTTGCCGAAATTGACGGAGAAAACCTATACTATTATGTTCGTAGGATATTCAAATCGAAAGAAAACATAAAGGACCTTTAAGCAGCAATAGAGAGGGCGACATTAATTAGTATAGTAGCCTATTGTTTCACAATCGATAGAAAATTGATGCATTATTATAGTGAGCTCATTATTAAGATATTTCAAATCTTAAAATAAATAATCTTATTCGGTGGGCCCTCATGCCTCAGCTGTATGTAGTTATATTGTAAAACAGTGTTGCCAAATCATTGAGGATTAAAACGAAAACTTTGAACATTTTAAACATGGCGTCGCGCGTTAGATACATCAATTGCAGTCCTAACTGAAATTTGCCAATATTTGACACATTTCAATGAGACAATTCGATTTATCCAGCAAAAAATGTTTCGACAGTATATCGCACAAAAGCGCCCAAAACCTAAGATCACTTGTTGCTAGGTGTAACTATGTACCTTTCCGTGCAAATACGTACCTTGCACCCACTGCCCACGTAAGCAAAAATAATTAATAAAATACGATATTTGACCTCTTGCAAACAAACAACGCGCCCCGCCGCATTTGGCAAGTCTTCAAAAACTGTGCCTTCGCAAGTTGTGGCCCGATTTCATGCCCTTATTAGGAGCAAATGCTATTGATAGTCAAATTATGCAAATGTTCCGTCAGACAGCGAATGAATCACTCTATCGAGCGCGTCGAGGGAGGGGCATGTAATGCATTATGTTCAGGCTTCTGGGTCTTGGCGAAAAAATATGTCACGAGCTGACGAAGCCATTGGCAATTCACATTGGAGGTTTTCCCCCGACGAAAGCTTGACATGAATGCATAGAAAGCTAAATTGCAAATGAATGGAAAGACACAAACGTTCAGCTTTGTTTTAGGATAAGTCAACGTTGGTTGAGATAGGTCTTTGAACGATTCGGGACTCGTTAGGGAGGGCTGACAACTTGTCGATACAAGGTACGTAACTCATCAACACACTACAAATGCCGCATATAAACTATTCCACAATACCAAGTGCATTCAAGCCCCTATCTTCACTGATATTAATGAAGTAAATCCGACTAAATATGAGACTTTTGAGGGTTCAGATATAATCTACATTTTTATTAGATACGCCGCCCGAAAAAAAAATAAAGTTTGAGGTTTAAGAATGTGGCAAAACTGTTAATTCACGATTTGGATGAAAGGTAACATTGACCGTTTTCTTATCAGCTAGGGCTCCGTCGGGAATACCGCGCGGTCGCCATTTTTAATGGCGTCAAGGCGGTATTCGCTATGGAGCCCTAGCCGATAAACGGTCAATGTAATACATCCAGATCGTTAGTAAACCTTAGTACTTTGATATTAATCATCGATCTATACTTGCACCTCAGGTGGTGTATCAAGTAATTGATACATCACATGATTAAAGATTTGAGAATGCCATAAAACAGTTAGATGTATTTCAAGTAATATATCAGAAGAATTAGATCATACTGGCCAAAAAGTGGAAAAGCTCATAACAAACTGATTTTTTTTTTCAGGATAGGCCCAGGAACATGAATAGAATATCACACGAAAAGCCATTGAAAATACCCCTGGCGCTCTCTCTAAAATTCAAATGGCGTCACCCCAATTTTCAAATGCATACCTCAACATATGGAATCTGATAAATTCAGTATGGGGGGGGGGGGTCCAAAACTTTTAAGTGCAAATCAATTAGAATGGTCACTGTAAAGATATATCAGACATGCATTATTTCCTCGGCCGATTTCCGTCTTTAAATTGCTGAACAAAATCTGTAAAATGAAGATACCGGTGCACACCCATTCATTTGTGAAGTAGTTTAGTGCTTCTCGACAAGTCAGAGAAAATGATTCACTTAACATCAACATTGTATTAAAAGTTGCATGACACAAAGAATTATTAAGTGGACAACATCTACTAAGACAGGTTAAACATCCAGGTCACTGCGTTGACAATATTACCATTAAACTTGAGTGACCCTAATACTATGAATGGCTCAGCATTTTGTTCAATAGGGCATCCGCATATGGTGGTGACATCAATGTTTAAGTTTCTTGAGTGATGATGGGGATTCTACAGGGCTGCAATGATTTTGGTTTTGGTCCACCATCTTGTTCAGTTACTTCTTGGCACCGTCTGTCATGCTGTTTGTAAAGCCAATCCAAACGCTATATTTCTTGAGTCTCAGAGAATTAGTTTGTTGATCGGGCACTGTGTGGGGTTGCGTAAATATCGTGCATGAAAACGAAATTGTCACCAACGTTGAGCTTTAAGCCGACCAGGGACAATGACCAGATCTGTTTTCCCTAATATGTACTAATTTTCGCCCACATCATGACGCTTCCATCTTGCATATTGTTCAACCCCTATGCAGTTCTTCACCCGATCGCCTCCAAATTCTAACTCTGTCGTCTACCATCTATTCCAACTGCGATGATGTCTTGCAAATCTTAAACGTGTACCAGCAACGTAAAAGGAACTTCACCAACAGTATTCGCAGACGGTGCCAAGAAGTAACTGAACAAGAAGACCCATTATTAACATTTGTTTTGAACATTTTATTGTTCAGTGAGCCTTAAAAAAACATGAAGGGTATGCAGTAAGGGATAGGGTGAAAAAATCGTCGATCGTACCACGATCTGACCTATCTAAGTTTTTGCCATTTCGAGAAAAACGCGTTTGAAGTTGGGCCTATTTTGCATCCACTCTTTCACCCAGAACACTAATTTTTGTTGACTCAGTTTTTATATATAATAAAGTTGGATAGTTGAATTATGACTCATCATTACCAGGTGAGAAATAGGTGCCAAATCCATACGTCACTTCGTGACAATTTCATTTTCATATTTCATGCGCGCGAACGGCGACCTATCTAGATAGGTCACTTCGTGAAAATTTAATTTTCATGTTTCATGCGCGCGAACGGCGACCTTTCCAGATAGGTCACTTCGTAAAACGAACAATGTTGATTTCTCTGTGGCTGATAGTGACTTGTGTCATATGCGCATGCGCGCGCGCGGACCTCTTCACGTTAAGTCATATGGAGGTTCGTTGCAATCTGTTGTTTTCTATTATTAATATTATTGTTATTTGAGATTAATAAGCTCTTACAAATTAAAACGCTGTTATAGTGAAGGAAATTAGAAAATTAATTCCAATATATACAGGGTGCATAGAAATTTGTTGAATACATTGTGTACACCTCCTAGTAATAATTCTTGAACCAATTCATTGTAAAGGTGTACTTTTATTCCATTATTTTTGTATTCTTATCTGTAAAAAAAAATCGAGAAATAAAATCCGTGGACAAAACAGGTATTTTGTTTAAACAAGACTCACTAGTTCAAGTTACACTGAAACAAAACGATAAACGTACATGTACACTCTCATAATCTTCAAATCTTTGTTTTCTTTTTTTTTATTCTTCAAAGTGTACTTTCTCATTATTTAAACCTATTATTCCCTAAAAACAGCAATTGTCTGCAGATACTTTCTAAGCCTTCCCCTTAAAAAAAATAATGATATATCTCAATGACATACATTAAAAAAAAATCGGCTGCATTTTAATTAACAATGCTCAAAACATCAAAACTGAATATAAATAGGATGTTTAGTCGCGTTAATACAATGAAGATTTTGGGTTTTTTTAAGAGTCTACTATCAGAACAGGCCATATTTAAGGGCCACTCAAGGGATAGAAAAGTAAATCTAAGAAACAAATTAATTATGTAGAAAGACAAGTATTGACTGCCTTGATGTTTGAACTGGGACTGACCATAATCAAAAGGAAAGCATGATGCAGGTCTGATGTAAAGAGTTCAACAGAGAGGCAGTTGTTCTAGGCAATCTTTCAAATTTAAAAATAAGGACTTTAATTGAAACGTTTTTAGCAATGAATTTCCTTTATTTGTTCTCAATTACTGTTTTTAGTTTTTAGTTTTTATCTCTTAATATTTCAAGATAAGTCTGGCATTAGTGAAGGATGTAGATCAAAGGTGATAACAGTGACGGCCAAGGAACCGCTCCTGGTTCAAAGATTGTGGAGTTAAAAGCACAACACATCAAACATCTGGAGAAATGCACAAAAAAGAATAGAAATACATTCACTCAACATGTTATCGGCAATCAATAGTCGCCCTTTGTTTTTAGGCTGAGCATTTTCCCGTTACATTCCGAGGCAGACTGTGGCAGGTGGTTCATGCATTCAGTAATCAATACTTTTTTATTGAATTTAAATTTAGAATCTACATGAACATTTATTTGGATTTTTTTTTCTTTTAATATAGTCGCATTGGAAAATCAATATAAAACAATTACAGTTTGTTAAAGGGAATTATTGATAAATCATTCAGAATAAGTTTAATGTAAGGTGTAACTATCCTTGCAGTCTGTGTCTTTTTTTAGATTTTCACATGTTTTGCAATATTAACTAAAACAAATCATAGCAACTGAATTTAACTTTTTTGCAGTTCACCCCATTTATATTGTTTTTGTTATCTGCATTGACTTTAGAATTGTAGCAAGAATGGAGTACTAAATCAACATTTAAAAAGAGAGAAACGAAGCACAAAACGTAAAAACGAAGAACAGACGCAATGCTCTTTTTGATCTAAGCCGGGAAGTATAAAA
This sequence comes from Patiria pectinifera, assembly GCA_029964075.1. Taxonomy (NCBI): domain Eukaryota; kingdom Metazoa; phylum Echinodermata; class Asteroidea; order Valvatida; family Asterinidae; genus Patiria; species Patiria pectinifera. The sequence goes on from CM057148.1 coordinate 26,190,609, forward strand.
CCAAAATAATAAGCAGCAAAAGTATGAAAGGTTAAATAACAACCTTTATGTTAAAACAAATTGCTAACATTCATGCTCCAGGAATCGATCACTTTCCTTTCAACGAAATGTTTTCAAAACTTCATTCAATTATGTAGACGAATGGTGCTCTGTATAAAGTTTTGGCTGCAGTGAACCACTGAGACATCCACATCCTGTAACACAAACAAACCAAACCAATCACGAATCATTATATTAAAAAAGCAACCTTAGTTTGGCCCTTTTGTTTAATAAATATTTATCCGAAAGGACAGTCAGTGAATCAACGTAAATATCAACCGAGATGTCATTAAAAAGCATTAGTTCGGAATCGAACCCCACTCAAGTGTTATTCTGACTGATTATGACTACCCACTACCGTCTACACTACAGTACGCCAATTAGCTAATTAGTGTAGGATTTTGTGCTATCATACACACGAGTCTCTGCAAAACATGTATTTAGACAAAGCCCAACACGAACATATTGCAATACCAGTATCAAAATACAGAAGGAATATACTTACAGACGTTAACAGAATCAGAAACTTGGTTGAAACTTGTTTTGTTCAGCCATCATACGACATGTGTACGCCGCCATTGTTTCTGATAACGCTAAAGACTGGCCCTTAGTAACTCAATTTCATAAGAAAGTGATTAAGTCCAGTTACCAGACTCTATAAGTCACTTCGTGGAAAACTGACAGCGTTGTTTTCGCGTTTCACGAAGTGACTTATCTCGATGCGTCAGTTCGTGAAATGATAGTTTTGTATTTTGTAGCGATAGGTCTACATGTTTAATTAGCTGAAATAGCTTAATTAGCTTATTAGGCCACTTATGAATTTGACTTTTTTTTGAAAATAAAGATTTCAAAAACCCACATTCGTAAAACATTAAAGATAGGTAAAGATAGGTCAGATCGTGGTACGATCGACGAAATAATTGAAAATTTATTTTTTTAAATGTTTTTGTTTGAAGAAACGAAATGTTCACGCACAATTTCCCACTATGCAAAAGTGCAACTTTTTGTCGGCATCATCTGTCATAAAATAGCCTAATTCCGTACACGCTATCATTTTTTTGGCAAAACAAAGAGTATGGCTTGATGCCTAAGAAATGTCTGTACCCATTAGTTATTATTTTACCGAGCGGTGCTAAGTAGTTTTTGAGTTACACCAAAAAATCTAACTGTTTTGGTTGACAATAATTAAAGAATAAACAAATATATATATAAAAATGCATATTTGGGGTCGACAATAAACTATCAGGATGGAATATTAACTCATTAAGAAACGGCGAACGTTAAGTACCCCTTGCCTACAAAAACGATGTCACCGTACGCGGACGGCCACGTTGTCCGGCCACGGCGCGCATATGCCGGCGGAAAATCACGCTGCGCTAAATCGCTCACACTTTCAATCTCTACCGCTGAAATTTAGGGTATTGTATTATGATTGCTAGTTTCTTGTACTTAAGTTATACAGTTGGGTGCGGCATTACTTGGAAGCCAAATTTGCAAAAATTTGAAGGAAAAAAAATTTTGCCCGATTTCCAAAAGTCTTGGGGGGGGGGGGGAATCTGCCTGACCAGCTTACCGAAGTAGGCTTATAATAAGTAAAAGCTCAGTCACATTTACGCCGGGCGCCGTAGGATTCTAGGTCATTGGTGCATTTTATCGATGCTCCGGCCTCAAATTTGTCAAATTTGTCAAATTTTTTGACAGTTTAAAAATCAGGCCCGGCATCCACGGCAATCACAGACTGTCACGTTTGCCCATCCCGTCCCCCGGCGTTGTCTCACGTCCATACCGTTTTGTCCACGGTGGCCAGAAACGTGATTGCCGTGGCCGCCTGGAACATAGTGTAAAGCTAGCCTTAGGTGTTGCCGATATCCTACGGGTCTTGGAAGTTCACCGGTGCGTCACCTGTAGTCTATACAAAATATCCAAGTTATGGCAGGCGACCTCTCGGACACCCTCCAATTATCCACCGGGAACCGACGGGTGACCCGCCGGGTTCCGCTACAAGCACGCTCGAGGATCTGCCGATTTTAACATATTGAACGGGTATCGTCAGATTATCTGCCGATTATCGCCGGGTACCCGGTGGATTATAGGACAGTCTCCGCAGGATGTTCATTTTTATTCAAACACATAAAATTGTCCCGATAATTGGACGATTAGCACGCGTGCCCGGAAGGTCACTGGTAGGTAGCCGGTAGGTCATCTGAGGATGTGTGATCGGCCTGAAAATCTGAGACACATCGAAAAAAATTACAACTCCGCGTTATTTTCTCCTGATGGGCCACCGATGGCCACTTTACCCTCCGATGAGCACCGCTACCCCTCCGGTATCCTAACGGTATCTGGTCAATTTTACGAAAAAGTAGCCCGCTAGCAGCCCTTTCAGGCCTCGGCAGCACATCTTAACCTGGGTTAACCCTAAAGGGGCCGGGTTATTTTGACCATCTCTCAGCTGGGGGGGGGGGGGGGCGGACCCCTAAGATCTCGGCCATCGAGTTACGAAAAATTTTGAAACTCGGCACATGCATAGAGCAACTCTTCCTAAACATACCCAAGAAATTTCATGACCATAGGTCAAAGGGTTTTGGAATTATGGCTAATTAAATATTCATATGTACGAATGGCAATTCTGCTCTGTGTACACGACGTATATGCGAAAATTCAGTTTTCACGGCGCGTAGCGCCGGAAAAATTTTCGCTACGCGGCAACCCGTGGTCCAATTTTTATGTTTTTGGTATCAAAAGATGCGCAAAGCTCGAGGCTAAAAAGTCATAACAGCTTGGGTCGCAAAAAAAAAAATTTTAGACGCTATCACGGAAAATGTTGAGGGGGGGGGGCGGATTCCGCCCCCCGGCCCCTTTAGGGTTAAGGGTGCACAAACGAAACGAAACTGAAATCTGACAGGTGTACTTAACTCCCCCGATGTCAAATTCATGTGAATCGCACGCGCGAGCTTGGTAATGACGTACTTGGCACTAAAAGCATTTTCAAGATAATACTTGTTCATGTACGTCAACCCTTTAATAATTAACCATGGCAATAACGAAAACGTGGGCGTTTGCAATGGTATCAGGTAATTTAATATTGAAAATTAGTTTCATATCATCAAACTAGAACCATTGTGGGTTTAATTTAGGGCCTTATGAAATAAATGCTTTTGACGGAGTTTCTAGCGCATAAATAAATCTTGTACAGTACTTCAATTATTCAATAGAATAAGCCAGGTCGGTATTTCAACTGCGCATGCGCACAATGATATGGGTCATAGTTCTATGACTGTGGCAAATAAACAGGTTTCAAAGTTCAAGTTTGTGTACAGTTTCTACCAAACATCAGATCTAGCAAACAGGCGAAGTAGCATTGACCTGCCGCATGCTGTTCATGTTTAGCCTGTCTCCAAAAAAACCAGCGCCTTTGCAATTTGTGACGCCTTTCATGGCCTTATTATGGAAAAAAAATGTTATTGATATTCAAATATTGATTGCGAAAGATTCGTCAGACAGCGAATGAAATCATTCCATCGAGCGGGGGTGTGTGATACATTACGTTCAGGATTCTGGGTCTTTTGCGACAAACATCACGCCACAAGTTCACGGTAGTTGCATTGGAGACTCTCCCATCAACGAAAGTTTGTCATGAATGCGTAGGATCCGCAAAACCCACCAGTGGTTTTATATTTCAAAGGGATGGATAGACACAAACGTTAGGATCTGTTTCAGGATAAATATACGGTGATTCAGGACTTGTTGGGGATGGCTCACAACCTGCGAATTCAAGGTATATAGCACAACACAATCAACATGCTGTATACCACTCAGAAATATGTTACAGTTATCTACGTTAATGCTCTTAGAGTTCAGATATCTTTTACCTACACTTTTGCATATGTAACGAGACTGATGATTTTGCACTGCCGAGCGATTCCAAGAATGTCTTTGTATGTTACTATTGATGGACCACCTGTTTTACAAAAATATTAATTTCGTACATACAATTGGTAAAATCACTGTATATTTATAGAGAAGAATATGTTAAATATTGTTCTGTTACTTAGAAAAACTAATTATTTCAGGATAGGCTGCCTTTTCTGGGATCTCGTTTGGAGGCGCACAGCTTTCAGGTTTTTTGTTTTTTTTTAACCGGCTGCAAAATATAATTTTTGTCCCGTTAATTCATTTTGTAGTCCAAATGTTGCTTCCATAGCGTCCCGGTTTTGCCTCTTAAAGCAGGTTTGCTTTTTAAATGTCTAGCCCGTTGTACTGTGTCACTCTGCACCCCGGCTTATTTTATTCACATTTAAGACCATTTTGCTTTTATCAAGAACATAATATCCGATGTTTTCCCAATATTTATGTGTCTTAATCCTTAAAGGGACGGAGGGGGTTGGTAGAATCCGCCCCAAATCCGATACCCTCGCAAATTTTTTATCCCGACCCGAGCTTACCTGACTTTTTAGCCTCGGCTCTTGCGCATCTTTTGATACCAAAAACGTAAAATTCTGACCATGGGTTGCCAATTGTGAATTGTGAAATTGAAAATTTACTAAATTACCATTGATGCATATGAATAATTAATTAGCCATAATTCAAAAACCATAATTCCAAATTTCGATAGCCGAGATCTGAAGGGGGGGGGGGAATACACACCCCCTCCCCCGGCTGTGAGATGGTCAAAATATTCCGGCCCTGTTCAGACCGGGAGCTAGGTTGAGTTTAATTAACAATTTGAGCACAAAAGGTTTGATGGTACCAATCGATTGCCCGTCGGGGGGTAGTTCCGAAATGGCCATTCTTAAGTTGCCCTAGGTCGGATGGGGGTTAGGGGACCATGGTCAAGTGTCCACAATTTCGAGTTTAATTAACATGTCGCGCACAAGCGCCGTTTTTGGACTTAAGTGTTGAGATTGACCCCCTGATACTAATAATGCTAATTAAGAACGGAAAAAAGTTACTTAAGAATAGTTTAAATATTGTATTTATATATGTTTCTATATATACTGTATACAAATGTACACGTATATCCTGGTCAATAGTGAAGCGCCTTAGGCCCATAATTTTTGCCCAAACCGTGTTAAAATTTGTGATAAGAGCATGAAATACGGTATGCAGATCCAAAACAGTCTGAGAATCATTTTAAAACCTGCCGATTTGGGGGCGGAGCTTGATTTTCTTAAAAGGGGGTGAAAGGAATAAAAACTCATAAGAAGTGTATTAAGCATTCATTTTCCTACTTTTTCCATGCCCTGAAATAAATTTGGACATGACATTAAACATTCTAGCATTTTAAAAGTCATATTTTCCGCCCAATTTGTGGACGTGGTCTAAATGTGTAAAGGGGTTGTGAATACGAGTGGTTTGATCCGATTGTGACAAATCCTGTGCATTTTGTAACTCGGCCGCTGATCAGCAGGCGCCATGCCAACACGACCCCTGCGCCAACTCTCCATGACTTGTTCATGTGGTAGGTTTATATGAAATGTTAAGCATTTTTGTCAATGACGTCACTATGCGCAACATGATCCCCATGTTATGGATGACTACGCAATTACTTAAACTTTGTAATCTTTATTCTTAAAATTACTCCGTTAAAAACTAGAATTAAAAAAAAGATGGAAATCAGTGAATTATTTTTTTTTTCCAAAGTGTAATGAGGAATGTCCCCAAATTTGAATTTTGTTTTGGGATACAAACACCACATTGAAGAGCCATTCATACGTTTTTCCATTGTAACGGACATGTTCATGTATCTTGTTTTATGTCGATGAAATGCCACGGGAAAGACAACAGTATCGCGAAAGTTCGTGATCAACGTATTTTGAGAAAAACGACCTTGATACATGGACAACAGTACTCGTTGTGTCGTCAACGGCGGTGAAAAAAAACACGTTATTATTTTTGTGTATATACTACATTAAGGTTGAAGGAATATTCGTCAAAAAATCTTTAATATAGCGATTTTCATAGCAACAATACACCTTAGGGGTTTGTGGCTATTATAGGAAAATATAGGACCAATATTGCAGGACAATAGCGCAACTGGCGTCCCGTTTTTAACGGGGGGGGGGCTCTAATGGGCCTCGTTTTCTAGGGTGGGCCGACAGGTTTGTTCGTATAGCAAGCGATTGTTTTACCCTTCGAATTGCAAGGTTGGTGGTTGTTAAGAAGGAAAAACAGGCCTTGAATGGATGCGTGCCCTTACTCCCCCTTATTTACACTACTGTTTAAGGAAATTGTAAGTACCATAGTTTTAATAAATGATAAGCTCTGAGTTTACGTTTCTGCTGGCAGTTGCAAAGGTTGGAGGTGTCATCATTATTTTAATGCACCGACCCTGGTATTCTTGAGGTCTTGTGTGTCTTTTATTTTGGGAGGTTTCAGGTATTTGTTTTTCCGAATTGTTGCCTCCAAGGTGACATGCTTCGATTGTTAGTCTCAATATAGTGTAATGAAACACAGGGGGAAATTAATGACATATAAAAATGATGGGCCCAGTAAATTGTCTTGAATTTGAATGATTTCTCAACATTTCTGTTTAAGGAAAGTTGAGTTAACGCTGTCTATAAATTATTTCATTATTAACTTTATTTCAAATTAAACAAAAGTGTCCTGGACAACACATGAACAAATCCCATTCCCTGGAGAAAAAAAGTGAAAATTGAAAATACAAGACGTACAATATATGCACCATGGGACGCATTGTTACCTATTTGTTTGAGCTCTGAAGAATGTCACAATTATTATCACACTATAAGAAAGGTTTCCCAAGAAAGAGTGCACTCCTGGAGTAAAGAGGGCGGTATGGTTTTACTTATGTGTAGGCCTAGCCTGCCTATGTGTAGGGTGGACAGATTTTGTGTTTACACATTTCTAGAGTGCAAGTCTACGAATCTGCAAAAATATGAACACGCAGTTTTACATTTATGTTTTTCTTCAAGTTTCCATTATGAATTGAAAGTTTTTAAATTTGATGACGTCATGACTACGCCAAAATTGTGTATACACCTACCATGTTTCATGTTCATGCAAGCAGCAGGGTTCAAGTTCATTGCATAAAGCGTTTGTTTAAAACGCCATTAAAGGCCATTGTTTATATCTATATCAAATTGTATTTAAATAAATGAATTTTTTTTTACTTGCTTCCTTTTGGTTATGGGGTTCTTTTGGTTATGACGTCAGTATGCCATTTTGTTGTGAGTGGCATCCTCAATTAATTATTAACATGTTCTCAATTGGTATATTACTTCCGTATTCAAGTTATTTTAATTTTCAATGCACCCCTGCTAAAACAAGCTTAAGTCAATGTCAAGTGGATTTGTGCTCGGTAATCAAACATGTTGCCCAATGCTGCACCTCCACACCAGAATAATAACGTACACGATTAATGTACAAATTCCTGTAAAAGTTACCGTTAAAAGTGCTTGTTTCAACATTAAACCTAAAATCACTTAGAATGTGATGCCTTTGACGTGATTACGTCATCAAATTTTTCCACATCTTCGAAAAAGTGTCATTTTAATTCTTAACAGGTTAAATTTTCATCCCTTTATTCGTTTCGAAAAAAAGTTGGCCTTCTTTTGGTTTCGAAGATTTTTTTTTTTTTACGTTTGACCTTCCGATAACCCCTGATATAAACGGTCAAGCGACTTCTCGGTCGGAAATAATATGTTTTTTTTAATGGTGTGGTATGTTGGTTCATGGACTATTAAGGGATGCCGACAGTTCGCAGAGCCACGCGCCTTGTCACCCACAATTTAACCCCTCACGAAAACATAACTAAGACGCATGGGATGACAGATTCTGTATGGCTTTTTTGGGAAGCCCTCTAGGGCTGACATGCAGTTTAAAAATTGCACCAAGTATACGCCATAACCCCGTCTCTTAACCACTTTCATCAAATTTAGTCAGACAGTACTGTTGTTTGCCTGTTAGTATTTATTCTTGGTTGTTTGTATATGGTAGTCTTCTTCTTTTTATTCTTAGTAATTCTGTTTGTTTGTGGGGGGGGGCGGCGTCTATTAAAGTGATACACAAACTGCTATTATACAAATGCAACATGGTTTGTCGGGAAATAGTGAAAACTAATGACCCCGGGGTAATGGATGATTGGGAATATCTCCAGAGGCGAAGCCGAGGGATCATTTCTTTTCACTATTTTCCCGGAAAAAAAAAACATGTTATATTTGTTTTACTATACCTCTTAAATATTCAGCAGGCAGCTGCGGTATTTCATTGATCAATTCCACCATGTTTTTGATCGTGCAGTATTTGGATAAAGTGAAAATGTATTGCTATTTAAGGAGACAAATAGAATAGAAAGGTTTTTTTTTGTCATTAAATAACTTTAACATTTACACAAAACACTGGATTTATTATTATAATAAAAACTGTGTAAATGTTCACCCATTCTTCCTCGGCTAAAATCGCAAAGCCAGCACCACCGGTCGCCATTTTTAAGTTTGCCGTAATAGACTCTGGCGCAACTGACCTCTCTGATGTTCTCCACGGTACGTACGTAGAGCGCATGCGTCGTCGGTAAAGAAATAATACAGTACTGATGAAACAAATCTTAGGCTGCGATCCAGGTGTGTGATAGTTCCATAGAGCTATATTAAATGAATTTTAAGTTAATATAGCTCTATGGATAGTACGTCCCTGTTTTTAAGACGCGCTGAAATAGTAAAATAGTTACTCAGTTGAGTTGCTGGAATGGACCAATGAAATACCGCGGCTGCCTAATGAATATTCATGAGGTATAGTAATTCAAACGAAAAAAGTAATAGAAAAAAGTATAGTAATTCGCACGAAAAAAATTCAGATTAGAATTTCAATTTGGAATGCTTACATTATAAATTTAGTAGCAATGAATTAAGTCTGTCGAGGAATAATTCACTGGTAGATCACCAGCGCAGCCATCTTCGGAGCCATTTTCACCCTTCTTAAGATGAACACTCCTGATGTAGCCCTCTGTGAGGATGTCTTTGGGAAAATATTCCCTTGGTTGCAGAACATCTTTCTGTCAAAAACATCTATCTGTCAAGAATTGTGGGCTCTGAGGTCTCTGGACTTGGGACCAGACTTTGGTGGGTTAAACCGGTTTTAAGGGTACCCAACCGTCCCCTTCCCTAAGAGCATATTGATGGTGTTGGTAGCAATTCTATCTGTCTAAATACCTTCGAGTTCCTACGTAGCCAGAACACATAGCTTGTTCTCAAGGCAGTCTTAGATGCTGTGTCCATAATGGTTTTTCTTGTTCCACTTGGGACTCCCAGGGAGGCGAGGCACTTGCTCAAGGACGTGTTTTAGAATACTCTACTTCCTACTTCTACTGGAAAATAGTACACAGACAATCCCCAGGAATTCCATTATCCATCAGGAATCTGTCACCATTCCAAATTCCATCAGGAATATACAGTCGCTAGCCTTCTTCAGTATGTCTTTTACTTTAGTCTTTGGAGGGGCAAGGCTGGGTTTCTGTAGGTTGTTCCATCAGCTGTACGGAATGCAATTGTTGGGAAAAGTTGTTGAACTCTGATGTTGGGCCTTTTCTCGTAGTTGCTTCTTCAACATAGGATGCCAGACCAGATGCAATCGCCCTCAGAGTTTGGTCATGGCGCCAGTTGTATCTTCCGTATTGCAGTGAATAGCTACAACCATTCAGGATGTGGAGCAGTGTGCAGTGGCGATGGTGACACAGTTGACTCAGTCCAAGGTTTGTCTTGCCCCATAGCTTGAGATTAGCAGGTGATGGGAGTTGATCGTGGATGGCATTGATGTGGAATGACAGAAGTTCTGGTTTCCATACATAGAGGAATTTGTTTTCCCATGATGTATCAGTTTGCATGGCAGAATCCCATCGCAACCACTGTCCTTGTTGAGCACATCCATAGAGGTAGATTAACATGTCTTCCTCTTCAACATCTTTCACAAGACTTGTGAGGCATTTCCTGTGCTCTCCTCGGCTCATGTCTTTGATCAGCTTTTGGTTTTTCTTATATCCAAGGCCGGTTTGGTCAGTCTGACCTCTGCACACCTCGATTAGGATAAAGTGGCGCTCTTTCTGTTCGAATTCTTTCACTCCGTTCCACCTAGTCTTGATTTTCTTTTTCTCTAAACACTCTCTATAGAGTGTTTGAGTTTTTCCATCTCTAGAGTGCTTGTTCAGGAGGTATTTTGTGACCTGCATACACTTCACAGAAGTGGAGAGTCTCTTCAGTTGTAGTCCAAATCTTCTGGATCTGTACAAGGCACTGCTGTTGGTACATCTGCTTATTCCTGCCCATCTGTCCATGTATTTGGTGCAGGAAGCCTCTAGATTTTGGATGTAGGTAATTCGGAAGTTGTAGATGGTGAGCTCCCATGTCATTTTCGGTATGATTGCATTGTTGTATATCCACACCTTCATGATTCTAGTCAGCTGGCTCTTCTCGGTTGTGTTTAGCATTGACAACAGTTTCTGGTTGACCATCTGTCTGATGTCATCATCCTTCGGGTCTTTGTAGATGAGCTTTCCAAGAAATCTTATCGGCTGACTGTGGATAAATGCAATCTGTTTCCCATCTATTTCTAGTTGGGGGTCATATGCAATATACCGGGTCATGTTGCTTCTGCTTTTTGTTTGGGACAAACTTCTTCCACCCTGGTATTGGATCATTTGCATGTGCAAGATTTTTGAACACGTATGCAAATGAGGAATAGTCTGGTGCCTGCATGTGCGTTACATTAGCGTTTGTTTTTGATGCGGTGTCTGGGGTAAAAACAGAGTCAATTTGTAGCAGCGCGAGCATGGCGTGAGTTACGAAAACACGATTTGTATTCATTTAAACTGTTACGATCTCAACAAAACAAATATGCAGTATCACTTTTAATATTAATATTAACAAATTGGAAAGGAAAGCAATATTTTCGAGAAGGCGTGGACGAATGATCGCGAAAACACGTACTGCACGTTGTGAATAACAACACCAAGTACACGATAAATATCCATTACTAGCCGATTGCGGTATCGAATCAGATTACAGGAAGAAAGTTTCCTATCCAGGGTTTACTATTGGAAACGATGTTGGAAATAAAGTAAGCACTGGGGACGAGGTTGGCATCTTGGAACATTGCAGTTAGTGCTCCTGCATGTTCCACACATCCTGATATTTTCTCCATGAAGCCTTTCTGAATGGATTGTTCAATATATTTGTTCTCTGTCAAGTATGCAATTGTTCTCTGTGCAAGAATACATATTCCGAGGTTCCCACTTGAATTCTTCAGGGTGATGGATCTGAAACAGGATGGGTCACTTGTATTTTCTTACTTGCAATAATGATATATACTTGCAATAATGTGTCACAAAGTGGGAGGTGGGAGGAATAGGTCTGTGAACGATGGTCGTACTCTTAAAAATGGGTGTGCACAATCGTGATTAAAAACACCTCGTTTAAAAGTAAATTCTGAACAGTACCTATATTCTACAAATGCTATTGCTTTAAAGGAAAGATACAACACTTGCAAACATCAATAAACGAAATGATCACATTATCATGTAATATCTTACTGGATTGTTAGGGAATGAGAGTCTAAAGCATCCTGTAAATTTGTAACTGCTGGTGTGCTGACATTTTTAAGATACATTGAATTTTTTTCCAATGCTGGTTGGAGGACCAGCGTTGGAGAAAACTGTTCTCAAAAACTGCTCCTAATTATTTTTAAATTTAGTTATTCCGCATTGCTTGACTGATTCTCTGACCTTAAAATTCCCCAAAGTCTTTAAATTACTCTGCTTCATCTTAAATGGGGGTGAGGGAACCAAATAACAATAACATCTTTTTTTCTAGTTTTTTTTTTCTCCAGCATCTACGAACCCAAAACGTGAAACAAGTCAGTGTAACAATATTTTCTATAACATGCTGATCCTCCAAATCCATTTATTTCTGAAAATTGCAGCAAAAGTAAATGATGTACATTCTCTTTAAATGATATCCAAGGGTGTTTTATTCAAAAAGTAAACAAGGTTCCAATATCGAAAGAGAATTCCACTAAAGAATTTGTAATTTATTCAGTAATTGAAAATTACGACTAAGTACGGTTAGTATTTTTCTTTGTTGCTCTTGATTAGTTGAGCCCCATCGTCTGACGTCTGTCTTCAATTACAAAGATGCAGCAAGACAGACTTGGTCGGCGGAGTAGAGCTAGGATCACGGCCGAGGAGTACAACCACTCACTCAGCAAACTCGTCTGCACGAAGAGGAAGGTTAAGCCAAGTCGTAAAGAGGCATTCATGGCCGCCTTTCCGGTTAAAGCCTCGCCAAGACTCCATTCTGGTGAAGTGGGAGCATCTGTCCTGCCACTGAGAAAGACGTCAATATCTGACATTGAACGCAGCAAAACTGCGACAACAGAAGAAACAACTGGTAAAGCTGAAGTGACAAGGTATAACGGGAAAAAAGGCTCCCCAAATCTCAATCCACCAAGATTAATTTTCAGTAAATACTCATCATATATTTAACTTGTGGATAGTAGTTTTCTCATTTCTGGTGCTTATTAGTCTTGATAGAGCATAACCCAACCAAATATTCTTAGTTGTAATGTTGACGAATGTACTGTTATTATTTTTAAAAATAAAATCGCATCTGTACCTTCATGTATTACCTCATATCACACTTTTGTTGACCAGATTGAAGAAGCTTTCGATTTGTATATGAAATACATTGCAACTTTCACTGCACAAAATACGATGTCGGTGCTCTGAATGTTTTGTTTTTCAGAATTCTTGTGAATTGATTGGCATTTCCCACATCCAAACCAAATAACGATAAGCAACCTTTGAGGTAATTGAAGGTGCATATCAGACATTGGTCCTTGCACACAAAATCTGGAAGGAAAAAAAAAGTCTGAACACCCAAACAGAAGTTAGTGGATTGAAAACAAATGTTGTCAGGGTTTTGTTGTTTAATTTCTCCCAGGCGATATTATTGTGTTTTTAACTTGCAGTCCCGTTGAAGTGAGACAGAAATTGCAGGTGTTTGTCCGAGGTCTCCTCTTACCAAAGACACTTTGCCTGCAATTAGATCCGGAGACATCCGTATCTGATTTAAAGGCATTGGTTGAAAGTGAGAGTGGCATCCAGCCTCAATATCAACACCTTTACATCGGGAGAAACTTTCAGGTGCTGTTTTTTTGTTATATTATTACCCTGAACATAAAAATCAATCCATGTCAAGCTTTAAATTCAATTTATCTGAGCGTAACGTTTATCCGTTTGTAATATCTTTAACTTTCAAATTGCCTGTCTGTAATTTGAAAATTGTTGGTGGAAGGCGTGATTAATGTACCGGTACTTTTTATACAGTGACCTTCCCCCGGAAAATCCTATACTATGTAATTGTATAACAGGAGTTTGTTGAACAAATTCTGACTGGTACTTTTTTTTTTTCAAGAAGTTCTGCCAGACTGTTACGATTGGGACATGTCATGCCAGTCAGTCAAATAAGCAGTGTGCAACTGTTTTTAGTTTTTCTTAAGAATGCAAATTAAATGTCCTTAAAATTGGTTTGCAGCTTTGTGACCTGCTTTCCATTCGCGACCATGGGATACGACAAGACCAGAACATCGAGCTTCGCGCAGGCGGCTTGTTGGGCGGTGGACTATTAGGTAACTATATTGGGGCAAAAGACTGTCTCAAAATCAGTTAAATTGAGTGTTTAACCAAAATTAACTTTCACAAAGAAGGGGAAAATTTCTCCCCAATTTCGACATGATCTCATTGCAAATTTTACGTTAAAATGGTGTTAATAGAAAACTGTCGAAACGGTGACCTTGGAAATGGGTTTTACGTTCTTTTAAAGAATTATGTTCATCATTCGTTTGGGGCCCATATAAAGCCGCACTGGGATGTTTGCATTTCAGAAGAAGAACAGTCGAGAAGCAGATTCTTCTTAAACTTGTCACGCCAGCTTGGTCGACGGTGGAAGACGCTCGGCCTCTTTTTGGGATTCCTGGACGAAGAACTCGACGCATTCGAACAAAAGTACAAAGGAAACCCAGAACAGCCGAGCTTCCAGATGTTAGAAATCTGGTGGAAGAAACAGGACAACCCTGCAGAGACCCTTGAGAAGCTGAGAGACGTTCTGAAAGCAGTAGGCCGTGTAGACTTAGCATTGCAAGTACCAGGTAAAAGAGCTAACCGACAAGGTCAATGTACTGCTTCTTTTATTAAATTTTGACAAAGAAATTGACTACAGCAGGGTTGTACGTGCGACCCTCGGATTACCGTTCCGGTGCTCTTCCAACTGAGATATTCAGCTCTTTGTCAGATTATACTATAGCGACCCCGGCCATCAGTTTTAGTTTACATCACTCTGTTACTTTTGGCCTCAATTGAAATTAATACGTCTACGTACAATATGCAAATCAGCTCGGGAAGAACGAACGCCTTAGCAAAATGATAACGTTCATCTTACTTTTTCTTAATTCATTGCATGTTTTATGGCTGGATTTATAATACATAAGGATGACCAATGACCACGTGGAGGTCATTGGGTAAAAACTTTAACTTTAACAGAAGACTAAAATGTCTTTTGGGAAATACATTTTTTTAAATATATACTTGAAGGACTTTCACACAAGTACATGATGTGAATAAAAACGTGATTGATCAAACAAGAAGACCTAGGCTCGAAAATATGGATGTGAGAGCTCGTATCAGTAAAAAACAAGGAGAGTTGAGGAGACCTAGACTGGATCCGGGTCGATCCACTGCGTACTTCGAATGATCCAAAGTTATTTGGGGCGGGGATTAGTCTGGGAGACCATTGAAAAATTAATTCGAACGTATTCGCGCGCAGAGCCGCCGACGACGCCTGACGCTCACGCGCGAAGACGTTATGGTTTAGCTTTGTGCACATTCAGGATAAATAAAATAATTGGCACCAAGTCTATGCCAGCCTCGCCTCCTGTCGCACCCATTATGCGCTAGCGTGCTTTGCATGTCACGTGCGATGTTTTTGTTATTCAAAACTCGCGATGCCTGTACGTTATGGATTATGGCAGCCTCTTTTTTTCGCTAAAAAAAACCATGTATCTTCGGTTGTAAAGGGATTAAAGGAGTACGTACATTTAATACACATCTTTGCTAAATAACGCAAAGTCCAAACCTAAATTTTATAATGATTGATTCTTCAAAATCACAACTTTAAAAGACTTTAAAAACATTTTAAAGATGGCGTCGGCACGTAAAACGGTTAACTGCAGCCTAATTATAATGTGCTATATTTTGGCAAATTTAAATCACACAATTTCAGGGGCTGAGATCGCGCAAGCCATGATGGGAAACAACATGGTGCAGCAAAATCTCTTACCCATGGGAACGAGGTTGAAGTCGTGCGTACTTCACACGCGGTGTCCCGTCCAAGGCATAGACCATAGTCATTTCATAAAACCTGTCCTATCGCGGTAGAATCGCGTTATGCACCTTATCAAAATTCATGTCGGGAAGGGCTCGGATTTATGTGTCCAACCGCATTATTTATTATAGGATTATTCTCGGTAACAGTATTTTTAGTGTCCACTTGGTCCCGATGAATTTCCGGTCCAAGGCCAATGCATTTTGTTTACTTGTTATCAGCCTCTGGCTCTGCGGTTTCAGGAGTGACACACCCCCACTGTCATCAGTAATCCACTTAACACGGTGATGGATGTCCCATGTGTTGTTGGCATGAATGGATTAATGGGACCCTTTTTCTCTAGACATGAACAAAACGAGTTTATTGGCAAATATTGCTGTCTCACACAAACAATACCATTTTACATTTTTGATGTTTTACAAGTTTCTTCATTAGCCTGATAAGCTTAAGTAAGAATCCCGTGCGCTAAGTTGTGTCCATGGAGTTTCTGTAGATGAGCCCTTTTTTTTTTGCGATGTATTTGAATGAATGTATTGATACCGGAAAACACAGTTTTATGATGACTGCCTATAGACTGAAATACTTAATCTAAAAAAAAAAAATCAGAACATATACGAAGAAGTAGTTGACAACATAGTTAATATATACGCAGTGGGTAATGACCGCCGGAAGTGGATCTCAAAATTAGCTACCGACATTTTATTTAACAAAGAAGACGAAAGAAAATGGACGAAAAATAATGTAGATTATAGGAAAAACAATTACTAGTTGACGATTTATATTTTTGGATGGCGATTTTATTATTGCTACAGTTCATATAAAAAAATAAGTAGCAAAGGTATTGAAATATAAAAAATGTTTTTTTTTATGTAATCTTTTCATCATCGTGTGTGAGGTATATTTTAAAAAGAATTTAGAAAATACAACAAACACTGGCACGATGGCTATCATCTCCACATCCATTCCATCCGAGCCATCAGGTCAAAAGTTGCTGTGACATTCTTGAAAGAATTTAACCGACTCAATATGAATCAGAACCAGGACCAGATGCAGAATTAAAAATACACCTATAAAAATATACCGGCACCTTAGGCCTACACTGAAACAGAAAAAAAACCACCGCGACAAACAATAATGAAGACTTTCTTATGGGCCGTAATATATACACAGAGTTATCATCCCTCGGTAGCACCTTTGATGAGTACAAGTTATTTTAAATCGGTGTTTTTGTTGTTAAGAATTTAAATAAAAAGTCTGCAGTATCTACTCGCGCTATATCGTGGACGAAAAAAAAAACAGCATTCGCACGCTGGCGATGCGTTTGGAAACCACGTGCTAACGGACCCGTGCTGTTCATAAAATCGCTATTGGGTAAGTTGTATTGACTAGTCACAGCAATTACAAGAACCCCCTAAATAAATAAATAAAGCGCGGCATGCGCACAGGCTTTTTGAGGTGTACCATGGTCGGTCGGTTCACAAGGAGTGGAGATACGAATTTTGGAACATTTCAGCATCGTTTTTCATGCCAATGTGCCGTGACCCCGTGCCGTGGGACAACTTTTGCTGGGATCATTTCGTCTGTTTCTGCATCCAATCGCGGAGCTTTACTCCAGTGAAAATTTCCAACGGTGATGGTGAAAAGGGCACTTTAGCTTTTATTTTAGGCAAAATGGAAAAAAAATGTAAAGTGAGTGTCGTATTTTTTTCACCGTTAATTCCAGTCATTGACTCTGCCCCCAAAATGGACTCTCAACCACTTCGCGCCGTATTCATTGCCGTTATAGTTTAACAGCCACATTGCCCCTATGTTAGTTTGCCCCAAATATTTCTGCGCGAATTCATTATCCGAAAATCATAAACCAGAAGGTTACATTCGGCTCTTAAAATCATGGCCTACGGATGAGATTTTGGCATTTAAAAAAATTTACAAAAATATTTAGAGATAGGGAAGAGAAAGAAGGCATACCCGATCATACCATAATCAAACAAAAGTCAAAGTGACTTAATTTAATATATTGATAACAAAGTATTCCCCTTGGTTAAAAAGGTCTACAGTGAAGTAAAATAATAATTAACTCAATGAAGTGAAAACCCAATAATGCTTACTCTTTTTGCCACTGGATAATCGCAAACCGTACTTATCTTTACCACATGCTGTCTGGTGTCAGTCGCCTGGCCAGGCCACTCACCCTTGTGTAAACAACACATTCTTTGTAATCCTTGCGTTAACAATTTACTCCAGACAACCAAGCACTAATCTCCTTTTCTTACCCGATAGAAATCCGATGGCCCTGGTGAAAAGCTACCGGGTTTTTTTCTAGGTCGGATGTGAAGGTGTCGGATTGTGTTACCCCATACTAAACCGACAGGAATTTTGATAAGGTGCCTTAAATAGAATCGCGTCAACGCACCTTGTGAAATATTGTCCAATTACATGATAGACAAATGGACGTGGAACGCGCAAAATCCGAGACAAACAAAACTTAATGTACAAAAACTCTATAGGGTTGTCTCAGGGCCCTGTCACACTTCTGCGTATCCTAATTCCTTATGAGGTGCGCATTGACATTTTTTTTTTCATACGCAGTCGTGAGCACAATGCGCACCTCATATGCATCTATATCGTTTTGTGTTCGTTTTTTGTACGCAGGCATACGCATGGTACGGCCCAGTACGCTGGATAGTTTTGGGCATGCACAAAACTACGCTGCGTATGCTGTTACGCAGGTCATAAGTTATAAATACGCAGCGTATCGGTCCCGCATCGGTCGAGCGCGGTACGAGTACGCTATGTGTTCAAGGGGGATAAGCCGTTCATACGCGATAATACGCTGACCTCTATGCCCGCTCAACGAACTCATATCGAATGCCGACGTATTGCACGAATTAGTACCGCTCGTCCTGCGAGCAGGCAGCGCATTGTACTTATTCGTAACTTATGAGAAACGCACAAATAGCGAACTTGGGCACTGCATACGCAACTCATACGCATCTCATACGCAGTGGATGCGCTGAATTCGTTACTTGTTCGCTAGATGTGCGTCGCACATAAGTCAAAGTTATCAAAAAAAATTGACGTTTTTGATCGTAAGGCTGCGTATTGAACAATTTTGATAAGGAACTCATAAGGAATTAGGATACGCAAAAGTGTGACAGGGCCTTCAGGGGAGTGGCTAACTTGCAAACAGCGATAGGTCAATGGACCGATCCAGTAAGCTCCGTCCCATGGTGTTCTGACCAATAACAGCCGTGATTTATGTCCGACTTGCGTGCACAAAAGGTCCACTTGCGTGCACGCACGTAGGACATATATACATATATGCACGTACGTAAGCGCGCAGCCCATGATTTTGGTTGCGCACGGTGCGAGTGGGATTTAACTGAAATATTCAATACGCGCAGCATTTTGCTCACAGACGCGATAGCAAATGTCGTGCCTCCGTTTTATTAGATGTCTATGCCATTATTATTTGATAAAATCTAGACAAGACATTTAATGCTTTTACGTTGTGAATTGTGTAAACAAATTGGGCTGCGTCACGCTTCGATCATTATTTTTTGGCAATGTATGACCTTCCTTCCTTCCTTCCTTCCTTCCTTCCTTCCTTCCTTCCTTCCTTCCTTCCTTCCTTCCTTCCTTCCTTCCTTCCTTCCTTCCTTCCTTCCTTCCTTCCTTCCTTCCTTCCTTCCTTCCTTCCTTCCTTCCTTCCTTCCTTCCTTCCTTCCTTCCTTCCTTCCTTCCTTCCTTCCTTCCTTCCTTCCTTCCTTCCTTCCTTCCTTCCTTCCTTCCTTCCTTCCTTCCTTCCTTCCTTCCTTCCTTCCTTCCTTCCTTCCTTCCTTCCTTCCTTCCTTCCTTCCTTCCTTCCTTCCTTCCTTCCTTCCTTCCTTCCTTCCTTCCTTCCTTCCTTCCTTCCTTCCTTCCTTCCTTCCTTCCTTCCTTCCTTCCTTCCTTCCTTCCTTCCTTCCTTCCTTCCTTCCTTCCTTCCTTCCTTCCTTCCTTCCTTCCTTCCTTCCTTCCTTCCTTCCTTCCTTCCTTCCTTCCTTCCTTCCTTCCTTCCTTCCTCCCTTCCTCCCTTCCTCCCTTCCTCCCTTCCTCCCTTCCTCCCTTCCTCCCTTCCTCCCCCCCTCCCTTCCTCCCTCCCTCCCTCCCTCCTCCCTCCTCCCTCCCTCCCTCCTCCCTCCCTCCCTCCCTCCCTCCCTCCCTCCCTCCCTCCCTCCCTCCCTCCCTCCCTCCCTCCCTCCCTTCCTCCCTCTCCCTCCTTCCTTCCCTCCTTCCTTCCTTCCTTCCTTCCTTCCTTCCTTCCTTCCTTCCTTCCTTCCTTCCTTCCTTCCTTCCTTCCTTCCTTCCTTCCTTATAAATAGTCATAATAATCAGTCATGTTCATACACTGTAAACCACTAATTGATAAACAGTATTTGTTGTGTACGTTCAGTCGCCTGAACTTTACTACCGGTCTACCGGAAGGCAAAAATAGGTGAATTTATATACACACACGAGCCTTAACTTGAAGCCTGGCCCGAAGATGTGACAAATATTGTGACGTCATCAGGTATCAAACCACAAGCGATTGAAGGAACAAAATTTGCTTGTAGCTTACGTCCACGGTTGTCCACGGTTGGACAAATTGTTGACGAAGGTTGGCGCCCATGTAGGTTTTAATTTGTATACATGTACTTGGCATATTGAAGCATTTTTTTTGTCCTAAGCTAAAGTTAGTATGCCTTTGGTCTTCGAAAAAAACAAATTTAACGTAAGGACGTCGTTTCACATCGACGATAGTTGACATGAATACTAAAATGCCCATTTTTTAAAAAATGTTTACTGCTCAGGCTGTGAAGGACCTCGTTTCAACGTTAAACAGTGTGCAAGAGAACTGGCAGAGCATTACCGGGAGACGATGAAAGTGATGACACTTCCTACAGAGAAACACATGGCTAGAGAGATGGATGACATATACGTCAACCCACAGCTACTACAAGAGACTAACATACCCTCTCTGTTCTTATTATCGGAGACAAAGATGCAGACAGAAACGGGCAGCCAATCTGAGCATCCAAAAGCTTCGAAAAGAGGTACCCCTGGTGTTTCAAAATCGCAACCTGATCAGGTCAAAGGGATTCATGTTCAGACAATTTCCCTTGACTCATATCAAGACATGCTTGTGCTCAAATCAAATCGATTATTAATCAGAGCTGAGGCCGGTTTTGGAAAAACCACACTCCTTAAAAGGATTGCTTATGATTGGGCCGATTTGAAAACTAAGGGGGATCAAACTGAAAACCAACAACAATCTGAGCCCACATCAGTTCTTGGAAGGTACGAGCTTGTTTTTGTGGTAGAGGTCAATCGAATGGGTAAGAAATTCGACATCATCGACGCCATTTTCTCTCAGATACTAACAGACAGCAAACTGAAAAAGAGAGACCTAGAACAATACATCCATGATAACCCAGAGCGCGTATTAATTCTTTTAGATGGCGCTGACGAGATTTCTTTGCAAAGGGTAAAGTACGCAGGATGTGAGAACGGAGTTGACTTGAACGGTGTACTATCGTTCAAATCACTCAAGTCGTGCAAGGTAATAGTTACGAGCCGGCATAAGACAGCAAATGAGTTGCTGAATATGTTTGCACACTACACAAAATTTAACATGCTGGGCTTTGATGAGAAAGACAGGGAAATATACGTGAGGAAATATTTGGCAAATTTGGAAACAGTGAATCAAAACAGCTTCCTTGAAAAGGTAAATGGATCCGAAACGCTTCGTAGTTTAGCGGAGATACCGTTGATCCTGTTGCTGTTGTGCCAGACATGGGCAGAAAAAGGGAAACTTCCTGATTTAATAACAAACCTTTTTCGGGATATCATTCGGCTGCTTTTTCTGCCTAAGGAAAGTAAGGAAACAGACGAGCAAGTTTCTGACACTGAGACACATGTTTTCAGACTTGGTAGGATAGCTCTTAATGGTTTGTTAAATCCAAATGGGGAAAAACTTCATTTCGAGGAAGATGAGATAGATTTAAAGGATCTAGATATGTTTGAGAAGGGATGTGATGTTGGCTTGTTGTCAAAAAGAAAAATATGTCTGGGTTTCAAGACGGTTGGTCACTTTTCGTTCATTCACAAGACTTTCCAAGAATATAGCGCAGCGGTTTATCTCGTAGATTTGTCAAGAACTGACAGGCAAGCCTTTGACCAATACTTGTCTTGTATATTACATGGCAATGTGGAAAGCGTGGAATACGTTCTGCGATTCTGCTGTGGGCTGAACATAAATGCCGCCGAGGTGATTTTGCAGCGCATTGGAGATCTCTTGAAGCAAATTGAACTGAAAAAGTCCCTGCAGAGAATCTCGATTTTGCTCTTATTTGAAGCTCAATCAGATTCCCTTGTGAAATACTTTGTTGAGACTGCGAAGGTTGAGTTTCCCTCTGAACTCCAAGGTGAAGTTCTCGTGGCTGCGCATTATTTCTTTCAAATCGGGTCCAAACATACAACTCTACACAAAGTGAGCATACAAGAAATTGGTGCTAAATGTCGGGGTTTTGCTGACTTTAGATTGTTAGAGGATATCATGACACACATACAATGTAAGCCATTGCTTAAACTTGTACTTCATGGAATCAGCTGGGATAGCTTTGTGGATAACTCCACGGGGATATTGACATATCTGAAGTCTTTAGAAGTACATAACTGTGATTGGAACCTTGTAAAACTGTTCAGTGTGTTATCGAAAACCAACACGCAAAGAGTGAAATTAAGTGGCATCAATCTGCATGATACATTATCTGGACAATGTGTTACACAGGCTCCATTTCTGGAAGATTGTTGTCTTTTCGACTGTGGCCTGACAAACAGTGATATTGATCCACTCTTCTCTCTTCTTTCCTCAGCAGGCAGCATAAAGAGAGTTGTTCTGCAAGGAAACAATTTGCACGGTTTGCAGCCTTACACAATCGCTTGTGTTCCTGCTCTTGAAGAATTGCAACTACTCGAAAATGGTCTGACAAACAGAGATATTGAGCCACTTTTCTCGCTTCTTTCATCAGCAATAAAAATAAAGAGAGTTGTTCTGAAAGGAAACAATTTGCACGGTTTGCAGCCTGTCGCAATCGCTAGTGTCCCTTCCCTTGAAGAGTTGCAACTACACGAAAGTGGTCTGACAAACAGTGATATTAAGCCACTTTTCTCTCTTCTTTCCTCAGCAGGCAGCATAAAGAGAGTTGTTCTGCAAGGAAACAATTTGCACGGTTTGCAGCCTTACACAATCGCTTGTGTTCCTGCTCTTGAAGAATTGCAACTACTCGAAAGTGGTCTGACAAACAGTGATATTAAGCCACTTTTCTCACTTCTTTCATCAGCAGGCAGCATAAAGAGAGTCGTTGTGCAAGGAAACAATTTGCACGGTTTGCAGCCTGACACGATTGCTTGTGTTCCTGCCCTTGAAGAGTTGCAACTACTTGAGAGTGGTCTGACAAACAGAGATATTGAGCCACTTTTCTCACTTCTTTCATCAGCAGGCAACATAAAGAGAGTTGTTCTCCAAGGAAACAATTTGCACGGTTTCCAGCCTGTCACGATCGCTAGTGTCCCTTCCCTTGAAGAATTGCAACTACTCGAAAATGGTCTGGTAAACAGTGACATCGAGCCAATTTTCTCTCTTCTTTCATCAGCAGGCAGCATAAAGAGAGTTGTTCTGAAAGGAAACAATTTGCACGGTTTGCAGCCTTTCGCAGTCGCTAGTGTCCCTTCCCTTGAAGAATTGCAACTACTCGAAAATGGTCTGGTAAACAGTGACATCGTGCCAATTTTCTCTCTTCTTTCATGTGCAGGCAGCATAAAGAGAGTTGTTCTGAAAGGAAACAATTTGCACGGTTTCCAGCCTGTCACGATCGCTAGTGTCCCTTCCCTTGAAGAATTGCAGCTACTTGACAGTGGTCTGACAAACAGAGATATTGAGCCACTTTTCTTGCTTCTTTCATCAGCAATAAAAATAAATAGAGTTGTTCTGAAAGGAAACAATTTGCACGGTTTGCAGCCTTTCGCAGTCGCTAGTGTCCCTTCTCTTGAAGAATTGCAACTACTCGAAAATGGTCTGGTAAACAGTGACATCGAGCCAATTTTCTCTCTTCTTTCATCAGCAGGTAGCATAAAGAGAGTTGTTCTCCAAGGAAACAATTTGAACGGTTTGCAGCCTGTCACGATCGATTGTGTCCCTTCCCTTGAAGAATTGCAACTACTCGAAAGTGGTCTGACAAACCATGATATTGAGCCACTTTTCTCTCTTCTTTCATCAGCAGGCAGCATAAAGAGAGTAGTTCTAAAAGAAAACAATTTGCACGGTTTGCAGCCGGTCACGGTCGCTAGTGTCCCTTCCCTTGAAGATCTAAAACTGTTTGACTGTGGTCTGACGAAAAGTGATATTGAGCCACTTTTCTCTCTCTTGTTATCGGCAGGTAGCATAAATGCACTTACCCTGAAAGGAAACAATTTACACGGTTTGCAGGCAGTACAGATCGGTAGTGTCCCTGCTCTAGAAGAATTGCTGTTACTTGAAAGTAGTCTGACAAAGAGTGATATTGAGCCACTTTTCTCTCTTCTTTTTTGTCTGTCATCAGCAGGCAGCATAAAGAGAGTTGTTCTCAAAGGAAACAATTTGCACGGTTTGCAGCCTGTCACGATCGCTAGTGTACCTTCTCTTGAAGAATTGCAACTACTTGAAAGTGGTCTAACAAACAGTGATATTGAGCCACTATTCTCTCTCTTTTCATCAGCAGGCAGCATAAAGACCGTTCTTCTGAGAGGAAACGATTTGCATGGTTTGCAACATGTCAAGATTGCTAGTGTCCCTTCCCTTGAAGAATTGCAACTAGCTGAAAGTGGTTTGACAAGCTATGATATTAATCCACTTTTCTGTCTTCTTTCATCAGCAAGGAGCTTAAAGAGAGTTGTCCTGCAAGGAAACGATTTGCATGGTTTGCAGCCTGCTAGTATCGCTAGTGTCCCTTCTCTTGAAGAATTGCAACTACTCGAAAGTGGTCTGACAAGCTATGATATTAAGCCGCTTCTCTCTCTTGTTTCATCAGCAGGCAGCATAAAGAGAGTGGTTTTGAAAGGAAACAATTTGCACGGTTTGCAGCCTGTTGGGATCGCTAGTGTCCCTTCCCTTGAAGAATTGCAACTACTTGAAAGTGGTCTGCAAAGCTATGATATTGAGCCGCTTTTCTCTTTTCTTTCCTCAGCAGGCAGCATAAAGAGAGTTGTTCTGCAAGGAAACAATTTGCATGGTTTGCAGCCTGTCAGGATCGCTAGTGTCCCTTCCCTTGAAGAATTGCAACTACTCGAAAGTGGTCTGACAAACTATGATATAACGCCGCTTCTCTTTCTGCTTTCATTAGCAGGCAGCATAAAGAAAGTTGTTCTGCAAGGAAACAATTTGCATGGTTTGCAGCCTGTCAGGTTCGCTAGTGTCCCTTCCCTTGAAGAATTGCAAATAGCTGAAAGTGATCTGACAAACTATGATATTGAGCCACTTTTCTCTATTCTTTCATACGCAGGGAGCATAAAGAGGCTTGTTCTGCAAGGAAACAATTTGCACGGTTTACAGGCATTACAGTTCGGTAGTGTCCCTGCTCTAGAAGAATTGCAACTACTCGAAAGTAGTCTGACAAACTATGATATTAAGCCGCTTTTCTATCTTCTTTCATTAGCAGGCAGCATAAGGAGAATTGTTCTGCAAGGGAACAATTTGCATGGTTTGCAGCCTGTCACGATCGCTAGTGTCGCTTCCCTTGAAGAATTGGAATTACTTGAAAGTGGTCTGACAAACAGTGATATTGTGCCACTTTTCTCTCTTCTTTCATCAGCAGGCAGCATAAAGAAAGTTGTTCTGCAAGGAAACAATTTGCATGATTTGCAGCCTGTCACGATCGCTAGGGTCGCTTCCCTTGAAGAATTGGAACTAATTGAAAGTGGTCTGACAAACAGTGATGTTGTGCCACTTTTCTCTCTTCTTTCATCAGCAGGCAGCATAAAGAAAGTTGTTCTGCAAGGAAACAATTTGCATGATTTGCAGCCTGTCACGATCGCTAGGGTCGCTTCCCTTGAAGAATTGGAACTAATTGAAAGTGGTCTGACAAACAGTGATGTTGTGCCACTTTTCTCTCTTCTTTCATCAGCAGGCAGCATAAAGAGAGTTGTTCTGGAAGGAAACAATTTGCATGGTTTGCAGCCTGTCAGGATCGCTAGTGTCCCTACCATTGAAGAACTGAGACTACTTAAAAGTGGCCTGACAAACAGTGATGTTGAGCCATTTTTCTATCTTCTTTCATCAGCAGGCAGCATAAAGACAGTTTCACTACAAGGAAACAATTTGCACGGTTTGTCAAAGGTCAACATCAACCCTCTCCGTTCCCTCCGCACACTTGATTTATCTATATGTCGTCTGCAATACAGTGATATTAGGGCAATCTTCCACTTGCTGTCAACCCTTGGTAATGTGATGAAAGTCAATTTAAAAGGCATTAACCTGCAAGGTTATGTAGCCAAAGCATTGACTCCAATTCCTACATTGAGGTTGTTGATATTCGATATGGAATCGATCATTATATAAAAGACATAGATGTCTGTGACCGTGAAATCCAGGTATGGCCGTTACTTTCATTAATCGTCCAGTTAATCACCTTTTTTTCCCAATAACTGTAATTAGTTATCGGCTGTTCCCGCTCTTATAACACTCTAAGAAAAAAGGGCAAGATTGGATAAAATCGTACTCTTTATGGCAGTTAGAAAGGAACATAGTCGTTATGGGAGTAAACTTGACACAGCTTCTGCGTCAAAAATTTATTCCTGCACTGTGTATCCATTTTACGCAGAAAAGATTTAACCTGCTACTAAAAAACATGTTGAAGAAAGTACCCCAAAAATGAGTTCCAACATTTTTGTATACCCATTAAGTTGCTTAAGTCTTGCGCAATCTCTGTGGAGTTTATCTTTAAACGTATTTTGTGTTACCTTTTACTCAACTGTACACAAAATCTGATTGATGTATGGTTACGCACATTATTAAAGCGCTACTCGACAACACATCGGTTTGCTGTACGTGTTGGATGCCTTCGGTGCCTGTGTTACATATGCAAGCACAGACTGACTCTGTGAGAGCATGGAATTAAGAGCAATGAAAATAAAAACATGGGTAATAAGGCAAAAACAATAGTTATGCCTCCGGTTTTCCCACTGACCCTATTCTGACAGCCCCTACCCGAATTGCTTTTATGGGGAAAATGAGAAAAAAACATCAAAAACCATCAATTACTACCTTTTACTCTTGACTACACGCACGTTTTTTTTTCTCGACATTCCAACAAGGTTTGTAGACTTGGGCTAAGTTCATCAAGGTTATTGTTATCTCATGTTACCATTACCCCAAGTCCTCAGACAAAAAAAGACCATTTCCAAAAACTGACTTTCCTCTCTTTTCGTGAACTGTTGACTTATATCTTCTGTCACACACACACACTCACCAACTTCAACTCTTAATGACAACATAGAGGCAATAACACATTCATAAGTTCATCTTCGAACATTACCATGCACACAAACAAATACGTGATTCTCACCTGTTACACGTACAAATTAAGAATAGCCGGCCGTCTGCAATAAGGCTATCTAACTAAATGACGTCACTTCCTACAGATTGCCAAGTGCATCCGTATTTAAACCTCGTTCCTAGGTTGTCAAGCAGTACGCTCCCACCACTACCTCTCAGCCTGGTATTGGATCATTTGTATATCCATTTTTGGGGATAATACGCATGTTTTGTATAAAGTTGTTAAGTTAGGAGTTGAAAACTTCTATATGCCATATTTTGAGTGAATGGACGGAATGCTGCGTCGCCTTTTTTGAGGTTGAGAAAATAATTGGAATGTGTCGTACACTGAAGTAAATCATTATTTGTATCAACCTTTGAATTCATGAATATAAAATGTAATTTTGCATTGTTATAAATACATGGACCTTATTCTCGAGGAAGCCATTTTGGTTGTGTTCCCTGAATGTGTTTCATAAAATGTGAACTGTTGAATGGGAAGGTGCCAGACTATTTATGCATTCCAGCCTCACTCTATTTGTTTTTAAATGTAGCTTAAAACATTAGGGTATCAAAGCAAACTGGTATTTTTTAATTTTTAAAATCAAACACTTTCGATCTCAGGCTGTGCTCCGTTGTTATATATGGGTTGATTTGGCCGGCAGCCATAGGCGCCTTTACGCGCCAGCGGCCCGACCACCTTGTAGCCGCGTCCTTCGCAATTCAGCATACCAGCTGCGAGTAAGGATGATTAGCCTCCCAAATAATTATTTATTTGTAATCAACTTCATGTCATTGCTTTCATTTCTCGTCGCAAGTCCCAAAGATGAAGATTTTACCTCGCTTTCAATGTAATGTGGCCGACTTGTGAATAAAGCCCGTTTGCTCAAATGTGGCTGACGGCAATTATCAGTTTGTAATTCCGTTGAGTTAAGATTTGGGTAGAAACAATACATGAGAAAGAGCATTTACAGACTAAACAGACTGGTTTTCAGCGTCAAGACAGAGAAAAGATTTGACGTCGAATTACATAAAGGGTTATCGTCGTATCGAAAAGTGCTTTATATTTTTACGTATATTCGTTTCATACATTGCCTTGAGTGGAGAGATCATAATCGGGGTGCTTTATTATGCCATTTTGTTTCTTCTTAAGACGCAAAACCAAGTACAATGAAAAGGTGTGTCAAAATACATCTGTTTGTTTATTCATAAAAAAAATCCACTTAACAGTTTATAAAGAGAGTGGGGCTATTTCAGCTGCAGATTTTCACAAATTGTATTGACTTGTCTCTTAAAATTTTGATCAGAATCGCAACGAACTTAACCATTATTGTTTATAAGAAACAACTTGTTTAAAAGAAACAAACAGTACATAAGAGAAATCAAATTTAAAACTGGCAAAGGCAGTTAATTTGTGAACCAACATACCAACAAGGAATATGTCGATATTTCTTACTTACAACTCTTGCTATGCAATATATTACATTAAGTATAACTACTGTTTTATAAAAATTAACGGTTGCCGTAGATGATCTTGTAAGCGATTGATTTTTATTAAAATTGAATACCGATTTATGCTGTGGACAAAACTGTTTATTTAGCAAGTGCAATTGGCTACCCGGAATTTTATATTTCAGCATATCCCCTCCCGTCCGCATTACAGCCTCTCCAATGTTCTTTTAAAGGCATATGACGTCACCATAAACGTCACCTTTATGTAAAAAACAAACACTGGTCAGTCGTGTGTGTTTACATATACACACATTCACTTCTGCACTTCTGACCGAATATCCAATTGTGAAGCTCGTGTAACGAGGGACAAATACAGGGGGTCCACGATTGAAGGTGTTTACAAAGATGTTTGTGTGTGTTTGTTTATGGCGTAAATCGAGAACACACATGTGAAGTATGAGTGAAATGAGTCAAATCAAGGATGACCTCGATAACAAAATGTCTACAAAACCAATGAGAGCTGTTGCAAAAAGTATGATAAAGATAGATGATGATGAACAATAGAAAATCCATGATTTACACCATAAACAAACGTGATGGCGGTTGTGGTGGTTGTGGTGGTGGTGGTGGGGGGGGGGGGGGTTCACTACTGTCATTCTAACACCGACCAAGCCCCATCCGCCTACAGGGTCTAGCCTTGCTCGTGTATAAGTGCCTGCCTATGCAAAATAAAGTAAAAGCGCCTTCTTTCAGAATGCCATTTCCACCAAAAGGATATTTTACCGCCATATCCACATGAAGACCACGCTGAAACATTTTTAAACATGTAATAAGTGAACAGTTTTCTTTGTGTGTCCACCCCGCCCCTTCCAGTCCAACTCAACCGTCAGCCAATTAACTCAATTTTGTTTTGATGCTTCAAGGTATTGTTTGTTGAAAGAAAAAGTATTTATGATGAATGAACATTTTAGAACCCAGCCTCAAATTCAGAAAGCGTCCATTTTAGAACCTAGCCTCAAATTCAGAAAGCGTCCTCTTTTGGTGTGGTCTTGTAACGCTCGTCAAAAGCTGGACTCGTTCCAAGAATCTTTGGAGTCAACGCTATGTGTTTCATAAACCGGATTTTGAAATACGCAACACGCTGATTGTACTAAGTCATTCTCACAAATTATTGGCTAAATGTAGAAGACCGACAACTTTGTAGTCTTGTTCCAAGACTTGATTTTTTTAAAGTTTTTTCCCCATGAGCCAGTCCCTGGCAAGCAAGGTCAAATCGCCACAGCGGTAAAGGTCGCTATCAAACAAGTTGAATCAAATCCAGTCTGGTGAATACCATAATTATACACTGGACAGCCGTGTGGTTGTGAAGGCGAAGCGTGGTTCGTTGATAGGCAAAGCTAGTCCGATTACGTACTTATTACGTACTTATAACAGAGCAGTGAAATTCGTGCACCCAAAAAATGACCTTTTGAACGTTTTATTTCTCAGAAAATATGCCCAGTACGATTGAAATGTTAACTTACAACGAAAGAAGAAATTCAAACTTCATGTCAGTGAAAAAAATCGCCGTCATCGATGCCGAAACCTCAATACTGGTTACTGGTAAAGCTGACCTTCAAGTCTGGAATAAATCGTTCAAAAGCGTCCCAAAATTTATGTTTTTATAGCAATTTCTAGGAATTTCCAAAAGTTGTTATTTCACGAGTAGTATAGCCCGGATTTCAGCTTAATTTGTTGTTTCAAACGCTAGTGTTTCAAACCCACGGGCATTGTTTTCAGTAAAGATCTTATAGCGCCTTAGGTGCTGTGGTTGACCGATTTCGGCCCGGCAACACAATGACGAAGCGCATATTGGCATATTCATTAGCGTCACTCGGCGTGACTTAGCTGGGTCTCGGTTTCGACCAATGGGAGCCGGCCAAAAGGGTGATATTTATCAATTAATAACTCGTGAGGAGGCTTTTCTGCAAATTTTTACTGCACACCATAATGGATAGGAACCTTATTAATATTCGCGAGGTTTGAAAGAGTGACAGATATTGTTTCGTCTTGTTGATAGCGCCCTCTTACCGCTGGGTTGGCTTGACCACGCTTGCCATTACGGAAGCGAAATGCAAAACTAGTATTGAAAATTTTGGAATTTCACCCTGGAAATTCCTGCAAATTTCCCAAGATTGGATTCGATATATCTTGTTGAAAACGCTCTCTACCGCCGCGTCCACCGCGGTTGCCTGTTTGTGCTGCATAAGGGAAACAAAATACGAATCCAGTCTTTGGACCAAGAGTGTTTGGAGAGATCTTCAGCTTTTTTTTGCCACATGGGCTTTTGCAACTCCTCCACTCTGCCTAACAAAACAATTTGTGAAATGCACAAAGCAGGTTGCGTTGTCCTTTCATAAATTCTCGGATTTTTTTTCAAGAGCCTTTCCCATTGTTTAATTTGTTTTATCCGAGATGGATGGCTTTGCGAAGGAACGCAGTGCGTGAAAGGTTATTTTTCCTCCGGATATTAACGCGGATACTTGGGGGTATGCTACTTTTCAAGTTGCTATAAGCACGGATACTCTTTGTGTAGAGGATCCGTGCTGTATGCAACGATGATTGGAGGTAATGTTCAGATTGACATGAGTGTGGAAAGGGTATGATTTGACCCCCACTAGCTAGCCTACCACCCACAACAAAAGCCAACATTAAATAGGAAGGAGACAAACCGATAACATTGACACAAATTCAAGCTAGCGGCAAACAAAACTGATGACTTGTTGACATACCCGCTTTTGGGGTAGTTGAGTGTGCAGCAATTTGAAGTAATAACGGTTTTCCCGGCAAATTTCCTGAAATGTTCATTCACTTCTGAAAAATCGGTCATTCGTTTTCGTCTGAATACACGCTTTTCGTCTGAATGCACGCCTTTGATCCCGTTTCAATGCAACGAAAGTTCAATCGTTTTTATTGTCCGTGCATTCGGTTTTGAGACACAGACGGCCAATCACGTTACCTGCGCACTCATTTACGCTAGCATACACTTTCTAAATTAGTTTCAGGTACAGCTAATTTGATTGACGGTTAATGAAAAAGAAACCCCTAATTGTATCTGGTGGCGATGGCATTAAACTAAAAGTGAAATAGAATGGTGAATGTTCAAAATCGCCCTCTAAAAGGAAAACAAAGTCTTGTAAACGAATCTGAATGGACATAAACGAAAGGTGCTGCTCAATCACCTAATTAATTGAACGGAAATGGAATTGAATGCTCTGGTAGCGAAAATGAAACGCGTGTTCAGAGCGATTCTCAAATTCAGACGGCAGTGAATGACTTATTTTCAGAGATGAATGAACATTTTGGAAAATTGGTCGGGAAAACCTATATTTTATTTTAGTCTTGGATATGTAAAGGCCAAGTTAAAACCTAGGCAATAACGAAATACATAATTATAAAATAGTCCTGAAATAAAACAGCTTATCGAGTATGTGAGTGTTCTTACAATCGAATGACCAAATGTAACATTTGATGTGATCAAAGTGATTTTAAAAAATCTGTCAATAAAGATTCATTTATTGAATATTATGGTGCTTCGAATGTGGTTTGATTCAATCTGATTTTTATTTCATAAAAAAGAGGTTGGGTTATTGACGATTTGCCAAACTCTTAAACAACTCCCATTTCCCTATGTTCGCATGTAAGAAACCAAAAAAAATGATAAGTTTTTAAAGATGAATTGTGAAGGATCTCCAGAAAAAAAAACCCTGATTATGTATTAGTGCAGTCTTTTGCCCCCCCCCCCCGCCCCGCAATCTTGAACCATGCATAAATCGAGGATAAAAAGACCCTATAAGTTTAATACTTTAGTACTTTGTAAATAATTGTGCTAATTTTGTTGTTAATCCTAGAAAAGGCGACTTGTGAGAGTCTGTCACAAGAACTTGGGGTCTTTATGTTCACAAGTTTTGGTTGAACTTAACACAAATTATAACCAAAACAATTGGGTAAAGCATAACCCAATTTTGGGTAGTCGCAGTTTTTTTTTTTTTGATCTATCCAGGCAATTTTTCAGTGAAGGGGGCGATTTAGTCAAGGGGCGACTTGTCTAGGTGCGACTTGGCTAGGCCTATGGTTCTCAAGGAAACGAGTTGTATAGAGCGAGTTCAAAATTCCAAATTGTTTTGTTGTCATGCTAAACAATTTTAATGAAACTTGATTTCCCAGTAAACATTTACGTATAAAATATAACATTGAAAATTATACCAAATTATGCATGATTTTCAATGACAACGGGCGAGTCCGCCAAGGGCGAGTTTTCCAGATACCGTGGTACATATCCCATTAAAATGAAAGGTAGGCATAAGTGAGAAAGCCACGCTATGATCAAGTTACCTCTTTAATTGGTTAATGCATTTGAGCATCTTACTCAAATAATTGTCTGATTATCGCCCTTTTTGTCTAAACTGTTTTCGATAAATTCATTCAGCGATGCCAAATGGTTCAGGAATTCCAGTATCTCAACATTATGATTACCTACATGTATATATAAGTACGGTTAATTGTTATTATTCTTAAGCCCGGTTCATACTTCATGCAAATGCGAATGCGAAGCGAATTTGACGTTATGACACATTCCCTGCGAAATTCGCCCGAGTTAAGTTATGTTCAACATTTACGAATTCGCAGCGCGAATACTTGCCATGACGTCAGAAATTCGCGTTCGCTTTCGCTTTCGCGCAGAGTGTGAACCGGGCTTCATGGTTTTTGCTAGACAAGTTGACCCTCATCGTCTGACGTCTGACTTCAATCTCAAAGCCTATGCAGCAAGACAGAATTGGTGGGCGGGGTAGAGCTACACTCACTGTTGCGTAAAATTGTTCTCTTTGTGGTGGTAAAAAGGAACACGGTCATTTGCAGCGTGAAACGCTACGCAACAGGGGTTGGGTCAAATTTTGCTCAATTCCTGCGTAAAAAATGCAGGCCAAGAGCCTAACCGTGTTTGAATGTCACAAATATTATGTACATTTTGTACACCTACGATACACAACACACATCGTGAAATTGCAATTCAATCATCTATCTATAATTTGTCACAAATCCAATGCTTTAAGTACCTCATATACTGCCCACGTTCTCTCAATGACATATTTTATTAATCAGTGCATCCTGAAAAGTAAATAATTACTTTTTAATTACTTCGAATCCCACTCTCGCAGCACGTTCGTAAGTCCACCAACCGCCATCTTAAATGTTACCGTCGATTTCGAGAACGTTCTTTGTAGGCACATTAGGCAATTTGACCTATTATGGGATAATATTTACCCATCTGAGAGCACACGCCTGTTTTGTTGTACCTTGCAAGATCAAATGTGCTTTTTTACACTACGTTGTTTACAATTTGAACTTTTTCGGTTGCACAATCAAAGGGTAAAATGTCCCTTTTGAAGGGTACTGGCAAAATCATCACACTGGCAAAACCTATTGGGTAAGAAAGTACTCCACTTTTGTACGCAACACTTTTACTCAGCAATTTTGACACTTCTTTTTTAGAGTGTAGGATCACGGCCGACGAGTACAACCACTCATTCAGCAAACTCGTCAGCACGAAGAGGAGGGTTAAGCCAAGTCGTAAGGCGGCATTCATGGCCGCCCTTCCAGTAAAAGCCTCGTCAAGACTCCATTCTGACGAAGAGGTAGCATCCGTCCTGCCACTGAAAGAGGCGTCAATAACTGATCCTGAGCACGGCAAAACTGTGTCAACAGAAGAAACAACCGGTAAAGCTGAAGTGGCAAGGTATAACGGGAAAAAAATGCCCTCCAAATCTCAATCGACAAAAAAATATTTTTCACTAAGTCCTCATCATACAGGGTGTCCCACAAAAGCGCCCTTTTCTCACAGCTTTGTTTAAAGAATACATCTTAAATTCAAATGTCTATACATATTTAGAGATTTTAATTTATTTTAGCTTCTCAACAACATTTTTTTTCCAACTGGATAAATATTTATTATATACTTTGGCTGCCGCAATAAGAACACGGGTAGACAATTGCATTTGCCAAAAAGGCTACACAGAGGGCACAGACAGAGCAGCGCAGTAAACATCTAAGAAGTTAACCAAACAGTCTTTTTCAGGACAACCATCACTTCCGAAACAATAAATGACCATCG
Organism: Patiria pectinifera; assembly: GCA_029964075.1. Classification (NCBI taxonomy): domain Eukaryota; kingdom Metazoa; phylum Echinodermata; class Asteroidea; order Valvatida; family Asterinidae; genus Patiria; species Patiria pectinifera. Next base: position 26,225,230 of record CM057148.1, read on the forward strand.
TTGCAAAAAAATCTAAACAAACAAACAAATAAAGACAGACAGACAGATTAAAACATGAAGGAAAACAAACCTACCCTCACTCCAAATCCGTTACATTTCTAACAAATGACAATTGAGATCGTGGACAGTACAGATTGAACAGTTGGCACTGATTTTTAATCGACCATGAACTAATTAAATATTTACTCGACTGGGATTTGTTTTTTTTTTTTTTTAAACTAATGAACTGTACTTAACAAATATGTGTCGTTATTTGCACTGTAGTTCTTTAAGCTGTGAAAAGAGGAAATTTTTAAGAGGGTTTGGGTTTTTTAGGGGTGCACCTGGTGGTAGTTTCCTAATTTCTCGTCGCACCAGGAATAGTGGTCTTCAGCTCGATAGAACGTGAACCAACCAAAATACTTGCTGGCAGTGTTCACGAATTCATTTTTAATCGAATCACATTCGCATCTTCATGCAACATCTAAGTTCATTGGTACGAATAATTCAAGACATGTGATCAACGCTCCACCAATCAGTTGACGGGGATTTATTTAGGTGGTGTATAAAGCACTATATAATAAATAAATAATTACGCGAGGTTAACATGTAGGAAAAAGGAGAAGCATTGCAATTTCTTTTTGTTCTCCTTCCCTATGAAGACAAAAACAAAAGAATATACTCGCACTAGGACAAAAGTACATACAAATAATGGGGACAAGGACATGTTATGCATGTGTCAGACCAGGCAATATATATAGTGATCATAATTTTGGTGTAAAAAAAAATATATAAAGAGATGCAAATAAATTAAGTGGTGTATAAATCAGTAATAATATTTCAAATTAGGTTTTGCCCTCATTAACCGACGTTTAAACACTGTATACTCAGAGTGTTACCTCCCGAGTAAAAGTTGGAAAAAATAACTTGGGTGGGACTCAAACCCACGACCTCCTGCTTTCTAGTGCAGATGTCTGACTACTCGACCCCCGAGCTAACGGTATCGGTTGGCTGGTTCGAATCTGATGTACATAGCAGCGGGTACCGCATAAACTATTATAATCAGTAATAATATTCTTTAGTTTTTTTTTACAAAAAAAAAAAAACCTGGTTGACTGTTTAAGCTCTGTATTTAAACCATTGCAGCATAGGACCCCTTTATGAAAGACACTCTATTTACAGAACTCAGTTCTACTTGGTTTCACACAAAGATGATCCCTTTAAGCTTAACTACGAGTCTGGTGAGAGTGACATGAAGAACTAGATAAAAAGAAGGCTGGATTTTTTTTGTGGTAATAAATTACGAGAGTATTTAAACATATATGTAGCCAAATAAAAAAAAAATCACCATTTTTTAAAATATTCAAATTTGCAAATAAAGGGAAAGTATGATCAAGCTAACCTGCATCGTGAATAATACGGATAGCTTTCTTTCTGTATGAACAAAAATAGCTTATGGTCATTCCAAAGAGAGATTTTCATCAATAAGAATGCCAAGAAATTTAGTGATTTTCACTTTGGTCAAAGTAGTTTCATTGAAAGTAAGGGTAACCTTTTAAATATATATGTGTGTTGTCTGGCAGAAAAAAATATATATAATTGGTCAGGAGTTAATTAACACACAATCTATTAAACAAAAGCAATTTGCTAACTTTGACAAGTTCAAAATTTAAATCTTGAACAGCCTTATGAAGATTCTGATGACTTTTCGACAAACTTGTATCATCTGCAAATAAACAAAAAGAAAGCTTTCCGAAGAAATAGGCCTACAAATATCATTAACATACATAATAAAGAACAGAGACCCTAACACACTTCCCTGTGGAACTCCACATGTAAAAACTTTTTCAGTGGAATGATGTAAGTTATAAGAGACAAACTGCCTTCTTTTAGATAGGTTACTCCTGATCCGGTCCAAGGCAAGTCCACGTACACCATAGTGCTCACTTGGAAATATTATGAATGACTGTGTCAAAGGCCTTGGACAGGTCCAGGAAAACATTCAATGTCCTTTTTTTTTTCAATAGCATTGTAGTGGTTAGCTACATAAATAAGAACTCAACAACTCACCCTATAGTTCGTCTTATAGACACCGACGGCGAATTTGAAACACTCCAGGTAATACGCGAGTGTATAGCAATCCAATGGGGGCGAGCACACGCGGAGTCCGTGGGGGCGAGTTGGCCCGCGAAAGTGCTTCTCGATTTCGCGACAAAAAGTCTCCCTCAAACGAGGTGAGTTTGCTCAAAGATCGTCAACTGCACGATCCAAACTAAAGTACAATAAAAACTGGATACAACTGTACAAATGCTGATACTTTCGGCAAGTTCCGAGCTGGAATAAAATAACGGAGAAAGTTCCGATAACTGTGAATGACTTTCACCACGCGGTGACACGAGAACAAAAGATGGCTGACCAAGCACGCTCATTAGCATAAGGTCAAAGTTGAAAAGGGCACCACTGCATCAATAATTTCACTGAGAACATCAAGAATAGCCATCTCGGTGGAACATTGGCTCGAAATCGATGTTGTGATGGAGACAAAAGACCATGCTTGTTAACAAAACATCATTAGACTGACGATAAACTTTTCAATTGTTTTTGTAGAGACGTTAGATAAAATGGTGATAGGTATGTAACTACAAGTATTATGCTTACTGTTACCTTTATGGATAGGTACTACTTTCTAAACGATCGGGAAAAATACCATATGAAATAGATTTATTGAAAATCATGGCTAAAGGTTTAGCAAGGGCATTCATTGCTTGCTTGAAAACAAAACAGCTGACACCATAAACACGCATAATTAATACGAGCCTTTTGAGGTGAATATCTGACATTGCTTCCTTTCATGCCCAACAGTTGAAAGGGAAATGTTTTAGAAACCCAACAAAGGTGAGCTGAATTGAAAACAATGATTGTCAGAGTTTTGTTGTTTCATCTCATGCAAGACATTGTTTTGTATTTCAAACTTGCAGTTCCATTGAAGTGAGACAGAAATTGCAGATTTTTGTCCGAGGTCTCCTCTTACCAAAGACACTTTGCCTGCAACTCGATCCGAAGACATCGGTATCAGTTTTGAAAGAGCTAATAAAGCTCGAGAGTGACATCCAGCCTAAAGATCAACACCTTTACATTGGGAGAAACTCTAAGGTGCTGTTTCTGTTATTACCATGTAAAGAAAATAGAAACCGCTCATGTCAATTTTTAAAATTCGTTTTATCCACGCTGATAGCGTCAATTCGACTTAGTTTAGAAACATGTTGGTGGAGCGCGCGATCATTTTTAATTGGATTTTGATAGAGTGACTTCCCCCGCCCCAAAGTTAATACTTTTTGTGACAGGATTTTGTAGAACCAAACAAAAAATGATCGGACATATTCTTGCAAGAAATTCTGCAAGACCGTGAGGTCAGTATACCATTACGTTTTGGAAGTGTCATGCCAGTCAAAAAGTTAAGCAGTGTGTCACATTGGTTTCTCTAGAAATCAAATGAAATATAATAAATTTGTCTGCAGCTTTGTGACCTACTCTCCCTTCGCGACCATGGGATACAACAAGACCAGAACATCGAGCTTCGCGATGGCGGCCTGTTAGGAGGTGGACCAGGTAATATTGTTTCGCAGCTTTGTGACCCGCTTTCCATTCACGACCATGGGATACAACAAGACAAAAACATCGAGTTAGGTAATTATTTGATGTCTAACAAAAACAAAAACAAGTCAAATTGAGTGTTTCACCAAAATGCATTTTTTTTTCAAAAAGGAGGCGGAAATGTATCACCAATTCGGCATCATCTCTTTGCAAATTTCACATTACAATATTTTCAACGAAAACAGCCGAAAAGACAGATTGTATTCTCTTAAAAATATGTGCATCTGTGTGAGAGTGCCCGACTACAATTTACATGTGTACTAGGTGAAAGCGTCATAAACGATCGATCAGTCAGTATGATGGACTTCAGATCTTGTATACCTGAACCTAAAGTTATCAGGAGCTTAAAATGTGTTTTGGAGCCCCTACAGGGTGTCAAAAAAGAAAGAACACACCCTATCTTTGAGTGATCAAACTTCAAAAATAAGTATCAAAATTGAAAGAATTTCGGTTCAGTAGTGAGTGATTATTCAACATCATTTAACACTTCCTTCAAAGTTTGCTCATTATACCGATTTCAACTACCGCTGATGACTCGCATTATCTGTTCAAGCTACCTGTCCTCACTCCATTCCCCAATAAACCAGCATAATTGTTTGATATTTTGTGAGATCAATATATTTTGTTTTATATCACGACAGCAATAAAGGTTGGAAATCGTTCTTCGATTTTTAAATGTACAATTAAGTTGAATACCCAAATTACTTTCATTTTGTTTTCAATATTAATCTCAAAACATGACTGTTTCAGACAGCTATCGGATTGAGTGCATTCTTTTTTTAATGAAAAAAAAAGATCGCAATTATGTTGAATTTGGTTAATGGATACTATTATATATTATCATATGTATTTAAAAGGAAGAAAGAAAAGAAAACGAAAAAAATACAATTCAAGTTATATCAACGAAAGGCGTATTGATTATTTTCTTGCCTCCACTGTCTGAATCATTGATTATGAGCAAACTTGGAAGGAAGTGCTCTTTGACTAGTGTTACATAATCGCTCATTACTTTGTGACCACTGAACCAAATCAAATGCGGTTTTTCACCACAATGTAGCGAAATAACTGCACTTCATGTTCCTGTTTGACTTGTTTTTTCAATTTGATACTTTTTAAAGTTGCGATCACTTATTGTAAGGGTGTAATTTCTTCTGGGACACCCTGTATAGCCGCGCTCAAGTGATTGATGTAAAATGTTTTATATGGTTTTGCATTCCAGAAACAGAGCAGTCGAGAAACAAATACTTCATAAAGTTGTCACGCAATCTTGGGCGAAGCTATGAGCCACTTGCCCTCACTTTGGGATTCTCCTCTGCTAACCTCGACACAATCGAAAAAGACTGCAAAGGAGACCAAGAACGAATGGGCTTCAGGATGTTAGATGTCTGGTGGAAGAAACAGGAAATCCCCACAGATGCTCCCGAGAAGCTGAGAGACGCTCTGAAAGAAATAGGCCGTGCAGACTTAGCACTGGAAGTACCAGGTACGAGAGCTAACCAAAAGATCAATGTGCTTTTTCTGTTACTATTTTAAACTTGAGCAAACAAATTGACTGGAGCGAGGTTTGAAGTTGAACCTTCGACCTCCGAATTACTGTTCCGGTGTTCTACCAAATGAGATATCAAACCCTTTACTTTTACTTTAATACCCTGGCTATTAGTTTTAGTTAGTATCACTGTGTTACTTTTGACGTTAATTATGAGTAATTCAGTAATGAATAACCTCTCAAAAGTGTTGCTATTTAACTAAAAGGTTATACATATTACGACTGCAGACAGTGTTGTAGTGAACTCTATCCACGAGTCTTTTCAAAGGTCCTTTTACGAGTCCAGCCACAACGTCAAGGCACAAGTAACCGAAAGAACAATGAAAATGGAATGCTCCAGTACGTAACAAATCATTTGAATAGCTAGTGACTTGAGACTGCAGGACTTATGATCGACTTGTAATATATTTGCGATGGACTTGCAAGGACTTGCGATTGACTCGACTACAACACTGATTGTAATTTACGAGGAACAGTTATACTGAGCCGCTTTCCTTTGTTGTTTATAACTTTATTTAGAAAACTTGCAACTGCTCACAAAATAATGGAATAAACATGTGCTTCGCTGGTTTTAAACAATTATAATATTTAAGCTCAGGGTTTTGAACGCGGCGATCTTGTCCTCTGAGCCTTTTTCATACGGACTTGTTTAATACCGGCCAATCTCATATTTATTCCCATTCATAAATACCCTTGGTCGAAAAGTCAAAACAAGTCAAAAATTACATATCCGACGATTTTCTTTTCAACAGTATTAGTTTAACATATTTTTAAACACCCGTCTAGCTATGTTATGGTATGTGCCTCTCTTGAGTAGTCGTATACAACTTTCATGTCCTTACAAGTGCGATGAGGCGCATAACCTGGCGATGTGGGTGTAGTGTGAACTTAGTACTCTCGAAATACGGACTCATTGGTAATATTACGCATGTGAAGATTTTGAATTCTTTTAGGAACATATTTTGTTCTTCTTTCGAATCCTCTTTATCGTATGAAAACTAATTGACGACCTTTTTTGTTAATTTTACTGTTAAGTGCACTTCTTTAAACATTTAAAATTGTTCATGCTTTTCCAGACAACTGAAGGCGCTGATGCCGTGATATCATTTTAGTAAGACACTGGTCAGATTGGGTGTTTTCTGTTGAAATTGTGAGCCCCAAAATTTGGTCATTGCAAACATTTGTGTCAAAAGTTTGCTCATTGGCTTACTGCCATGAACTGACACAACGGATCACTAAAAAAAAAGTTTACAACAGCAAAAATCCAAACTCTGGCATTTTTTTGTGCACAAAGTAATTGCAACATTCAGGTTTCTGCCTGATATGAAATCAAAATTGGGCCTTTATTTTTAAACTAACATATTGACATCTTTAGAAATGTGCTGAAAGTTTACTTAATGGTTCCCAAAAATTGACTTTTCTGCTTAGGCCTTGCAGGACCACGTTTTGAACACTGTGCAAAAGAACTGGAAGCGCATTACCGAGGGACGATGAAAGTGACGACAAATCCTAAAGAGAAGCACAGGTCTAGAGAGATGGATGACTTGTACGTCAAACCACAGCTGCTACACGAGACGAACATGCCAACTCAAGCCTCCCCATCAGAGACAAAGATGGATCATGTTCATAAATGTTCCCTTGACTCATATGAAGACATGCTTGTGCTCGAATCAAATCGATTATTAATCAGAGCCGAGGCCGGGTTCGGGAAAACCACACTCCTTAAAAGGATTGCTTACGATTGGGCCGATTTGAAATACAAGAGGGATCAAACTGAATACCAACAACAACCTGAGCCCACATCAGTTCTGGAAAGGTACGAGCTTGTCTTTGTGGTCGAGGTTAAACAAATAGATAAGAAATTCGACATCATCGACGCAATTTTTTCTCAAATTCTGACAGACAGCAAACTAAACAAGAAAGACTTAGAAACCTACATCCATAAGAACCAAAAGCGTGTATTAATACTTTTGGATGGCGCTGATGAGATTTTTTTACAAAGAGTAAAGGAGGCCCAGAGCAAGAACGGAATTGTCTTGAACGGTGTACTATCGTACGAAACACTTAAGTCGTGCAAGGTCATAGTAACGAGCCGACAGAAGACATCACATGAACTGTTGAATATGTATGCAAACTACACAATCATTAACTTGGTGGGCTTTGACAAGAAAGATATTGACACATACGTTAGAAAATACCTTAAACATTTTGAACCAAGTATTCAAAACACCTTCCTTGAAAAGGTGAATGGATCCGAAATACTTCGTAGTTTAGCAGAGATACCGTTATTTCTGTGGATGATGTGCGACACATGGGAAGATCAAGGGAAACTGCCTGATCAAAAAAAGCTTTTTCAGGATAACATTGAGCTGCTTTTCCAGCATAAGGCAAGTAAAGAAGCAGATAAGCAAGTATCTGACACCAACGGGGATGTTTACAAACTTGGTCGCATAGCTCTTGAAGGTTTGTTAGATCCAAATGGAGAGAAACTTTATTTCATAAAAGATGAGATCGATCCAAAGGACCTAGATATTTTCGAGTGGGGCAATGCTGTTGGCTTGTTGTCCTTTCAAAGTCTTAAGAAAGGATCTCACTATTCGTTCCTGCTCAAGCCATTCCAGGAATACTTCGCGGCGGTATATCTTGCGGATTTGTCAGTGGCTGATGACAAACAAGCCTTTGACCATTACCTGTCTTGTATATTTGATGGTGATGTGGACAACTTGGAAAACGTTCTGCGATTCTGCTGTGGGCTGAGCAGAAATGCCGCCAAGGTGATTTTGCAGCGCATTAGAGATCTCTTGAAGCAAAATGAATTGAACAAGTCCTTGCATAGAATCTCGATGTTGCTCCTATATGAAGCTCAATCAGAATCCCTTGTGAAATACTTTGTTGAGACTACGAAGGTTGAGTTTCCTTATGAACTCCTAGGTGAAGCTCTCGTGGCTGCGCATTATTTCTTTCAAGTCGGGTGCAAACAGAAAACTCTGCACAAAATACAGGTACAACAAATTACAGCTACATGTCGAGATTGTGCTGATCTCAGACTTTTAGAAGACATATTGACTCACATAACATGTAAGCCATCGCTGAACCTTGTTCTTCATGGCATTAGCTGGGATAGCTTCGTGTATGACTCCACAGTGATATTGAACTGTCTGGCTTGTTTAGATGTACATAACTGCGGTTGGAGCTTTGGAAAACTTTTACAATTTTTATCAGAAACCGACAAGTCGAATTAAGTGGCAACAAATTCGTCAGTGTTTTCACGTAGTCAAAAACCTCGAAAATCGATAATTTTCCAATTTTGAGTTTGCGAGGCAATTTACTCGGTGAAATCAAAAAGAAGTTGATCCAACTTGAAAAAAATTTTTTTTTAATTGTTAATTAACAATAAAATAATATATAACGTACTCCATTTCAGAAAAAAAAACACCATGAAGTTAAGTATATTTAATTATTGACTTGTAACTATGTAAATTTCACGTAATTCGCATACTCTATTCCCAAGTAATGTCTTTTTCAATAAAAAGATCACAAAACTCGGCTGTCCACCACTGATCGTTTGCCGTTTTACGAACCTATGAATACCCACTGAATACAATGAAAAATTGACGTTTTCCCAAATCGTTGAATGAACGAGAACATGCAAAGGAAAACATACACAAATTGCTATCATTTTTTTTGGAAACAAGTGGACTTGTTCCTCGTATTCATAACAACAAATCTGACAGTAAAGTAATGTTTTAGTCTTGATGTCAATTATCAAAAGCTCATTTGTATTTGAATGTCTGTGTGTAATCTGTAGTTCTCAACTCAGCTCAATAACTTCCAATGGCAATCCATGGACAGCTATAACAATTGGGTTCTTTTAGTAAAACATGCATAACTTCTTATGGCATAGATAAATTTCAGTATTTTTTTATCACATGGAGTGATGGAACATGCTTTTTAAAGGTATATTATTTTATAAGTGTATCAAATTCAATTTCTTTTTAGGAAATCAAAATCTTGAATCCGTGTCACTTTCTTTTTGAATCACCCTGTATTTCTCTTTTTGTTTTGACTCAGCCGTGCAAGTCACTCTTATCCAAACGTTGGCAAACTTGGACTGCACCAAGTTAGTCGCGAAGGACTGTACCCATGGCCATTCATTACCCTATCCTCTTTGCCACCAAGACTGTCTTTGGTGTTACCGGAAGAAATCACAAATATCAAGAAATGTATAAAAAAAACTCGCTGTCTGGTTTTGCTATACTTCTGAAGACCCTTATTGTTGCCTTCTTTTTTCCTCTTTGGACTTTTTGTCAACATTACCACAAGGTTTGAACACAAAAACCTTTTGAGGAATTGAGGACCTGGGCTCAGATTCTCGAAGTTTAATATTGCTATTCCACATAACGCACTATTTCCAGTCCCCAGAAGTGAAGGACCATTTCCGATTACTGACTTTCCTCTGTTTTCGTGAACTGTGGATCCTACATTTTCGTCTATAACTCAATCACACAAAGTCCCGTTACAACTCTCAATGACAATATCGAGACAATCACGTATTCTTGCAATGACTACATCAGCAAGATACCTGGCACACAGGAAACAAAACAGCATCCATGAGGGAAATGAATAGACTAATTTATTGGCTCTGTTGTCATGACATTCTAACAGAAAAGGCAAACTTGAAAAAAATTAGCACTGATTGAGTTAGACGTCTCATGTGCGTCTCAATACGCTACCAACCTCTATTTACATATATAAACTGAGAACAGCTAGCCGTCTGCAATAAAAGGCAGGAAGTCGTTGGTTCGCATCCCCCTTGAGAAGCTTGCATATATGTTTCTCACGAATCTCAGACAGCGCTGAGTATACAGTACCTATATACCAATACAATAATGAAGGGAAAACCTAGTATTACAACTTGATATAAGAAAACTTAATCTGTTTTACACAATCCTCAAGCCGATTATACACTTCTTGCAGCTGACGTCACATCTGAGGGCAGGTCTTTGTTGCTCTGTAACACGCATGAGTAAACGCATTGTATTGTAATTGTAAAAAAAAAAAATGACAAAAGGGCGCACCGTGCAAGGGGTCTGCTGTAGACGTTATAATGATGTTATATTTGGCACACGTTTTACAGCGTTACTACCAGTGATGGGATTCAATCTGGTATATGAAATTCACCGAGGATGTCGGTGTGCAAAATTGTTGTTTTTTCTTTCAGAATATGAGAAATTAAGGCGAGATGATGTCACAATGGTAAAAACTGTACGAAATATATGGAAATTTGTGGAAGGCATAAACAAGTTAACTGACAGTGGAAATACAGATGCACACCTTCCCTCTGTCCATGCTTAATTTATGTGTAAAACAAATTGTACAAAGTTGTTAAAAATAAAATAAATATATGAGATCCATTCTACAAAAGTGCTATCATGTGCTGAACTGTATTGTACTTAATGTGCAGTAGCACCTAAAATAAGGACTTTTATGGTTTACGTTAATGCCCTATTATGTTAAAATTGCCGAAATTTTACTGCCAAATCACTTCACAGGTTTATATAATTGTATGTATAAATAATGTGTTTAAATCTAAAGAAGGAAATACCGCTTTGTAGAAAATGGATTGCAAACGTTGGCACCTGCATGTTTCGAATAGAGAAAGACCTGTCGGATTTCAGGATTTACACAAAGACATGTAATGGCGCTCATTTGCTAAAACGTTGTTAATATATAAGACTGTCATGTTTTTCTGGATATACTAGTCGTATTTAAGTGAAAATCTTAGGTTGAGTTTTCAAACATTATATATGCCATTTTTTGGGCGAATAAACACTGGCAAAGTTTTGTTTCTGACAATACTGCTTCAACCTAAACACTCATGATTGTAAAAATGTAACTTGGAATTGTTTGAAGGGCTCAGGAAATCTGATTGTTGTAATGCAATCCTTGAAAATCCATAAATTGTGTCCCATTTAACCTTATTTTCAATTTTCATTTTGCCATTTTTACGGTTATTTGGTATCTCTTTGGTTTGTATGCTAATGCGAATTTCCATATTCATTAGTAAAATGGTGGTGTCATTTCAGCAATGTTGCAACTAATTTAGGCAAAAAATGTTGCCCGAATTTTTGATATTTTGCTGTGGTATACTTTCTTTTCTTTAGTGATACGGTGTTGTGTCAGTATTTTGGGTTCACAATTTGAACAGAAAACACCTGAAATGAACAGTATATTTCTGAAATGACATCACAGCAACATCAGGTGTCAAGAAGTGCACTTTTCAATATAATTAACCAAAACTGGATGTTGATTAGTTTTCATACATTTAAGAGGAGGAGAAAGTAGCACAAATGCGTACAATTCTTTGTACCATCAATGATGAATTACACACAGCCTTCCATTCATGTGAGTATAGCTCACTGCATTTTTTTAAATCGGTTTGTTATTCTGTTATGTTATGATTTGAGCAATACAAACACATGAAAAAGAGTATTTGCAGGAAATGTGGTCGGATTATTAAAAGGCCGGGTTACCGTCATATGCAAGGATACTTTATGTGTTACATTTATTCCTTTCTTAAACTACTTCCTGGAAGTTTGAATGACGATATATTACATTAATGGGGTATTATATGTCTTTCTTTCTAAAGCCGGAAAACAAAGAACGATAAAAAGTTGTCAAACAATATCGGTCATAGTTTATCAATTTAATACAGTTCCAATTAACAGTTGAAAAGGAGAGTACCAGATTTTTACATTTGAAAAAGACTTGTCTCATCGAAATTCGGTCAGGATTGCAACGAATCAAATTGGGTCGGAATTGCAACGAATTAAACATATTTCGGTCAGAATTGCAAAGAATTACACAGTTTTGCTTTTAAGAAAAAACTTGTGTTAAAAGAAACATCCCTCATACAACACAAACCAAATATAAAGTGGTTGTTAGCAAAGCCAGTTTACGTTTTGAACTAAAGTACCAGTTAGGTTTATAAACGTCAATATATTTTGTTCCCGATGCAAACATTACAAAAGTGCAACTGCTGTTTCATTGAGAATATTCTGAATAAAAGGTTGACGCAGTTAATATTGTAATGGATCGAGTTTTATTTAAAATCTCATCAGATTTAGCACGTGCAAAGCTACCCAGAATGTAATATTTCCGTATATTCCCTCCCCATATGCATCACTGCACCTCACGAGTTCTTTGAAAGGCATATGACGTCATCTGGAAATACTGACCCAAGATGCTACTGCGACAAAACATTGCTCACTGCTATTTTCGATTGTCACTCAAAATGACACTCCACCCTACAGAATAGCTGAAATTTAAAGAGTTGGCCAAGTTTCACCGCTTATTCTACTCCATTGCTCCGTGTGCAGCAATGCAGTGGAGGAACCAAGATTTTCTAAAAGGGATGGCTGGGGTAATGATGTCCAAGAATGTTCGAGGAGACAAGGGTGAGAGGAGTTGCAATCGGAGCATAGAGGGGCAAACAGGGATTGAACCGATAGACAGATGCATTGCACACAGCCTTCCATTCACTCGATTATGGCTCACTGCAATTTAAATAACAGTTTGATATTCAGCTGAGTTATGAATTGAGTAATGGACATACACGGGAAAGAGTATGTACAGCCAAACTAGGCCACACGTTTATAGTGTTACGGTAGGAAAACAATAGGTCGAATTATAAAAGGGGTTATCATCGTATTTATTTTGCGGGTTTTTTTTCGTTTCCTACATAACCTTGAAGTTTGAGTGACGATAGCATACATTATCGGGGTATTATGTGTCACATGTTTTTGTTTTGTTTTGTTTTAAAGCTGGACAACTAACTACGATACAAAAGTGTGTCAAACAACTTCTGCTAGTTTATCGAATTTATAAAGCGGAAGGAAGGCACAGTTGCATAAATTGTATTATATAATCTGCGCTTTGCAAATTAATTTTATTATTATGATTTTTATCAAAGTTCCACTAAACAGTTGAAACATACGGAAGTAGATTTTTCCAATTGTTAAAGATGTGTTGAATGTAAGGATTTTTTTTTCAAAGAAACAAGCATATATACGAGAAGCCAAATTTATAGCTGTTGCGGTCAAAGGCAGTTACATTTTGCATCAACCAAACTACAAGGTTTTTGTTGATATTTTGTGATTATGATACAATACATTATAACTGCAGTTTCATTGATTAATTTCTAAATAAAACAGTTGACCAGATGATCTTGTTACCTTTCGATTTTTATTAAATCTTAATTAATTTCTGCTTCGAAAAAAAAAGGTTTATTTAGTATGTGCCAATGTTATATTTCCGCATACCCATCCTCGTCCGCATCACTGCCCTTCCCAAGTTGTTTGAAAGGCATATGACGTCACAATGGAAAATATGACCTACGATGCAACTGGGATACCTAACATTATTTACGGCTATTTCATGTTTGTCACTAAAAACGATACCCCAACCTCTGGATCGTGAATGGCCAGGCTTTAACTTAACATTGTGGGCTAAGTTTTTCTATTTATTTTACTCCATTGCTGCTTATGCAGCAATGCAGAGGCGGATCCAAGAGTTTCCAAAGGGGATGGCTGGGTTTTGATGGGCAAGAATTTCCGTGGGGGGGGGGGGGGGGGAGTTGAAATCGCTGCATTAAGGGGAAAAGAGGGATTAAGACAATGGACCCAAACTTGCAATTTCCACTACTCGAGATGTTTAGGTCCTGTCACAGAGAGAGCAATGCATATATGCTAGATCGACGTCGTGTAAAGATACGCAGTAAACGGCCCTATTTTGGTTAATGATGTAAGTCGATTTTTGGGCGATTTTGAGTTAGAGTCAAATCCCGGTAAAGTGAGGGCGCTGTTTCCGATTCAGAAAATATTAGAGTCAAGAAATGAAGCGCTTAAAAGATATTATATGTATCTCACCGTGGAAAACTTAACTAGTGCAGCTTTTTTTTAGAAAAATAATGCAAGTCTGACATACGTGACATATATCTGTGTTTGCAAATCTCACAAACAAGGTAAAATGGTGTATCTTTTACTTACAGCATTTTTGGTAATTAAAGTCTGGTTAATTATTTGTGCATGTCAGACATACACCATTTTACCAAAATAGCACTGTTGGTTTGAATTCATGCATATCCCATTTGTTTCCCCTGATATGTAAGTAAACTGGGGAAAGTCATTTGCATTATTTTCATCATTAAACGAAATTACCCTTTCACAGGCTTAAATGCAGACTGTATCGTTTTTAAGTCTCTTCATGATTATTCCAAATGATACATTATTACCGCGTAACAAATCCAAGCGTTCCATTGGAAGTCTTTTTTAGTGAAATGATGTATCTTCCAAAAACGTTCTATATCTCTAGAAATATCCACGAAATTTAATGAATTATGTAAGAAAACAAAATAATGGTTGTCAAGACATTATAAAATGACTGCTTCACAGTCTTGAAGACCTAAAAACCAAAACGGCAACATTTCAATCTTTAAATCACTTTTTCTCAAAATGTCCTTCAAGTGAGATACATCATTTTACCAAAATAGGGCCGTAAAGTGCCCCTTGGGCCAATCTGGAAAAGTCTCTCGCCGACATATTAATTTTACGCTCACGGGTCACATGCACTCTTCCCTTTCATTGGTGAGTTCAGCCGGGGAGGTATTCTGTTGCAAGTAAATATCTGGCTATGAAATGGAAATAAAGGGTTTTAGTTTCTTTCATTCTAGTTGGTTTCAATCCAATGCAGCCTCCCATACAACGGTAAAATATTCTGCCTGACTTACGGCCTCATTAGGCTGGCTCCGCCCACTATACGCTGCCCACGTGAGCAACAACACGTGATGCCTCACAAAAGCGTAAACGCTCTAAAACTGTACCCATTCGCTTCGATCCAGTAAGCCCCGCCCCGTAATGCTTTGACCAATCACAGCTTTGATAAGTGTCGGCCAAAAGTCACGCATGCGGATGGAACACGGGATACACGTTACACAGTATTGTCTACAACGAAGTAAAGTGCCCCACTGCAAGTCTCCAAAAACCGTGCCATTGCAATTTGTGGTCCGATTCCAAGCCCTTATTAGGGAAACGTGCTATTGATAGTCAAATTATTACAATATTTTGTCAGACGGCAGCGAATGAAATCGCTTCACGGAGCGCGTCGGGCGCTGGCTTCTGGGTCTTTGCGAGAAATATTCCACACGTTGCATTACATTATAAGAGCTCCCAATTCCATTTTGCGAGTCATATTGGTGATTCTCCCCGACAACAGCTTGCCTTGAATAGGCATCTACATGGGATCCGCCAAACCCACCGGTGATTCTTAATTCCAAAGGAATGGAGAGACATAAACGTTAAGATTTGATTCAGGATAAAGTCAACGCTGGTTGAGACCAGTCTCTGAAGGATTCGGGACTCGTTTGGAAGGGCTGACAACGCGTCAATACAAGGTACGTAACTATTTCACTCTTAGTTTCAATTACATTGGTGCCAGTAATATAGTACGGTGCTCAGCCTTGGCCTTAAAGCTACAGTTCATCATTTGTAATTTGTGCATTTTGTTCGTTTGAAGCAACAGTTTGAGTTTAGTCCTCTTACTATCTTTCAACCAAGTATGTTTTTCAACAATAATTACGCCAGTTACTTTTCGGATGGCTGCAAATGATGGACTATAGCTTTAAGGCTGCCTTACGGCTGGCCAAGGCTGGAATTTAGGGCCTTGGCCTTAGTCTTAAGGCTTGAGGGCAAAAGCCTTGGCCTTGGCATTGATGATCAATACCACGCAAGGCCCTTCAAAGCCCATACAATTTTGGATTTTCTAGATCATTTTTTTATCAAATTTGTTTGAAAGTTTCCTGTTTGCTATCATACAACGTACACTCAGCTCTCTGCAAAGTCTGCAATCTAATTAATCATGCTACATACACCTTAGATCGGTGTGTTGACACACTGTCAGTTAAGTTTCACAGCACACCATGAATATTACCATGATCCCAGTTTAGTTGTGTTTACTGGGAAGGGGCGTAATCATACAAGCAACCTTACAGTCAGATGGGACGGGGTATAGTGCCCACGCAACCATGGGTCCTTTTAATCAGACTTGAGAGAAGTGTTTATTCAAATGAAAAGAATAGTGAGGAAAAACGTGTATGCGTAGGCAAGATGCAGAGATAATCAAATGATGTTAATTTGTTGGAAAATTCTAAGAAGATTGCCGCCGCGAATCAGAATTTATTTAAATGGGGAATGCAAATGGCATCGGCAATTTTTGGGGTGCAAAACCAAGTCGGAGGGCGAAAGGCTCTGCTAGATGATGTAGGCCTACATTTATCTTGCGACTGGAAGCGAATATGTCTGTTGATTTATGAGTTGACTGGTAAAGACACCAGTGTAGGCATATGAACTGCCTAGCGCGTATTTGTTAAGTTCTTTCTCCTCTGTAAAAATAGGTTTTTAGGAAGACATTGTTGGTGATTGTCTCCGCAAATGTACCGCAACAAATTGATTTCAATGTCAAGTTCTTCAGACAGAAAGTGGCGTGGATATGGATAGCAAATACAGCACAGAGATATGTTACATTACCCTTGCAAATATGAAAAGAAATAATTTACCAAATAATCCTTCAACTCTAAGTTACATGAGGTATAATGACATGGTATTTGAGGTATAGGTGCAACTTTATCTACAACAGACAGTGCTTTTCTTCCTCAAACTTTTGTTCGCATCCCCCCCCCCAAAAAAAAAAATAGGAATGACCCTTCTGATGCCTGTAGTAAGTTCCATTTGCTTTCCCTCTCAGTGATTCACGGCTGCGAACTTTTTGGAATTTTCCAACAAATTGGCAACTGATTTTTCCATGAATCTTGCCTGCACATACCGGTGCTTCGTTGCTCTTTTCCTCAAGTAACGGTTCTATAAAAAAACAAAACAAATAACAAAACCAAAAGTCTGATTAAAATTAGGACCCATGGTTTTGGGCCCTTTACTCCATCACGTCAAACTAACACATATTAGGCTGCATGTATGAGTACGCCCCTTCACAATAAAATC
The DNA here is from genome assembly GCA_029964075.1 of Patiria pectinifera. NCBI lineage: Eukaryota > Metazoa > Echinodermata > Asteroidea > Valvatida > Asterinidae > Patiria > Patiria pectinifera. The sequence goes on from CM057148.1 coordinate 26,242,459, forward strand.
AAACACATCACATTTCATAAGAAAGTGGGATTTCTGAAGACCTGAACTTGTATTTTGACACGAGGAAGTGAATATACATCGTATATGAATGATCGAATCAAGGCAGCTTTTTCTTCTTTATACCAGGGATTTGTGATGATGGGATTTGTTTTAAATTGGTAGTCATTCTGTATAATTTGATGAATTTCAAATTGGCACTGAGGATAAGTAAAAAGGTCTTTTATTTCATATAACGGCTTACCACCGACAGCCTTAGTTTCAATTCCAATTTGAAACTCGTCTTTTGGGCTTGCCTTGGCCCGGGCCTTGAAAGTCAAGGCCTTGGCATTGGTCTTGGATGATAGAGCCTTTGCTCCCACACTGATTTGTTCAAGTGTTGTTCATTACCTTTAATGATATATAATACTCATTTAATATTTCGCCGAGTCCGTCAAACCGACGCTCAACGCTCCTTACAATAAATTAAAATTGACTGAACATCTTCAACATTTTTTTATAAATATTTTTTTTACATTGTCATGTATTGCCTAAACAATAATATCTATCTAAAAAATATCAATTTAAATAATAACTATCTAATTTCATCCTCTGTGTGAACAAAAAATATCAACATCATCAGCCACCTCATAAATTAAGAAAAAATACAGAGATACAGTATGTATCTGTTCCCTCCTCAGGGAATGTCTTGTGTGAATGCGCACCTATCCCGCAATAACACCTGTTGACTTGCCAGTTTAAATTGGAGTGGTTTACTTTCAATTCTCCAAGAACCTAACGGCGCCCCGCTGCTCATTCGTTCTGTTACATGGGGAGTTCTTCTCAATACGTCAGGGACATGTTTGCAGATCTGGCGACGTTTTAGCAACCAATACACTCAGTTTGGTCAATTGTGTATAGAATTTAAATGTATCATTGTATTGTACATGATTTATTCGAATCGTGTGTGCCCCATAATGAATTTTGTAATACACAACACAAAGATCTAACACTCGAAGTAATGAGAAGGATCTGACGTGGCGGCCTAGAATACACTCTGGAATCTAAACCAATCAGAGTGCTCCGATAGAATTCGCTAGCGATTCAAAATACTCCCATATGTCGTGTACAAAATTGAAAACTTTTTCTCAAGGTCGATAATTGATCGGAAAAAAAATCAGCATCGTTTGGTCTGGGAACGAGACTACGCGCATTGCAGCGATATTTTGCGTGCGTGCAGCCAGTAAAAATACGTAACACAATTACCGACTTGGCACCAGATCTACCCCCCCCCCCCCGAATGTATTGTGTGCATGTGCACCTACCCTGCAATAACAACTTGCTATTGAATTAGGTTTACTTTTCATTTCTACTGTTTATGTTGTGGTATTTTCCCCTGTCCTTTGGAATATAGTCCGTGGGAACTAACTCAGTGCATTCCAATCCTTACAATTGGAGTATTGAAGAAAAGAAACTTGCAAATAACACAAGGGCAGTCTCAATAATAGCTAAACAGAAATATGTAAAGCTCCACTGTAGAATGTTACTCTTGAATAGAAAAGCGCAAACCTCAATTGAGCCGTCGCACGCAATCGGTTGGGTTCTTTTGTATCTCATTTGATTGAAATCATTGTCAATTCTCCCCCCCCCCCTTTCTGGTCCCCGGGGAGAAAAAGGCGCGACGAATATTTTAACCCATTTATCTAGATTCCACGCATAACTCTTGGCTCTCCTTTCCAATTCATCGGTCACTATTGCTCAAGTTACTAACTCCTACATCGGCAATACTAATAGAATACAATTGCTGTGGGTGCTGAGGGAAAACCCCTCTTATCCCCCAAGGTAGAACCGGCTCCAGGTCACGTAAGTTTGCGGTCACTGAATTACAATACATAATAATTTATTTGCCCTCTCCATTCAGTAAATTACAATACATAATAATTTGCCCTCTCCAATCTATTCAATAAACGTCAGCCAAACATTTACAAAATAGCAACTCTTAGTTTGTTTTGTGTTGGTATTTACTTTTTATAAAATGAATACGGCCTGACGTTGCGAACTTCAAAAGTTCATCTTCAGAGGCAAATAGAACTGAGCAAGTCACGTAGGCCTCTCTGCAGGGGATATGCCGGGTTTCTTTGTTGCTCATTTCATACCTTGCCACACAACGTGTACATTTTGTGCAGTGAGATTGCACTACGAAGTTCAGGCAAAAAACAAAATCACAGGGTTGTTTGATTTTAACTATTTGATTTAAATCATGTATTTAAATCAAGACTTAAATAAAAAAAACAATCAACAAAAATAAACGTCATATCAAAGTAAAAGTAATAAACAAAATGATACGCACGTAGATAATAGCTTTCAAAGAAACTTGACCCAATTTAATACACCAATGTTATCTTTTGGATCATTCCATCCAGTATGCTCTCCTATGCAGTTGATATGTTCTGGTTGGCTACACTCTTATCAACTTCCAAATGAGTGTGATGCCAAGTGTTGGTTCATGTGTGGATGCAAGGCATGTTAATATTATCAAAAAGGGGTTATATTAGTAGTGTTCACACAGTACACCATTATGTAGGAACATGTCCATATAAAATCACAAAACTTCGTTGTTTGAACAGAATAACACTAAAAGGATGAACAACTTGTCTTCCGTAATTGTTCCTTCACTCGTGTTCAGTGTTCCATATTTTCATTAATCCCTCGAATGTAGTAATCTAGTGTCTGTGTGAGACGTTTAATTACTTTCTTTCAAGAGATTTGTAAAAGGTTAAAATGCAATGCAAACTAAACAAAATTGTACAGAGCCTGTTTAATAATATAATTTGTGTTGAATGTGATGAACACAACGTTTTTAATAACTTATCAATGACAAAAAACAAATCGGTTCAAATAAAAATGTATAGTTGAAATAAAAAAATAATCAATCAAAAGGTAATCAGTACAAATAAGACTATAGGGTGGCCGCTCGAAGAAAAGGGGGGGGGGATGAATCAACAAAAAGTACACAAAATCTTTTTATAAATAATTATCTGTACTAATGTTATTCGCTTAATGATAGCAAACCATGCTATACAAATCGAATCGATTATTTTTTTATTTTTTTTAAACCACGATTTGTATAACGCTGTAAAAAAAATCACGGCATACCTGTGTGGAAGCACACAGATAATATTTCCTTTCAGCTTATTTTTTAGATTTTAACGAATTATTTATCTACCGAAAATATCTTGTAAAGTGAGTTCGCTGATGAAATGGGTATAACTACACAATATTTTAACCCATTTATTTAGATTCCATGCTTAAATCATGGCTCTCTTTTCCAATTCATCGGTCACTATTGTTCAAGTTACTAACTCCTACCCTGGCAATAAAACTAGAATACAATCGCTGCAGGGGCTGAGGGAAAACCCCTCTTATCCCCCAAGGTAGGACCGGCTCCGGTCACGTAGTTTGCGGTCACTGAATTACAACACATAATAATTTGCCCTCTCCATTCCATTCAATAAACGTCAGCCAAACATTTTCAAAATAGCACTTCTTAGTTTGTTTTGTGTTGGTAAACTTTTTATAAAATGAATGCGGCCTGACGTTGCGAACTTCAAAAGTTCTTCTTCAGAGGCAAACAAAACTGAGCAAGTCACGTCGGCCTCTCTGCAGGGAATATGCCGGGTTTCTTTGTTGCTCATTTCATACCTTGCCACACAACGTGTACATTTTGTGCAGTGAGATTGCACTATGAAGTTCAGGCAAAAAAAAAAATCACAGGGTTGTTTGATTTTAACTATTTGATTTAAATCATGTATTTAAATCAAGACTTAAATTAAAAAATATATAAATAATTAAAGTCATACAAAAGTTAAAGTAATAAAAAAAATTATACGCACGTAGATAATAGCTTTCAAAGAGATTTAATCCAATTTAATACACCAATGTTATCTTTTGGATCATTCCATCCAGTATGCTCTCCTCGCAGTTGATATGTTCTGGTTGGCTACAATGTTATCAACTTCTCAATGAGTGTGATGCCAAGTGTTGGTTCATGTATGGATGCAAGGCATGTTAATATTATCAAAAAGGGGTTATATAAGTAGTGTCCACACAGTACACCATTATTACAATGTAGTAACATGTCCATGTAAAATCATCAAACTTCGTTGTTTGAACAGAATAACACTAAAAGGATGAACAACTTGTCTTCCGTAATTGTTCCTTCACTCGTGTTCAGTGTTCCATAATTTCATTAATCCCTCGAATGTAGTAATCTAGTGTCTGTGTGAGACGTTTAATTACTTTCTTTCAAGAGGTTTGTAAAAGGTTCAAATGCAGTGCAACCTAACAAAATTGTACAGAGCCTGTTTAATAATGTAATTTGTGTTGAATGTGATGGTCGCTCGAAGAATAGGGGGAAAATTAATCAACCAAAAAAACCCACACATTTTTTTTTCTGAATAGTTAACTGTAATAATGTTATTCGCTTAATGATAGCAAGCCATGCTATAAAAAATCCAATTGATTATTTTTTTTGTTTTTAAATTACGATTTTTATAACCCTGAAAAAAAAAACCACACGGCATACCTGTGTGGAGGCACATAGATAATATTTCCTTTCAGCTTCTTTTTAGATTTTTGCGAATTATTTATCTACCGAAAATATCTCGTAAAATGAGGTTGCTGCTGAAATGGGTATAACTACACAGATGGTCGGGCAAAAATAGCTACCACGGGAAGTGCGTCCTAGGATGGGCTACACTAACGCTATTTAAACAAACTGATGTTAATTGGACGGATCATTTAAAAGTAGTATACAATAACCCACACAGCCATCCTTCAAAAACTGGGCGTTTAGGCCCAAAAAAGTCTCCGGTTTCTGGTATGAGCGCGCGTCGCCGTAGCCATGCGCGTCGGCAAAATAAAAACGTTTTTTTTTCAATGAAAGATGATGTCTCAAAAACGCCAAACTCACTGGTTTGACTGGAATCCTGCTGCTGCACAATTTTAACGTGTTTTTAATATTGGATTGTGGTCGAGAATAAGCTTTATGTGGCCTCTCTGGACTCCCATATATCTGCACTAACTTGACTAAGTTTAGTCTGGCACCATTTGCAGTCATCAGCCGACATTTGAAGCAAAACAATCAGGTAAAAAAAAAAAAAAAAAACGCGTCGCCGCACCACTTTTTGGGCAAGTTCCATACCAGAAACCGGAGACTTTTTTTTTGGCCTTAGTGCTATTCTTGTGATGGCGCGCGAGAACGAGTTCAGGGATTTTTACTCCGACAAATCGAGTAATGTTGACTTATTTGGGAGAACACCACCGCAGGCTATTGTTTTAGATTAATCAAATTATCGCAGCAATTTGCGGGACAAGTCTAATGCTTTCACAGCGCCGAGATAGAGCCTGAAATGCCATGACTAATTTACGACTGGATATTCGTGTACGTAGGCTATGCCACAATATCTGCCGCGTCCGATGTAAACAATCGGATTTTTTTTTTTTCATTTGTTTTTTCTCGGGAACGGTAAGACAGAAGGTTAGTTTCCGTTTTACCAGACCACTGAAATAGGATAATTAAACAACCCAAAACGCAGGCGCGGTTCTACGGGCTAGGGGCTGTAGCCCCCCAAATTTTGTCTAGCCCCCCCAAAATAAATTCCGTAAAAAAAAAATTGCATTAGCAAAAAGAATGATTGTGATGTACATGCAAACGGTCTCCCCCTAAAGAAATAGTCGTGTCAAGGGTGCATTAGTTAATAAAGTGTGAATGATTTTAGGATTTTATTGGCGCTCCCCATTGAAAATATGGCATGAGCCCCCCCCCCCCCACCTACCCCCCACCTATTGATTTTTTTCGGAGGCGTAAGTGTCTGGAAAAAATAACCGGTCTCCATTTCAGCACGCCTCCCTAAAAAAAATTCTGGATCCACCGTGCTAGCCCCCCCCAAAATCTTGGTTCTAGAACCGCGCCTGCCAAAACGTAACATTGTCGGGCATTTGAGGCCGTAATACCCCTTCAAATGTAAACAAACATGTATAGTTTCACTCATCTCATTCAATGAATGAGATTAATGAAACTATATACTTATTTGTTAACTTAAAGATGGAAAACCATTATGGAAATTGTATGTCTTTAAATGGCAACTGAAAATATATTAGTATTTTGACCCCAATAAATATAATAATACCGGAGTCTTATGTAGTGCACGTATCGACCAACAATTAGGTACTGACGGCGCTGGAAATTATTTCAATTATTAAAGACAGGGTAAATGAAGTTTATGAGAAATATGAGACCCATTATGTAGCACCTTATAAGGGTATTCAAGGTGAAGCGGCACATATTGCAGCCACTTCCAGAAACACAGGGGCAAACCCCTTCTCTTAGGAACCCATGTACCCCGGCACACGAGTCGAACACCGTAACCATTGGACCACAGCACCCCTCTCTTCATCGTTATATTCGTCTATATTCTTCTTGATTAATCCATTCAGAGATGCCAAATGTTGTTTTGCAATTCCAATATTTTAAAACTATGACTACCTACATAGTACCGTTGGTATTTATTATTTTCATTGTTATTCTAGATTATGCGACCCTCATCATCTGACGTCTGACTTCAATCACAAAGATGCAGCAAGGCAGCCCTGGTCGGCGGGATAGAGCTAGAATCACGGCCGAGGAGTACAAACACTCACTCAGCAAACTCGTCGGCACGAAGAGGAGGGTTAAGCCAAGTCGTAAGGCGGCATTCATGGCCGCCTTTCCAGTCAAAGCCTCACCGAGACTCCATTCTGACGCAGAGGGAGCATCCGTCCTGCCACTGAAAGAGGCTTCAGTAACTCATCCTGAGCACCGCAAAACTGCGACAACAGACGAAACAACCAGAGCTGAATTGAAAAGGTAAAACAAAGGAAATCACTCTGGAAATCTCAATCGATCGGAACTAATTTCCCCTAAAGCTTCATCATATATTAGGCCTGTATTCTAGGGTAGAAGTTTTTTCGTTTCTAGTATTTTCGTCTTAATAGACCCTAAACCAACCAAACATTCTAGGTCTGCAGTGTTCATGAGTTTATTATTGTTTTTTTTTTAAATCGAATTCACAACTTTATTAATGCATCACCTCATTTCACAATTGGTTAAATCAGTTTAAGAAAGCTTTCCACTAACAGGTATATCTGAAATAAATAGTACATATCAATGCACCGTATGGGTATACGGGTCATTCTTCAGTAAGTGTCTATTTTGAGCCTTACAAAAATTGTGAAAAAAGGTGTTTTTTTCAAATGTTGAATTCCTTTCGTGGGATGTTATCATCATGTTGCACGGCAACTATACTTAGTAGTCCAGCGGATATGTGACAAAATATCGATGAATTGTGCACTTTTGCATAAAAGCGTGAAACTTGGCACAGATGTTTATATTCATGCTAGAAAATGTTTTAGATGTGGAGCCATCGCAAATTTACCCTTTTAGGGGCGTGGCATCCATTTAAAAAAGGGGGGCGGGACTTGTCGTGCCCGCAGTGAAAATGGTTTTTCCCACTTGTTACAAAAGCAGGAAACTTCACAAAGACATAATTATATAGATTATTAGTGTTTTCCAGATTCGGAGCCACCGCAATAGTACCTTTTGGGGGGCGTGGCAGCCATTAAAGGAAAAGGGGGGGGTAATTATTATGCCCACTTTGGAAAATATTGTGCCCATATTTCATGAACGAATAAAACATCCCACAGACATTTATATTCATGAAAAAAAAATTCCAGATGTGGAGCCATCTCGAACACACCCTTTTAGGGGTGTGGCAACCATATAAGAAAAAAAGGGGGCGGGGTTTTCATTATGCCCACCCTGGAAATATTGCTCCCACATTCATAGAGAAATGGAACTTTCCACAGACATTGACATTCATGAGAAAAACAATTCCAGATGTGGAGCCATCGCGAACACACCCTTTTAGGGGCGTGGCAGCCATATTGAAAAAAGGGGGCGGGGTTCTCATTATGCCCAACATGGAAAAAAATGTGCCCACATCTCATAAACGAATGAAGCTAATTCCCACAGACATTAATATTCACGAGAAAAAAAAGTCACACGTGAAGCCATCGTAAACACACCGTTTTAGGGGCGGGGCAGCCATACTAAAATTGGGGGGGATTAGTCATGATGCCCCTATAAAGGAAAGTCATGCCTACCTTTCATTAATGGATCAAACTCCACACGGACAATATATTCATGAAAATCTTTCCTTTTTTTGTAATTTGAAGCCATCACAAACTTATCCTTTTAGATGCATGGCATCTATTTTTAAAAAAAATGGGGGGGGGTGCTACTAATCATTTGCCCACCATCCAACTGTCATAAATGACGAGACTTCACACAAACTTGGTGCAAGATAATAAATTCATATGTAGAGCCACAGCAGACTCATCCTTTTAGAGGTGTGAGGGGCCTACTCACTGTGCCCACAATTGCAATTTTTATAATTTGTTGTTGCTTTCTTATAATGTTGATTGGCCCATAACCTATATTATTTGGTAATACAATGACTTACACCAAAGAGCATGGGTAAGAACCGGTAGGCTAACCCGTGTTATAGGGTTCAATGTGTGTACTTGCACCTATAATATCATGCACATCTAAATTCCAGAGTGATTTCATAATTACAAATACACAGCACACAATGACAGCCCTAAACTCTAACATTTAACATTTAAGGGCCATGGAAATCCTTTTTTTAGGGGGGAGGGAGTGTAAAATCCCCCTACCCCCTACCCGTTGCACCGCATTGACAGCAGATTGGGTAACAACACGATGTACTCGCCTCACAAAGTGGTGGACACGTCCACTATGAATTCACATTCAATGAATCTGTGTACCCCCACCACACAACCCCTTTTGGTCTGTCAGAAAAAAAAGGCAATTCAGATATTGCTGCAGTTGAAAGATTAACAATAATTCTACAGACGACAGAACCAGTAACTGGGTTAATATAGATGAGGCAAGAATGCATGGTGTAAGAAAACAAAGGGTTTGCCAACAGTAACTTCCAACTATAAAGGCGGCCCTACTCCAACACATTAAACAGCTGTATGGGGTGGATTTTATTATATGAAACGCGGTCAAAATTTTCCACGTTGTGCATATTGAGTACCCCCCCCCCCCATTTTTAAAATGGACGCCGCGACTTTAAAAGGGTAGGTTTGTGATGGCTTCACATTAAAAAAAAATATTTTTATGAATATATTGTCCGAGTGGAATTAAATCCATTTATGAAAGGTAGGCACAACTTTCCTTTATAGGGGCATCATGACTACCTCCCCCCATTTTGTTATGGCTGCCACGCCCCTAAAAGGGTGTGTTCATGATGGCTCCACATCTGGAATTGTTTTTGTCATGAATGTCAATGTTTATGGAGAGTTCCATTTCTCTAGGAGTGTGGGAACAATATTTCCAGGGTGAGCATAATGAAAACCCCGCCCCCCCTTTTTTTCTTATATGGTTGCCACGCCCCTAAAAGGGTGTGTTCGAGATGGCTCCACATCTGGAATTTTTTTTCTCATGAATATAAACGTCTGTGGGATGTTTTATTCGTTCATGAAATACGGGCACAATATTTTCCAAAGTGGGCATAATAATTACCCCCCCCCTTTTCTTTTAATGGCTGCCACGCCCCCAAAAAGGTACTATTGCGGTGGCTCCGAATCTGGAAAACACTAATAATCTATATAATTATAGCTTTGTGAAGTTTTCTGCTTTTGTAACAAGTGGGAAAAACCATTTTCACTGCGGGCACGACAAGTCCCGCCCCCCTTTTTTTAAATGGATGCCACGCCCCTAAAAGGGTAAATTTGCGATGGCTCCACATCTAAAACATTTTCTAGCATGAATATAAACATCTGTGCCAAGTTTCACGCTTTTATGCAAAAGTGCACAATTTTTTCACATATCCGCTGGACTATAGCGCAGGGCGCAATCGTTAAGGAAGTTTTAACACTTTTTCATCATTTAATTTTCAGTGTTGTAGCAAAAGAAAAAATGCAAAAGTCATATCCGTCACACCTGTTGTGACGGAAATGACAATATTTGAATGAATGTGAAGCCGAGTAAATTCAAATGAGACCTTTTAAAGTATGACCAAAGAATAATAGCCAGTGAATAGAGGGGCTTTAACATGATACACCCAATCCATTATTATCCATATTTTATTACCATTATCGACTAAAGAAAACGTCCAGAAATCGTCTCCCTGACTGTGACGGAGCTGACAAAATAAAAATCCAACTCGTATAGTGCCATCTACAGTTTGTTTGAAGCATGAATACAACATGTGTTTGGAAGTTTACACAATTCTGATGTCGTATTCATGAACACTTTTGTAGAATATAAATGTACATAAGGCATGTTTTAAAGCGTTCGGAGATGACGCCGAATAAAGGTACGCGCCCATAATTTAGATAAAGCCTGGTTTTGATCGTTTTTATTCATGATACCTGGAGAAAATTCGAACACAATACACTGCTGCGTGTAGACCGAAGCAGTGTTTCTATTCGGCTTTTATCAACTATTGAGGGCGCTGCGTAAGTTTGTGACAGTACCTAACTTAAATCTTCGGGGACAAACATTTTTCCAACAAAATGGATAAAGTTTAGGACTTAATTGGTCTAAAATGGGGTATTTTAAAGGGTTGAATAGATGAAAGTGATAAATTCATATCGTTTAAGAGTATTTTCATGAAGAAAAGTCCTCCACCAAATAAATATAACGATCGGAATTTTTGCATAGTACGATCGGGACACGGGTTTTCTGGGGTCGACATCAAACATCAGGAAAAAGAACAATATAAATCTGATTCGCTTGCTTTTTATTATCATTAATTATCAGAAAGATATTTATTTACATAAATTACGGCGTAAAAGTATCGGGACACGAAAGTAGATTAACGAAGAATGACCCATACTCTGATTAATTTCAGCATTCTTGTGATTCAATCAGCACTTCCCTCATCTCCAAACCAAATCAAAATAAGCGACCTTTGTAATTGCAAGTAAATATCTGATATCATTTTCTTGTACACAAAAAGGAAAATTGTTATAGAAAAGTAACAAAAGTTAGCTAAATTAAAATAAAAATTCTTGTCAGAGGTGTCATCCAGGAGATTTTTGTTTTGTATTTCCCACTTGCAGTCCCGTTGAAGTGAGACAGAAATTGCAGGTGTTTGTCCGAGGTCTCCTCTTACCAAAGACACTTTGCCTGCATCTCGATCCAGAGACATCAGTAGCAGCTTTGAAAAAGCGTGTGGAGCTGGAAAGTGGCATCCAGTCTCAGGATCAACGCCTTTACATCGGGAGAAACTTTCAGGTGCTAATTCCATAATTACCGTGAATTGGGGAAAAAAAACAAGTCAATTTTTAAAATTCATTTTATCTGAGGGTATGATTTCTGCAAGTTGTTTGAATTTGCCTTCCTTTTTTTAGAAAACAGATTGACTTTCATGGAGTGATTTTTTCCCCCTGAAACTTTGAAATTACATTATTATTACAGGAGTTTGTGAAACAAAATTGTGATTTTTCAACTTTGTTGAAACAATTCTGCGAGACCGGCAGGCCTTCTTATGGAGTGTCCCCAAAAAGGGTCCGTCTGACTTTTTTTGCAATAATTACAAAACACGGAGCCTATTTTGAAAATGTTTGTTTGTGCGGAAACTCATTATCCTTGCAGTGGGGCTGTTAATGTGAAAAATGTGATACAATTGTGCACTGTGTAACTAAAGCATGAAGCTTCGCATAGTGGTTCTTCATGCGACTTGAGAATCTGTGTAAAATCCTGCATGTTGTGAAAAGGGGCTTGTGTGGTTGGAGATCGGAATCATTTACCCTTAGCATTAAACTGAGGTCTTGTCATGATAACTGAAAGCCAGGAAAATAATTCCAATCCCAACCACAGCCCTTTCCACAACATGAGTAGTTTGCACAGCTTTCATAACACAGCACTGAAATTGATTCAGGCAATTACCTTGGTAACATGTGGGGCGTTATGAAAATTAGATGAAATTCATAGGGGTTTCAGCCGCAGATACGGGGGAAGGTTTTTTTTTTTTTTAAATTCTGAATAATTCAAATATGAAATTGTATTGCTTTTGCAGCTTAGTGAACTGCTCTCAATTCGCGACCATGGGATACAACAAGACCAGAACATCAAGCTTCGCGTTGGCGGCTTGCTGGGCGGTGGATCATTAGGTAACTATATCTCGATTGGGCATGAGGCTGCTTAAAAAACGGGTACCCGGGTACCCGTTAGAGGCTTGGGCTTCAATGGGGCTTCAATGGGGAGCGCTTAATAAATCCTACAATCATGCACACTTTTTACCTAATAGTGTACAAATGCCCCTTCTCACGACACAGACCGTCCGCATGTATCACCATCTAACATTTTGCTACTGCCATTTTTGTTTTATGGGGAAAAAATGGGGGGGGGGGTGACAATATGTGCGTAGCCCCAAGCCCCATGGGCTTCGGCTCTTAACCTCACCCTTGAGTTTAGCGTTTTGAGCTCCTATACCTCGCTGAGATGATTGATGCATACCGTTTATGTGATTTTGCATTGCAGAAGACGAAAAGTCGAGAAGCATTTGCTTCTCAGAATTGTCAGACGTGCTTGGACGAGGCTGGAAGAGGCTCGCCAGACAATTGGGTTTCAAGGAAGGACAACTGGACCAATTCGAAGAAAACTACAGAGGAGACTTACACGAACAAATCTACAAAATGTTAGATGCCTGGTGGAAGAAGCAGGACAACCCTGCAGATGCTCCTGAGAAGCTGAGAGACGCTCTGCAAGCGGTGGGTCGTGCTGACTTAGCATCACAAGTACCAGGTATAAGAGCTAACCAAAAAGGTCAATGCACTCTTTTTTGGTCCAGTTTAGCTTACTGTACATCATTTTACCTTATGTGTTACTTTTGACGAATTTAAAGTAATACCAAATAATCTTATTTAGAAATCGTTAGGCTACTAAAAGGTTATACCTCTTGGTAATTCAATTTCAACTGAATGAAACTTTATTCTCCGGATAATCAAAGCTGTACATAACTTATCTTTTATAAAGTTGCAGCTGCTGGCAAACGATACAAAACACTCAATATTTAAATTTGTGACAACTATTTGACATCGCTTTGGGTACATTTCATGAAAGTGCACTTCTTTTATATGTAGCCATTATTTTCCCGACAACCGATGTCGTTGTTCACGTGATGTCAATTTAAGAACTGTTGAGTACATTTTTTTTCTATTTAAGTTGTGAATCTATACGAATATTTTCACTGCTCATTTAAAATAATTTTGGAGAAACAAATTACTCATCGGCCTATCGTCATTTTACAGAATCACCAATGAATCGCCAAACAAAAGCAAAACAAGAGGAAAACATATTGACAACGTAAATAGCTGTAATTACATACAACCATTGCTCAAAGTTAAGAAAATTGAATTTTTAAATTAGCATAAAAACAAGAAGGCACCAAAATGACCCTTAAATCCCTAAACTATTCAAGTAAGGTTAAATGGCACACAAGGGAGCCCTTTTTAAAACACATTACATGGGCCATTTGCTGATACACTATCAGCAGAAGATTAAAATGCACTAAAAGTAACAAATTATGACAACCTTCAGCAATATTTCACGTTGTGGATTTGCTTACAGTAGCGTGCATTAAAACATTTTTACTCCGAAATTAGCATGCTCTTCGCTGTGCTTACTGCTTACAATCTCTGTGGAAATGATAAAGACTGTCTTTAGCATGTGCTTAGCAGCGCCATGAAATTGGGTCCGTAGTTTTAAAGTTACAAATCGACGTTTTTATATATATGCAAATAATTTACTTGATTGTTCCCCCAAAATGACTTCTTCTGCACAGGCATTGCAGGAACCTCTTTTGATATTGAACAGTGTGCAAGAGAACTGGCAGCACATTACCTAGAGACGATGAAAGTGACGACACATCCTAAAGAGAAGCACATGGCCAGAGAGATGGATGACATGTACGTCAATCTACAGCTACTAGAAGAGACGAACATGCCATCTCCTGTCTCCTCATCAGAGACAGAGATGCAGGCAGAAACAGTCAGCCAATCGGAGAATTTGAAAACATCCAAAAGAGCTAGAGGTATCCCCGATCTTCCAAAATCACAACCTGATAAACAAAAAGGGCTTCATGTTCAGAAAATTTCCCTTGACTCATATAAAGACATGCTTGTGCTCAAATCAAATCGAGTATTAATCAGAGCAGAGGCGGGTTACGGGAAAACCACACTCCTTAAAAGGATTGCATACGATTGGGCGGATATGAAAACCAAGGGGGATCAAACTGAAAACCAACACCAATCTGAGCCCACATCAGTTCTGGAAAGATACGAGCTTGTATTTGTGATAGATGTCAATCGAATGGGTAAGAAATTCGACATCATCGACGCTATATTCTCTCAGATACTCACAGACATCAAACTGAAAAAGAGAGACTTAGAACAATACATCCATGATAACCCAGAGCGCGTATTAATTCTTTTGGATGGCGCTGATGAGATTTCTTTACAAAGAGTAAAGGACGCACAGTGCAAGAACGGAATTGACTTGAACGGTGTACTATCGTTCAAATCACTGAAGTCGTGCAAGGTAATAGTTACGAGCCGACAGAAGACTGCAAATGAACTGCTGACTATGCATGCACACTACACAAAAATTAACATGGTTGGCTTTGACGAGAAAGGCAGGCAAAAGTACGTGAGGAAATACTTGTCAAATTTTCAATCAGATAATCAAAACAGCTTCCTTGAAAAGGTGAATGGATCTGAAACGCTTCGTAGTTTAGCGGAGATACCGTTATTTCTGTGGCTGATGTGCCACACATGGGCAGCTGAAGGAAAACTTCCTGATCAAATAACAAACCTTTTTGGGGATAACATTCAGCTGCTTTTCCAGCATAAGGAAAGTAAGGAAACAGACGAGCAAGTTTCTGACACTGAGACACATGTTTCCAAACTTGGTCGGATAGCTCTTGAAGGTTTGTTGGATCCAAATGGGGAAAAACTTCATTTCGAGGAAAATGAGATAGATTCAAAGGATCTAGATATGTTTGAGAAGGGATGTGATGTTGGCTTGTTGTCAAAAAGAAAAATTTGTCAAGGTCTCAAGATGGTTTCTCACTTTTCGTTCATTCACAAGACTTTCCAAGAATATAGCGCAGCAGTTTATCTTGTAGATTTGTCAAGAACTGACAGGCAAGCCTTTGACCAATACTTGTCTCGTATATTTCATGGCAATGTGGAAAGCGTGGAATACGTTCTGCGATTCTGCTGTGGGCTGAACGGAAATGCCGCCGAGGTGATTCTGCAGAGCATTGGAGATCGCTTGAAGCAAAAGGAACTGAACAAGTCCCTGCATAGAATCTTGATGTTGCTCCTATTTGAAGCACAATCAGAATCCCTTGTGAAATACTTTGTTGAGACTGCGAAGGTTGAGTTTCCCTATGAACTCCAAGGTGAAGTTCTCGTGGCTGCGCATTATTTCTTTCAAATCGGGTCCAAACATACAACTCTACACAAAGTAGGCATACAAGAAATTGGTGCTAAATGTCGAGGTTTTGCTGACTTTAGACTGTTAGAGGATATCATGACACACATACAATGTAAGCCATTGCTTAAACTTGTACTTCATGGAATCAGCTGGGGTAGCTTTGTGGATAACTCCAAAGAGATATTAACATATCTGAAGTCTTTAGAAGTACATAACTGTGATTGGAACCTTGTAAAACTTTTCGAAGTGCTATCAAAAACCAACACGCAAACAGTCGAATTGAATGGCATTGATTTGCATGAGACACTGTCAAAACATAATATTACACCAGTTCCATCTCTGAAAGAATGCTGTCTTTTCGATTGTGGGCTGACAAACAGTGACATTGTGCCACTTTTCAGTCTTCTTTCATTAGCAGGCAGCATGCAGAAAGTGGTTCTGAGGGAAAACAATTTGCACGGTTTGCAGCCTGTCACGATCGCTAGTGTCCCATCCCTTGAAGAATTGCACCTATATGAAAGTGGTCTGACAAACAGTGATATTGAGCCACTTTTCTCTCTAGTTTCCTCAGTAGGCAGCATAAAGAGAGTTGTTCTGAAAGGAAACAATATCGAAGGTTTGCAACCTGTCACGATCGCTAGTGTCCCATCCCTTGAAGAATTGCTCCTTTTTGAAAGTGGTCTGACAAACAGTGATATTGAGCCACTTTTCTCTCTAGTTTCCTCAGTAGGCAGCATAAAGAGAGTTGTTCTGAAAGGAAACAATTTCGAAGGTTTGCAACCTGTCACGATCGCTAGTGTCCCATCCCTTGAAGAATTGCTCCTTTTTGAAAGTGGTCTGACAAACAGTGATATTGAGCCACTTTTCTCTCTAGTTTCCTCAGTAGGCAGCATAAAGAGAGTTGTTCTGAAAGGAAACAATTTCCACGGTGTGCAGCCTGTCACGATCGCTGTTGTCCCATCCCTTGAAGAATTGCACCTATATGAAAGTGGTCTGACAAACAGTGATATTGAGCCACTTTTCTCTCTAGTTTCCTCAGCAGGAAGCATAAAGAGAGTAGTTCTGAAAGGAAACAATTTCCACGGTTTGCAGCCTGTCAGGATCGCTAATGTCCCATCCCTTGAAGACTTGTACCTATGTGAAAGTGCTCTGACAAACAGTGATATTGAGCCACTTTTCTCTCTAGTTTCCTCAGCAGGCAGCATAAAGAGAGTAGTTCTGAAAGGAAACAATTTCCACGGTTTGCAGCCTGTCACGATCGCTAATATCCCATCTCTTGAACAATTGCACCTATATGAAAGTGGTCTGACAAACAGTGATATTGAGCCACTCTTCTCTCTAGTTTCCTCAGTAGGCAGCATAAAGAAAGTAGTTCTGAAAGGAAACAATTACCACAGTTTGCAGCCTGTCACGATCGCTAATGTACCATCTCTCGAAGAATTGCACATATATGAAAGTGGTCTGACAAACAGTGATATTGAGCCACTTTTCTCTCTAGTTTCCTCAGCAGGAAGCATAAAGAGTGTTGTTCTGTTCGGAAACAATATCCACGGTTTGCAGCCTGTCACGATCGCTAGTGTCCCATCCCTTGAACAATTGCACCTATATGAAAGTGGTCTGACAAACAGTGATATTGAGCCACTTTTCTCTCTAGTTTCCTCAGCAGGCAGCATAAAGAGTGTTGTTCTGAAAGGAAACAATTTCCACGGTTTGCAGCCTGTCACGATCGCAAGTGTCCCATCTCTTGAAGAATTGCACCTATGTGAAAGTGGTCTGACAAACAGTGATATTGAGCCACTTTTCTCTCTAGTTTCCTCGGCAGGCAGCATAAAGAGTGTTGTTCTGGTAGGAAACAATTTCCACAGTTTGCAGCCTGTCACGATCGCTAATGTCCCATCTCTTGAACAATTGCACCTATATGAAAGTGGTCTGACAAACAGTGATATTGAGCCACTTTTCTCTCTAGTTTCCTCAGCAGGCAGCATAAAGAGTGTTGTTCTGAAAGGAAACAATTTCCACGGTTTGCAGCCTGTCACGATCGCTAGTGTCCCATCTCTTGAAGAATTGCACCTATATGAAAGTGGTCTGACAAACAGTGATATTGAGCCACTTTTCTCTCTAATTTCCTCAGCAGGAAGCATAAAGAGTGTTTTTCTGCAAGAAAACAATTTTCACGGTTTGCCGGCTGTCACGATCGCCAGTGTCCCATCCCTTGAAGAATTGCACCTATATGAAAGTGGTCTGACAAACAGTGATATTGAGTCACTTTTCTCTCTAGTTTCCTCAGCAGGCAGCATAAAGAAGATTGCTCTAATAGGAAACAATTTCCACGGTTTGCAGCCTGTCACGATCGCTTGTGTCCCATCCCTTGAAGAATTGCACCTATGTGAAAGTGGTCTGACAAACAGTGATATTGAGACACTTTTCTCTCTAGTTTCCTCAGCAGGCAGTATAAAGAGTGTTGTTATGAAAGGAAACAATTTCCACGGTTTGCAGCCTGTCACGATCGCTAGTGTCCCATCCCTTGAAGCATTGCACCTATATGAAAGTGGTCTGACAAACAGTGATATTGAGCCACTTTTCTCTCTAGTTTCCTCAGCAGGCAGCATAAAGAGAGTTTTTCTGTTCGGAAACAATTTGCACGGTTTGCAGCCTGTCACGATCGCTAGTGTCCCATCCTTTGAAGAATTGCTGCTATATGAAAGTGGTCTGACAAACAGTGATATTGAGCCACTTTTTTCTCTAGTTTCATCAGCAGGCAGCATAAAGAGAGTTGTTCTGAGGGGGAACAATTTCCATGGTTTGCAGCCTGTCACGATCGCTAGTGTCCTTTCCCTGAAAGAATTGCAAATAGTTGAAAGTGGTCTGACAAACAGTGATATTGAGCCCTTTTTCTCTCTAGTTTCCTCAGCAGGCAGCATAAAGAGAGTTGTTCTGAGGGGAAACCATTTGCACGGTTTGCAGCCTGTCACGATCGCTAGTGTCCCATCCCTTGAAGAATTGCTCCTATATGAAAGTGGGCTAACAAACAGCGATATTGAGCCACTTTTCTCTCTAGTTTCCTCAGCAGGCAGCATAAAGAGAGTTCTTCTGAGGGGAAATGATTTGCATGGTTTGTCACAAGTCAACATCGATCCTCTCCCCTCCCTTCACACACTAGATTTATCTAAATGTGGTCTGCAAAACAGCGATATCAGGGCAATCATCCGTTTACTGGCATCTCTTGGTGATGTGAAAAAAGTCAATTTAACAGACAACAACTTGCATAGTAATGTAGCCAAGGCATTGGCTCCCTTCCTTCGTTGAGGTTGTTGATCCTCCTCACTGAGGGGAATCGTTATATAAGAGACACATATGTCTCTCTGTAAAAAGAAGACCTTTTGGTGAATTCTTTCCAATGACTGTTAAAATCCAGAATCCCTGGTGCTGCATGTCCAGTTTACCACCTTGTTGCATATTTAAAATCATTTATCTTCTCATCTTATTTCAACTTTCAGTTGTTCAAGGCCGATTAATTAATTACTACCACTACCAGATACATTTCAACTGTGTCTTAGGACGAACGACTTATGGAAACTCTCGTGGGTGGTTTTCGTGACTGGATATTCGCAAGAACTCAGGCAGGATTAAGGCAAGAATTTCTGTTTATTTTTGTTCGCGATTACAAACTTGGTCCAACGTCCAAAGATTTACAAGCTTTATTTTACTGTTAACAAAACTACAAAAATAACTTGGCATCCATTTACATCACAATTGCTTCAATTACATCAAACTTATATACCAATTTCGTCAAACCACTGATACCGCGGGATATTTCAGCTTTCATTTATTCGTTTATTCTATTTAAATTTCATTCGTTTTGGATCTTTAATATTGTTTTAGGCAAATATTTGTTTTGCAACATTTTACAGTCTTAATATTTCTATAAATTATATGAGCAATATTTTTGGATTTCTTTTACTTAAACATCCAATGCACTCTATCCAAACTTTGGCCCACTGGAACTTTCAATATTTACCAACTTAGTCGCACCAATGCCTTTACTGAGGTCCCTGCATAAAACTTTCCTTTTTGTCACCAACTACTAACCACAATGACAACATTAAGGAAAGAAGATGTTCTGACTTCATCTGCAAACAATCCTGGCACACAAAATTGCTTTGGAAAAAACGACAACAAACAGAAAAAGGAATATAATATGGGCTCTGCTGTGATAAAATATTAACAGAGAAAGTGAACGTTTTGAAGAAAAAGAGCACTACATGACTAGACTTTGTACTTCATGACTAGACTTTGTAGTCACGTTTGTGTGATGTCTAACTTATCAATTGCCACTAATGCAAAATAGAGAAACGTAACAGAAACTAAGGAAATACGTTATCAATACCTGTTTACATACATACATACATTAAGTATAGCCAGCTGTCTGCAATTGAAAGCAGGAAGTCGTTTGTTTGACTCCCACTCGAGCAAATCTCAGACAGCACCGAGTATGCAGTACCCATAACACTACACCAGTGAAGGGGAAACCTGGAATGAAAACTGAAGGGAAAAAAATGATCTGTGTCACACAATCTTCAACCCAATGATACACCCTTTGCAGCTGACGTCACATCTGAGGTCAGGTCTCGTTGCTCTGTAACACGCATGAGTAGACGCATTGTATGGTACTTGTCAATGAATTTAAATGACAAAACCTGCCCGCAGTGAGGGCGCACTATGCAAGGGGTCTGCTGAAGAGTTTCGAATGATATTTTATTTGGCACAAGTTTGAGAGCATTACTATTAGTGATGGGAGTCAATCTGGTAAATGAAATTCACCGAGAATGTAGGTGTGCTAAATTGCTTTGTTCATTTGAGAATTTGAGAATTCATGGCGAGACGATGTTACAGTTGCAAAACCTGTACAAAATATAATGAAAATGATTGAAAGCATAAACGAGTTAACTGACAGAGGAAATAAAGATGCACACCTTTCCTCTGTCCATGCTTAATATATGTGTAAAACAAATTGTACAAAGTTGTTAAAAATAAAATACATATATGAGATCCATTCTACAAAAGTGCTATCCCTTTGCTGAATTGTATTGTACTTAATGTGCAGTAGCTTCTGAAATAAAGTCTTTTATGATATACGTTAATGCCCTATTATGTTAAAATTGCCGACATTTTACTGCCAAATCCCTTCACAGTTTTATGTAATTGTACGTATGAACATTGTGTTTCAATCTAAAGAAGAAAACACCGCTTTGTGGAAAAACGATTACAAACTTTGGCACCTGCATGTTTAGAACAGGAAAAGACCTGTCAGATTTCAGGATTGACACAAAGATATGGAATGACGCTCATTTGCAAATTTCGTTGTTATATGACTGTCATGTTTTTCTGGATATACTAGTCGCATTAAAGTGAAAATCTTATGTTGAGTGTTCACAAATTCTATGCCATATTTTGAGCGAATATGAGAGCACTGATACAACGCCATTTTGAGGCCGAGAAAATATCTGTAATTTCTCGAAAACTGAAGCAAAGTTTTGTATCTGACTACTGCTTCAACCTAAACATTCACGATTGTAAAAATGTAGCTTGGAATTGTTTAAAAGGCCCAAGAACTGTATTTGTTTTAATTCAAAAGCTTGAAATGCACATTTGTGTCCCATTTAACCTTATTTTCAATTTTCAATTGCCAATTTCAAGGGTATTTTGGTGTCTTTTTGGTTTTTATGCTAATGCGAATTCCATATTCAGGAGTAAAATTGTGATGTCGTTTCAGGCAGAAACCTCAATGTTGCAACTAGTTTATGCACAAAATGTTGCCAGAACTTTGAATATTTTGCTGTGGTAAACTGTCTTTTCTTTAGTGATACGTTGTTGTGTCAGTATTTTGGGTTCACAAACACCTGAAAACACCTGAAATGAACAGTATATTTCTGAAATGACATCACAGCAACATCAGGTGTCAAGAAGTACTCTTTTCAATATAATTAACCAATACTGGATGTCAATTGGTTTTCATACATTTAAGAGGAGGAGAAAGTAGCACAAAATGCGTTCCTCAGAAATATCCACTTCATGGACCCTTTAAAGTTTCAATTTCTTTGTACCAGAAATGATGCATTACACACAGCCTTCCATTCACGTCAGTATAGCTCACTGCATTTTATAATATCGGTTTGTTATTCAGTTATGTTATGATTCGAGCAATACAAATACATGAAAAAAGAGTATTTGCAGGAAATGAGGTCGAATTATTTAGAGGCCGGGGTACCGTCATCAGCAAAGAAACTTTACATGTTACATTTATTCGTTTACTAAACTACTTCCTGGAAGTTTGAATGACGATATATTACATTAATGGGGTATTATATGTCTTTTTTGTTCTAAAGCCGGAAAACAAAGAACAATAAAAAGTTGTCAAATAATCGAAATTCGGTCAGGATTGCAACGAATCAAATTGGGTCGGAATTGCAACGAATTAAACGAATTTGGTCAGAATTGCAAGAAATTACACGGTTTTGCTTGTAAGAAAAACTTGTGTTAAAAGAAACATCCCTCATATAACACAAGCCAAATATAAGTGGTTGTTAGCAAAGTCAGTTTACGTTTTGAACTAAAGTACCAGTAAGGTTTATAAACGTCAATATATTTTGTTCCCGATGCAAACATTACAAAAGTACAACTGCTGTTTCATTGAGAAAATTCTGAATAAAAGGTTGACGCAGATGATATTGTAATGGATCGAGTTTTATTAAAATCCCATCAGATTTAGCAGGTGCAAAGCTACCCAGAATGGAATATTTCCGTATATTCCCTCCCCATCTGCATCACTGCCCCTCCCGAGTTCTTTGAAAGGCATATGACGTCACCTGGAAATACTGACCCAAGATGCTACTGCGATAAACATTGCTCACTGCTATTTTCGTTTGTCACTCAAAATGACACCCCGACCATACAGAATGGCTGAAACTGAAAGAGTTGGCCAAGTTTCACCGCTAATTTTAATCACGAAAACTTCATTCCGAATGTTAGTCTCTTTTGACACTCTTTGTTGAGACGATAACTTAAGAGTAACATATTGCATTGGTTTCAAATTGCGAACGATTATTAACCATAACATTTGACACAACCCATTTGAAAATTGACGTGAACCGTGGAAAAAATACATTTAATATGATTGAAAGAAAATAGGCCTAAGCGTTTCAATTACGAGCAATATACATTCTCAATTTTAGTCTCTTTTGACACTCTTTGTTAATGATAACTCATGAACAGCATATTGCATTGGTTTGAAATTGCAAATGATTATTAACCATAGCATTTGACACAACATGTTCGAAAATTGATGTGAACCGTGGAAGAATACATTTAATATGATTAAAGGAAATAGGCCTAAGCGTATTTAATCACGAAAAGTTCATGCCGAATTTTAGTCTTTTTTGACACTCTTTGTTGAGACGATAACTTAAAAACAATATATTGTATTGGTTTCAAATTGCGAATGGTTATTAACCATAACATTTGACACACCCTTTTGGAAATTGCCATGTATTGTGGAAGAATACATTGTTAATATGATTAATCAATCATGTAAATGAATATGTGTCAGTCGTGGGGTGAGAGGTAACCACTGCCACCCTCCCCCCCCCCTCCCCTTTTGATGGGGTATATCCTCGCATCATGTATACGTTTCTGCTTAAGGCATAAGTATGAATAGCGCCCTCTTTCAGAATCCCATCTCAACCAAAAGGATATTTTACCGCCCTCATGAAGACGACCCTAAGCATTTTTGTTGATTAATAAATGAACATTTTTTCTTTGTGTGTCCACCTGCCCTTCCTCCCGTCCAACTTAACCGTCAGTCATTGAAATCAATTTTCTTTTGCAATTCGCGGTATTGTTTTGTTGTCCAAAACTTTTTTTTCTGACAAATGAAGATTTTGTGGACCTGGCCTCAAATTCAGAAAACGTGGCATGGTATTGTTGCGCTCGCAAAAAGCTGGAGTCGTTACAACATTCCTTCAAGTCAACTTCATGATTTCAAAAGCCTGGCAATGAGATCTTAGTCGAGGTGAGATCGCGACAGCTAAAATCGCAACAGGATGTTAAGATTCAAAAATACGTTTATTGCACCAAGTCATTATTAACATCTTTTGGGCAAAATGTAGAAGACTGACACTTCGTAGTCTCGTTCCAAGACTGGATTTTGGAGTTTGTTTGCATGAGCCAATCCCTGTCAAGCGAGGTCAAACTGCCAAGGCGGTAGAGGGCGCTGCCAGCAAGATGAATCAAATCCACTTAGGCGAAGGGGCAGACCTGTAAATAGGCTCAGAAATGCCTAGTGCAATTGGAGCATTAAGTGGACCATGAACTGGGTGGAAGCTGTGCACCGGGGTGAGAGCTTGTATGAAATTGGGCCCTATTTTGTAATGGAGTGCAGGCATCATTTTTCAAAATGGCAATGGGCCACAGGACAACTTTTAGGGGTGATTATCTTTGGATGGAATTTGCTTCCAAAAGTCATCGGGATTACCACCCAAAAATCAAACAGAAAATGAACGATGATGTAATAAGCTTTCATTTGATGGGTGTCTCAAACACCTTGGAGAGTTGCGATTATTTTTAATATATTTTTTGGAACAACGCGTAATCATCACTGAGGTCTATGGAAGTCGATTTACAGGTCTGCACCCTGAATAACATTGACACTGGACCCAGGAAATGTCTGGCTCTGCTGTATCTTGTTAATAGCGCCCTCAACCGTTGTAGCGGCTTGATCACGCTTGCCGGGGACCACGGGCGTTGCCAGGATTTTTTTTCTGGGAGGGGGGGGGGGGCAAGGCACACTGTTTCCCAAAATCTGTGTACTATTTTTTAGCATATTTTCATGCCCACTCCACCCTTATTGACACCTCTGCGGACGCCCATGTTTTTGGGTTTTTTTCTCCTCCTCTCTTTAAGTTGTTTTGCTTTTCGTGGGGGGGGGGGGGGGGGGCCCCCCTTCCTCCTCCCCGCGACGCCCATGCCATGGACTGCAACATTATGGGAAGTAAATCCAAATCAAGAATTGGACATTTTTGGAACTTAACCCAGAAAATTCCTGCCAATGTTCCCAAGATTGGATTCCATTGATTTTGTTGATAGCGCCCTCTACCGCCTATGTGGCTTGGTCGTGCCTGCCAGTAATCGGCTGCATTATGGAAAGAAACATTCAAGTCCAGTCTTGGACCCAGACTATCACGTCACGAGTGTTTGGAGAGATCCTCGGCTACATTTATGCTACTTGGGATTTTCGGCCTGCATTGCACCTCCGCTCTGCAAAAAAAAAAACAACAACAACAACAACAATTTGTAAAATCCACCAGAGATGTTTTTCGTTATCCATTTGCTAAGAGTATTCCCATTTTGTGCGTTTTTTCCTCCATGCTGGATGGCTTCGCACTGTATAGGGACGTAGTACGTGAAAGGTGATTTAACTTTGAGAACATGCGGAGTTTTTTTGGCTGATTGGCTGAGTATGTGGGAGGGGGGTCGACAGACCGCAGAAAATGGGAAATATGGACTTCAATCGAGAACATAACCCCATAAAGAACATAAAGAAGAGGCGCTCATCACCATACGTAGGCATTCTGAATTGTTGAAAGGCACCTCAATGTCTGAGTAGTGAAAAATGGAGATCAGCCGATATGTGGAATGTCTTTGCAAGGTATAGAAACATGTAATGAATATGATTCTCATGGTTTTTTTATCATCACAGTCCGTATGGGTTTGTATGCTGTGACTTTGACAGTGAAATCACCTGATACCACACACCGTGCAGAAGGGTTCACGTGCATAAGCGAAACAAACTTAAATCTAAATTTGGAGTTAATTACCCTGTTATCTCAGCGAAACGACGAGAAGATGAGCCAGTGTGGTACTGACGTGCATTACAATACAAGCATTATCGAAATAATTCTTGTTGACGTGCGTAAACAGGGTAATTAACCAGGGCAAACTCCAAAATATTGGAGTCAAGTACCAGAAAATGCGGAGTTTTGGGCTGAGCATGTGGGATGGGGTCGACAGACCGCAGAAATTGGGAAATATGGAAACCAAGACTTCAATCGAGAGCATAACCCCATAAAAAAAAATAAAGAAGAGGCACTCATCACCATACGTAGGCATTCTGAATTGTTGAAAGGCACCTCAATGTCTGAGTAGTGAAAAATGGAGATCAGCCGATATGTCGGATATCTTTGCAAGGTATAGAAACATGTTATATATATGATTCTAATGGGTTTTTTTTCATCATCATAGCCCGTATGGGTTTGTATGCTTGTGTGTACACGCGAGTAACTCTTAAACAGTTATAAAACTTACTTATCAGAATAAACATCACATAATCACATATCAATGCAAAATGGTTCATTTCAAATAAAAAAAAATGCGTTTTTGGCTCTTGAACTTGAAGCCCCATTGTTTTCTCTAAGGTTTGTATATATTGTTTTTCATGAAGCATGGAAATAAATATGAAGTCGAATTGAATTGAATTTACTTGAATTAATGCATGCAGATTACACATTTTGTCAAACATTCCCACGCACAAAGACCGGCTCGTTGCATTTAGACACACATCCTAACATAAGCTCACCCCTCAATACGCCCACACTTCATATCGACACAACATCCAAAGATTTGATGCAAATTTGAAGACAAAAAGAATTTCAAAATTCCCAAACTTTCGCCCAAAATCCAAAAGTGTGGGGGGAAATACCAACCTCACAACTTCACCGAGATAGTCTTATAAACAGTCCATAAAGCCATGTGACTTTGACAGTGAAAGTCACCTGATACCACATCTCTTGCAGAAGGGTTCACGTGCATAAGCGAAACAAACTGAAATATAAATTTGGAGTTAATTACCCTGTTATCTCAGCGAAACGCCGACAAGATAATTCTTGTCGATGTGCGTAAAGAGGTTAATAACCAGTGCAAACTACAAAATCTCGGAGCCAAGCACAATTTCAAGGATGGAGATGTTTATTGTAAGATAAACAACAAAGAACTACTGTGTGATAAATCGAGGGCCTTATGAAATCACTACGAGTCATAGCCCCATTGACTGTGCATGCAGATTATAATGTTTGCAAACGTGCGCATTCACAGATACTGGCTCATTGTATTTAAGGCACGCATCTCTACACAAGCTCTACACTCAATACATCTACACTTCCTATTGAAAAGTAAATATGAGTTGCCTGAAGTTATCCAAAACACACAACATCCAAGGATTGAATGGACATTTTAAGAAAATAAAAACGTTCCCAAGTTCTTTGGCTTTTGCCCTAATTCACAAGATGTGGGGGAAAATACCAACCTTATAAACTTTACCAAGATAGTCTTATCACAAGTGCATAAAGCCATGCGACTTGGACATTGTAAATCAACTGATACCGCACACCATGCACAGGGGTTCAAGTGCATAAACGAAACAAATTTAAATCAAAATTTGGAGTTAATTACCTTGTTATCTCTTTGAACCCCGATAAGATGAGCCAGTGTGGTTCTGACGTGCATTACAATAAAAGCATTATCGAAATAATTCTTGTTGACGTGCGTAAACAGGGTTATTAACCAGGGCAAACTCCACAATATTGGAGTCAAGTATCAGAAAATAGATGTAGATATTTAGTTTCAGATAATCAACCAAGAGCCATTGTCGGATAAATTGAAGGCCTTATGAAATCTATGAATACATCACAACGAACCCGAACACATCTCCTTTGAGTATAGGGGTTTCAACGAACAAAATAATCAATAATCAATAGGAAATAATCAATAGGAAATAGTCAATAATCAATAGGAAATAATCAATAGGAATTAGTCAGTTGGAAATGATCAATAGGATATGTGAAAAACTATTATTTAACCGAAATGGTTAATATGGGAATCCGTTTCAAGTCAACCTCGTCTCCATGGCGTTGAGCAGTACACTCGCATTAGCACTGATTGTCCAATGATATGGATATTAGAATTAGGAGTGGAATAGTCGTATAGCTCTACAATAACGTTGCGCTGCAAGTCAATTTTTCTTTTCATACACGTGGTGTATCTTGTGGTCAGACAGAAGCAATTCCTCGTGGTGTCAGATCAGAAAACACACGAGTCTGTCTTAGCTCAAAGACGTTAATTGTACCCATCGACAAAGACGGTAATCGTACCCATCGACAAAGACGGTAATCGTACCCATCGGAAATTTAGGATTATTGCGCTAAACCTGAGTAATTTGACAAAGGGAGAGAGTTTTTGGAGGTTGATTTTTACTCATTCACGATTAGCGTTGAAAGACAGCATACGAATATGGCTGATTTAAAGGTATTGACATTAACTTTTGAGACATAATTTCTGAAGGGGGTCTGATCGGCAGTTTCGATAGTCTGGTACCGTCACCTGACACTCACCTCACGTCTCTTTTGGTTCGCTTTATTAGCTCATTCGGGTACTCTCATTAGCCCCGTGCTGTTCGATTAGCCAGACGCCATTCTTGGGACTCACCATGGGCAACCACCACATAGCCTGTTCGCTGAATGGGGTTTGTGGTGCGTTTTTCATCATTCAGAGAAGCTGACGGCAAATATATGGCAGCCGGACAGTGGGCAAAAAATTGGCAAATGTCATGTGGACCAAAAAGTCAATGTTACTTTCATTCCAAAGATAATTAATTGCTCATCTCATTGACACTTCAGAGGAAAAAAAGTGGCCTATTAATTCACCAGTTTGTGTGACCATGCGCATGCATGCCTTACTCTTGGTGAGCGATCATTTGGAGGTGATGGTCAATCACTAACTCCTTCAGAGAGTTTGTCTCAGGAAAAAGGGCTCGGTGTTTGCTTTTGAATGACTCGTCAGATCATCTCATGCGGCTTCCCTACCGCAGAATTCCATTTTCGGCAAGATTTGGATCTAAACAATAGAGACAGGTTTGCCCTCTTGGTACCACGTCCGGTTTGTAATTCAGATTCATCTTCATTCCTCAAAGACTAAAGAACATATATTTCATCAGCAAAATACTATTTAATAAGTTGGAATTTGTGACAGGGTGATGGAAATTGGGTTTGCCAAATGTTGAGCAAAATACTCTTTAAGAGTCATTTCGTGTAAATACTTCATATAAGTGTCCACGCTCAAAAAATCGAATTTTTTTTTTTTTATACTTTGTGGGATGAAAGAACTTTGGGAGCAAGTAGCCAAAATAGACTTTTTAATCCGATATTTTGCCCGTTGGCATGGTTACGGGCCATTATGTGTTTTGGCCATTTTGGGGCAATTTTGAGGCTGCAAAATTATTTTTTGCGCTATTTTCAAAGGTCATCAACCCAAACTGCAAAGTAATGTCACAAAAGTAACTATATCACGACAAAGTATCATCCTTACCCTAAGAAGAAAAAAATAAAAACACTTCTGAAAAATCTCCTTTATATTATTTTTAGGCCCTATAATACAGCATGTTTTTACAACTAGCAAAATTGCATTTTTTACCCTATTTTTATCCCTCCAAAATGGCACTTGCCAGGGCACTCAGAATAATTTCCCTCCGGCTATGGTTAGTTCAGACATTGGTCTTTTCATATCTAGTGAGCAATTTTTGGGTTATTGTATAGCCTTTGTGCAGTAGCGCTCCAAAAATGGTAAAATTCACAAAAACCTTAAAAAGTGTATTTTCAGTGTTTTCCTTTTTTTGGGGTAATAAACTTGTATAATTGGTATTGTTCATGAATCAAGCACATTTTCACAAACAAAATTAGACTGTTTATCATTTTTAGACCATTGGATGAATAGTAGGTAGTGTACTTCCCCCCACACCTGGCTAGGCCCCGCCCACTCCCCCCGTGCCACCTAATTTTGAACGTGTATGTTGCATAACGAAACAAATGTAAATAAATAATATGCAAGTGAACACTTTAGAAATAACATAGAGTTCCTTTTCAAAGCCTCCCCTTCCCCCACCCCGGGGCATTGCTTGGGGTTGATTGTGGGCTGTGACCACCCACCAATAACTTAGCATTGTCGGTACAATCATTGTCACATGGGCAAAACTCATGTGTTTGCAAGCCGCAATGAATAATACTGGCCATATCCATTGTCCTCTGATTGAAGTGCACCACTATTCAAATGATGTCCAGTCCTCCCCTCCCAGCTAGGCCCCGCCCTTCCTTGCCACCAAATTCAGATGTTGATTTCTGAATGTATTTGCCTAAATTAAATTGTAAATACTAGATATCAATTTGAAAGTGAACCTTTTACGATCTACACCAACAGCCGTCGCACACCCAGCCCCTTCCCCTGCCACCCCCACTCCCAAAGCTCAAAAGAGAACCACGCACTCCCCAACAAGTCAACAAGTACAATTTTGTTGAGATTACATACATGCACATGGCCTTGGGGAAAGTCTGAATTATGTAAGGTGGCTTTTTTACAACACGGGGCAGCTTGAAATATCCGAAAAGTGAGGAGGAGAAGGGGTGTGTATGTCGCGGGGGTGGGTGGGGGGTGGGAAGGGTGATCTGGACACACGCATGTACGCTTTACACATTTGTTTATATTGCAAGTTACTTTGGAATTACAGTAAAAGGTGTGGTGAACAAAATGACGTTTATTTTATTATTTTCAAAACGGAAAAGATTTAGAGAGCAACTAACTCTTATTTGTTTATATTGAAATACATGTACTTTAAAACAACGATCACTCCAGTGAAAGCTCCGAGAGAACACATCATCAATTTGATTGCATGAATTTCACTCTGACTTGACTTGGCTATATACATGTAGTTAGGGTCTGAAGTATTTTTTTAGTGGAAGTGTCCTCCAAATTTGTATTTACCTATCAACATGAAATTTTGTGGCACCAAATACACTTCTGTAGTATGCTTATCATTACCATGGCAACCGTTGTAAAGACATCGGTGCTCATAAACTAAAGTCAAAAATACTTCCATTTTTCAAAGCCTATCACGGAAGTATTATCCTATGACTGAAATTCATGGCTATATAATTAACAACAATACATGCTCAGTATGTAACGTGGCCGCCATTGGTGCGAGAAGCGCATGTAATTTTCACCTTTCAATCTGTACCATTTTCTTTGTTTTGATGTACGTTTCTGATAGTTATTACGTGAATCAATTGCAGAGCATTAAATAACATCACCACAATTGTGTATATTTACTTTAGTTTTGCCAATTCGGGTTGAAAACCCATACATTTTTGGAATAAAATCAGTAATTATAAGTCCCTATGGCAGTGACAATGGATGCATACAATTGCTTGACTGGGATGAATGTTTACACAAAAATACAGAAATTATGCCCAAAATGTTATCTAGACAAGAGTTTGGAAAAATATATAAAAACACCTCTAGTGGTAACAGCAATAGAACCAAGAATGTCACATTATAGAGTAATGGTCAACCAATATTTTTCTGCCACATCGGTTGTAGGAAAGTCGGTCAAAGCATATGCAAATCAACATGGGATCACAGTGTGCTGTACCCCTCCCTTTCAGAAAAAAACCCAAATACTCACCAGAAAGGGTTAAAATCTGTAAGCACTTGTGATTCGGTGGGGAAATTGATTTTTTTTTTATTAATTAACACATTAACAAAACATTCCCTGCTTGTATACAAAAAAAACCCTGTAATTTATAAGCACCAATACATTTAGATTGCTTGCCATGTAACAATGGATGCACCACAGAAGTGTGGCCATGTTGACTGCTGATGACAGTTTGGAAGAGACTCAAAATGTCATGCTGATTACGAAATTACGATTTTGGAGGGCATAGCAGCACCCACAACGGTACTATATTCGACTTTATATGTGCTCGATCTGACCATATTTACACGTTCAATTCAATCAATCAAAATAGAGGCCATTTTGAGTTTTCACTAGAGTGATAGTTGTTTTAAAGTACATGTATTTTAATATAAAAATATGAGTTATTTGCTTTCGTAATCGCCATATCACTTCTCTGAATTGAAAATAATAAAATAAATGCAATTTTGTTTTAAAAAATTCAGCATTATGTACATGTACCATGTACATGTATCCATATTACCCCCCCCCCCCCTGCGCTTTCCAGATATTCCAAACCACTCCCACGTTGACAAAAAAATAGCCAAACCTACACCGTGTATGTAAATATGTGGACTTTCCGCAAGGCAGTATGCAACCTTAACAATAATACATATTCTGTACAATTCTTTGGGAGGGGGAGGTATAGTTGCTCATAATGAGTACCGGGGTAGGAAGAGGGATGGCAGGGGGTGGGCTGTGAGACGGGTACGCCTGTTGGTGTAGATTATGAAAGCTTCACTTGCAAATTGATATCTATTTACAATATTAATTTAGGCAAATACATGCAGAAATCAACATCTGAATTTGGTGGCAAGGAAAGGGGCGGGGCCTAACTGGGAGGAGAGGACTGGACATCATTGGAATGATGGTGCACTTCAATCAGAGGACAATGGATATGTCCATTATTCATTGCGGCTTGCAAACACATGAGTTTTGCCCATGTGACAATAATTGTACCGACAATGCCAAGTTATTGGTGGGTGGTCACACCCCACCCTCAACCCCAAGCAATGCTCCCGGGGTGGGGGAAGGGGAGGCTGTGCAAAGGATCTCTATGTTATTTCTAAAGTGTTCACTTGCATATTATTTATTTACATTTGCTTCGTTATGCAACATACAAGTTCAAAATTCGGTGGTACAGGGGGAGTGGGCGGGGCCTAGCCAGGGAAGTACACGACCTACTATTCATCCAATGGTCTAAAAATGGAGGGAAATGGTCTAAAACAGTCTAATTCTGTTTGTAAAAATGTGCTAGATTTATGAACAATACCAATTATACAAGTTTATTACCCAAAACAAAGGAAAACACTGAAAATACACTTTTTAAGGTTTTTGTGAAATTTACCATTTTTGGAGCGCTACTGCACAAAGGCTATACAATAACCCAAAATTTTCTCACCAGATATGAAAAGACCAATGTCTGATCTAACTATAGCCGGAGGGAAATTATTCTGAGTGCCCTGGCAAGTGCCAATTTGGAGGGATAAAAATGGGGTAAAAAATGCAGTTTTGTTAGTTGTAAAAACATGCTATATTATAGGGTCTAAAAATAGTATAAAAGAGATTTTTCAGAAGTGTTTTTATTTTTTTCTTCTTGGGGTAAGGATGATACTTTGTCGTGATATAGTTACTTTTGTGACATTACTTTGCAGTTTGGGTTGATGACCTTTGAAAAAAACGCGAAAAATGATTTTTTGCAGCCTCAAAATTGCCGAAAAATGGCCAAAAAACATAATGGCCCGTAACCATGGCAACGGGCAAAATAACAGTTTGAAAAGTCTATTTTGGTTACTTGCTCCCTAAGTCCTTTCATCCCACAAAGTTTTAAAAAATTCGATTGTTTGAGCGTGGACACTTATATGAAGTATTTACACGAAATGACTCTTAAATATGCAACTGCATCAGTATCATCACCTCATCGTGCATGATTGATACCTTCTACAGTTACTTTTCTCCTGGTGGGCTGCGTTTGTGACGGGCAGAAGACGACTCTCACTACATCGTCACTTTAAAGGAAAGTGGAGTGATGGCATTTTGCAACTGCTGCCTTGGCAGGGTTCCAGTAGGTTTAAGGTTCCAGGGTTTAGAAGCGGTTCAAGTGGTCCGAATCGAAGCCTTGTTTTGTTTGTACGGGTTGCTTGAGTTTGAATCTCCTTCGCCTTTGGGTCATCTGGTCTCACGCTGAAGCTCAACCTGTTATCTCAAGTGGGAACTTTCCCTTTCCAAAGCATCTCTGGTCCGGAAAACCACACTGATGTATTGAAGAGTTGAATCACTGTAATATCTCAGTGTCTCCGGAAGTGGGTTATCTCATTCTTCTCTACATGGGTCTTCAAGTAGTACTTTCCCACCAACACGACACTTAGCCACCACAGAAATCTAAAGCAGTATCGGTAGTTTTTTTTTACTCTTAACTGGGTGAAAGGCCTTCTTGATATTACACTTGAAGGCGACGTTTTTCTGTCTGAATCTACAGAGCACTCTAACCATGTATTGGGCAACACAAGCACTCAAACAATAGCCATCCTTTGTGGACACTTCTGTCTCATTATTATCAAGAAATGGGCGTCGTTTTGGGAGAGTGATGAGTTTTCGTCCCCAGCAATGCCAGCCAGAAGAAGCGAGTCACTCGAAGGGGGTTGTTTCCCTCCTTTGTCATTATGCCTTGGGTAAGCACCACAAGGGTCTTCATGACAGCAGTTTTCTTTGTTATGTGCGTCAGATCAGCAGGCAGTTTTAGAGCAATCACACGATGACTTTTATTTTTTTTACATAAATCTTGTCATTAACACTCAATGCATAAGGCTTCATCACACATACAATACTGCCGTTCATCGGTTGTCGGTATGACATCACATGTTTATCAATCTCACATGGAAGCAGGTGTTTTTCCAGTCTCGAAAGACATGCATGCACGTGATCTTGCAATATCAGTATTGGGATGTGACTTCAGTTTGCAACCATGATGTTTCTTGAGTAGGTTTCTGAGGGAGGAATGTTGTTATCACTGTTGTAAGCACAAGCAGCCAGTCCTCCTATTTTTCCCTTGGATTTTTTTCAATCTTGCTGGTCATCGTAGAGAGAAAGCGATTGATCTTGACACCTCTCAGTCCCATCGCAGTTGGTTGTGGTCTCAACGTTGTGTCTAATTAGGTATTAGGAAAAGCGCATACCATGCTCTCTTTGGGTACTGAACCATGTGACAGCCAAAGTGGGACTCTTTCATTGTACTCTTCGCAGTGTCCTCGCTTGATTTGAGATGGAAAACAGTTTTTGTGTGCTAGTTAAGTGAGTGGTACTCTCGTTTTTCCGGATCCACGGCCGTTTGGTCAGTATGGTTCCTGTCTGTGTTTCCATGCAGCATGGTCGGGTAGCGCGTCTTGCAGACGGCACATGTGCGGCCGCTAGTTTTTTGTTGTTCCTTTTCCGGGGCGGTGGGGGTGCCCCCCTCCCCCTGCCTCTCCTGGCGACGCCCATACCAGGGACTGCAACATGATGGGAACCAAATCCATTCCAGTTGGACATTTTGGAACTTTACCCAGGAAATTCCT
Organism: Patiria pectinifera; assembly: GCA_029964075.1. NCBI lineage: Eukaryota > Metazoa > Echinodermata > Asteroidea > Valvatida > Asterinidae > Patiria > Patiria pectinifera. Next base: position 26,277,170 of record CM057148.1, read on the forward strand.
ACCAATGTTCCCCGATTGGATTTGATTCATCTTGTTGATAACGCCCTTTATACCGCCGCCGTGGATTGATACCGTGCCTACTAGGGATCGGCTGCATTATTGAAACAAAAATACAAATCTAGTCTTGCACCCAGACTAACACGTCACGAGTGTTTGGAAAGATCCTCGGCTTCATTTTGCTTCTTGGGCTTTTTCGGCTTGCATTGCAACTCCTCCGCTCTGCCCCCAAAAGAACCAACAATTTATAAAATCCACCAGATGGTTTTCGTTATCCATTTGCAAAAAGCGTTCCCATTTTCTGCGTTTTTTTTCTCCACGATTGTTGGCTTTGCACTATGCAGGGATGTAGTACGTGAAAGCAGGTTTGGATTGGAGCAAATGCGGAGCTTTGGGCTGAGAACTGGGGGCGGGGAGGGGGGGGGGGTTCGACAGAGCTCCGAAATTTGGAAACATGGAAACCAAGGCTACAATCGAGAATATACGCCTATTTTAATATCAATGCTGACGTTATAATTTAAGTTTTAGCCAAGTTAGAGTTCCCTAATTTTCACGAGGTCAACCAAGCACAGCGCTTCATCACATTGCATTCTGTAAAGAAGAGGCACTCATCACCATATGTAGGCATTCTGAACTGTTGAACGACACCTCAAAGTATGTGTAGTGAAAACCGGAGATCAGCCGATTTGTAAGAATAATTTTGCAAGGTATATAAACGTGTAATAAATTTAATATTTAATTCTACTGGTTCTTTATCATCGCAGTCCGTAATAGGCTGGGGTATGGGTTTGTATGAAAACAAAAACACATGACGAGCGAGTTTTGAAACGTTTTAAAACTTAGTTATCAGAATAAACATCACATGATCACAAATCAATGATTCAGACTGCTTCATTTTACATCAAATAAATTGCATTTTGGCTTATCAACTTGAAGCCCCTCTGTTTACGCATGCAGAACACAAATGTTGGCAAACATGCGCACAAAGACTGGCTCGTTGTATTTATGCACACATCCTAAACAAGCTCCCCACTAAATACATCCGCACTTCATATTGACGAGTTAATATGAGTTGCCTTCGGTTATCCAGAACGCACAACATCCATAGTCTGAGTATCAACCGTTATCCACGGAGCCATCTCCTGTCGGCATTTGCCGTGGTCTATTACATAAACTACAACATCCAAAGATTTGATGAAAATTTGAAGTAAAAAAAAAAACATTCCCAAGTTCCCAAGCTTTTGCCCAAATTCCCAAGATATGGGGAAAATGCAGCCTCACAACTTTACCAAGATAGTCTTATCACCAGTCTATAAAGTCATGTGACTGTGACATTGAAAATCACCTGATACCACACACCATGCACAGGGGTTCAAGTGCACAAACGATACGAAACTAAAATCTAAATTTGTATTTAATTACCCTGTTATCTCTGGTGAACCACCGAGAAGATGAGCCAGGTTGCTACTGACGTGCATTGCAAAAAAAGCATTATCAAGATAATTCTTGTTGATGTGCGTAAACAAGTTAATTAACCAGGGCAAACTCCACAATACTGAAGTCAAGTATCAGATAATGGATGTAGATATTTAGTTTCAGATAATCAACCAAGAACCATTGTGGGATAAATTGAGGGCCTTATAATATCTATGAATACATCACTACGAACCAGAGCACGTATACATTTGAGAAAAGGGGTTTCAATGAACAAACTAATCAATAATCAATAGGAAATAGTCAATATACATCACTACGAGCCAGAACACGTATACTTTTGATGAACAAAGTAATCAATAATCAATAATCAATAGGAAAAAAGTCAATAAGAAATGATCAATAGGATATGTGAAAAACTATATTAATCCAAAAAGGTTATGGAAATCTGTTTGAGGTCAACCTCATCTCCATGGCGCTGAGCATTACGCTCGCGCTAGCTGATCTCCGTGGCAGTGATTGTCCAATGAAATTTAGATATTATAATTAGGAGTGAAATTGTCGTACAGCTCTACAATATCGCTGCGCTGCGAGTGGGATATTTGTGTACACGTTGTGCATCTAGTGGCCAGACAGAATTAAAGCAGTTCCTGTTGGTGTCAGATCAGAAAACACACGAGTCTGCCTAAGCTCAAAGACGGAAATCGTACTCATCGACAATTTAGGATTGCGCTAAAACTGAGTAATTTGACAAAAAGAGAGTTAATTGAGGTTGATTTTTACTCATTCACGATAAGCGGTGAAAGACGCAATACGAATATGGCTGATTAAAAGGATTTGACGTTAACTTTTGAGATATATTATCTGAAGGGGGTCTGATCGGCCGTTTCATTAGTCTGGTTCCGTGACCTGACACTCGTGTCTATTTTGGTTCGCTTTATTGGCTCATTCGGGTACCCTCGTTAGCCCCGTGCTGTTCCAAAATCCTGACGCCATTCTTGGGATTCAACATGGGCCTGTTCCCTGAATCGGGTTCTTGGTGGAATTTGTAACACGCATGCGCTTTTCTTCATATATGGCAGCCGGACAGTGGGAAAAAAATCGCAAATGTCAAAGGGACCAAAAGGTCAATGTTATTCTGAAGATAGTTATTTGCTTATCCCATTGACACTTCAGAGAAAGAAAGTTGGCCCAGTAAATCACCAGTTTGTGTGACCATCCTATACCCTCTACAGCTCTCAGCAATAGGCCTGAGACGTAAAGACGTCACGCTTTGTTTACATGTGCGCTTTCCTATGTAGTAGACGGTCCCCACTTTATCTGGCGTCCCGACTTTGCTCCCATAGGAAAGCGCATATTTAATCAAAGCCATTACGTCATTACGTCTCAGGTATATTAGTTGAGTGTTATTCCTTACTCTTGGTGAGCGGTCCTTTGGAGGTGATGGTCAATCACTTACTCCGTCAAAGAGTTTGTCTCAGCAAGAATGGGCTGGGTGTTTGCTTTTGAAAGACTCGTCAGATCTTCTGATGCAATCGGGATCCAAACAATGGATACAGGTTTGCCCTCTTGGTGCCACGCCTGGTTTGCCATTCCGAATCATCTTCATTCCTCAAAGATTCAGGAACAATTAATAAATTGGAATTTGCGACGGGGTGATGGAATTTGGGTTTGTAGCATGAAAAGGATGTGAAGAAAGATACATTGGGGAAACAGCGAGATCAATTGGAGAAAGAATTCAGGAACACGTGAGGGGGGAAGTCATTGGCATTACACGAACACATGCAAAAGAAGCACGAGGGGCAATTTCAGGAAATTCAAGTAAACATATTAAACCAGTGCCCCGGTGACGCGATGCTCAGGCAATTAATGGAATCGACGTACATTAAATAACTTCATTGTTATGCTAAGTTGTTAAACGATTGTTATGCTAAGTAATCAACAGCTAAATACCAGTCATAAGCAATGTACATAACATGGAGTTTTGGCCTGTAACCCAATTTTACTAAGCAATGTTTTTCCGTGCTTAAGCAAATTTCTGCTTAAGCAGCTGTATGAAATTGGGCCCAGCTGCATGTGAGTTGGTGCATTTTCTTTTGGTCGAACTGATTTTGATGGAAGCAGCTGATGAAGCGCCATCTTATCTCAATGCACATTCTTACTTTACATATCTCTCCAGGGCAGGGCATTGTCTTCCCCTTGTCCCTATAATATAACACTCTCCCATCGACTAAGCACACAACCTCACGATCGAGGACCATTCAACAAGAGATGAACTGTCATGTGGAGTGTCATGGCCTAGAGGCAACAGTGATGTGGGTTCGAGCCCGCCGGCGGACACTTGTGCTCTTAAGCAAGGCACTTAACCATTATTGCTTCGTCCTTCGGATGGGACGTTAAGCCGTAGGTCCCGTGTGTTGTATAAATGCACGTAAAAGAACCCAGTAAACACTTATCGCTAAGAGAAGGGGTTTGCCCCGGTGTTTCTGGCCTCCTGTATAAACTCCCACGTGGAGTATTTAGGAGAAGAACCAACCAAGAACCAAGAACCAAGAACTCTCGGGGACAACAAAGAACCGATTGTTCTCCCTTTGTCTGTCTGTTCTCGGGGTGCATATAAAGTACGTATACACGTAGCGGCATATCTCGCAATCCTCACGTTGTTCGGTGCTGTCATCTGGTAGATGTGATGTTATAGTAGAAACCTGCCGGGGTTTTCTTGGGCTCGTTGGCTCTGTCCATGGCCTGTCTGTTATGATGCTTCTTTTTGTAGCTTGATATTTAAAATGTCCTCTTCATCGCAAAATCAGGATTCTTATTTTTTTCGTTACTCTGCGCCATGTTGAGAAACTGCTTCATAATTCCTTCCGTTTGCTCTGAGTCCCTCCCCGTATAAGTGTAGTAGTCTATGAGATCTCAAAGTATGTGAAGACTGACAGGTGTTTTCAAATGTGCATTATGTGTCCTGTTATTGCCAGTTGCAGTTTATGCAGTACTCCCGAAAATATGCATGCACACACTGGTGTAGGGCTCTACACCATGAAACCCCTCCCCCATCTCTGTCAAAAAAATCATATCAATTCAAAAAAAAAATAAGTTGCCCCACCCCCCCCCCCTCCCCCGCTGTGACATCCCCCCAAAAAATTACACTGGTATAATGTCCGCCTGTTCAAAATACGGTACACCATTCTATAATCTAGTGTTAATAATCGTCGAATTTGAACAGCGCCTATTGAAATATTGTACCAGCCCCCCCCCCCCCCCCCCACACACACACACACTCACCCCCACACACACACTGTTTTTGATTTTACGGCGGCCAAGTGTCCGGAATTGTGAAACGTCAAAAATTAAGAGCAGAATAAACATCACAAATTTATGTCATGAGTTTAATTTCACATTGAATAAAGGATAACCAGCAAAACAATGTACCTCCACGCCACCTTGCCTTTCCAAATCAATGTCAATATCCAAATAAAATTAGGGACGAATTGTATGGTTATCTGAAATGAGTAAGTATGATTCTTGGGAATCAGCTGGTGAAAAGTAATGGGAATTAGCCAGTGATCGATCTGATGGTTTTAACATTTTGAGTCAATTATTTGGCCTTTTTATCGTTTATTTTATTTTATATTTGAATCAATTCAGACAGCCTCACCATCTTACCAAGATATTCTTATTACCGGTTCATGGAGTAATGTGACCTTCCAAATCACCTGGTACCACAGACCGTGCATAGGGGTTCGAGTGCATATGCGAAACGAAACTGAATCTAAACTTGGACTTAATCACCTTGTTATCTCTATGAATCCCCGAGAAGACGAGCCAGTGTGGTACAGAGTTAGATCGTAATGATAGCACTATCAAGATAATTCTTGTTGATGCCCGTAAACAAGTTAATTAACCAGGACAAACTCCAAAATATTGGAGTCAAGTATCAGATAATGGATGTAGATGTTTAGCTTCAGATTATCAATCACAAACCATTGTGGGACAAATTTAGGGCCTTATGAAATCCCTGAATTACAATCTTACGTATTCAATCCAACAAAAGGAGCCTGAGTTAAAAACTACTTATACTTTTGTTTTAGTCGCCTACCATATGCACAGTAAGAGAATATTCATAATGAAATGTAAAAAAAAAAATGAAAGGAACCCCCCCCCCCCAAAGAAAAAATAGAGCGGAAAAATAACCTGAAAATGTAAGCATCTGCTCACCTCGTCTCCCGGTGGCGAGCAGTACGCTTTAACCAACTGTTATGTCGCCTGGTATTGGTACTGAATGCCCACATATCTTGGGCATTATAATTAGGTCTGAAATATCCGGATGCCTTAAAAGGCTTGAAGACGTAACACCAGTTAGGGACATGAGCGGCAGTTATTCAAGTTGAACAAGGAACGTGGCTGGAGCTGGGTGTGAACCTGCGACCTCCAAATTATGTTCTGGTGTTCTTCCATTAGAGCTATCCAAATTTCGATCCATTTAATTTGTTTTGCTCGACAATTATAATGTTCTTAGTAAGATTCCCTTTGTGATTTATTTTAAAATTTCTAATAAAAAGCCGTATCCTCTCTGAGTGATCCCCGTTTGCTATTTCACAGAATTGCAGATCCCGGCTAATGCTGCTAGCAATGTAACTTAGGGCGTGATTTAGAGATCGCAGGGGCGAAACAGCTTCACTTCATTCCCATTCTTAACTAAACCTGAACTCATGAATATACAAAGTATATCCCTTAACAGAGTGGAGATACGCGCCACGTTGAGAAACTGCTTCATAATTCCTTCCGTTTGCTCTGAGTCCCTCCCCGTCTAAGTGTAGTAGTCTATGAGGTCCCAAAGTATGTGAAGACTAACAAATGTTTTCAAATGTGCATTATGCGTGCTGTTATTGAAAGTTTCAATTTATGCAGTACTCCCGAAAATATGCATGCACACACCAAGTAGGGCTCTACACCATGAAACCCCTCCCCCATCACTGTCCAAAAAAAAATCATATCAATTCCAAAACAAATAAGTTGAACCCCCCCCCCCACCTCCCCGCTGTGACACCCCCCACAAAAGTTACACTGGTATGATGTCCGCCTGTTCAAAATACGGTTCACCATTCTGTAATCTAATGTTAATAATCGTCGAATTTGAACAGCGCCTATTGAAATATGGTACCAGCCCCCCCCCCCCACCCCAATTTTTGATTTCATGGCGGCCAAGTGTCCGGAATTGTGAAACGTCAAAAACTAAGAGCAGAATAAACATCACAAATCTAAGTCGAGAGTTTAATTTCACATTGAATAAAGGATAACCAACAAAACAATGTGCCTCCACGCCACCTTGCCTTTCCAAATCAACGTCAATATCCAAATATAATTGGGGACGAATTGTATGGTTATCTGAAATGAGTAAGTATGATTCTTTGGAATCAGCTGGTGAAAAGTAATGGGAATTAGCCAGTGATCGATCTGATGGTTTTAAAATTTTGAGTCAATTATTTGGCCTTTTTATCGTTTGTTTTATTTTATATTTCAATCAATTCAGACAGCCTCACCACCTTACCCAGATATTCTTATTAGCGGTTCATGGAGCCATTTGACCTTCCAAATCACCTGGTACCACAGACTGTGCATTGGGGTTCGAGTGTATATGCGAAACGAAACTGAATCTAGACTTGGACTTAATCACCCTGTTATCTCAATTAATCGCCGAGAAGACGAGCCAGTGTGGTACAGACGTACATCGTAATGATAGCACTATCAAGATAAATCTTGTTGATGCCCGTAAACACGTTAATTAACCAGGACAAACTCTAAAATATTGGAATCAAGTATCAGATAATGGATGTAGATGTTTAGCTTCAGATTATCAATCACAAACCATTGTGGGACAAATGTAGGGCCTTATGAAATCCCTGAATAACAATCTTACGTATTCAATCCAACAAAAGGAGCCTGAGTTAAAAACGCACAGTATGATAGTATTATGCACAGTATGATAAATATGCACAGTAAGATAGTATTCATAATGAAATGATTGAAAAAATGAAAGAACACCCCCCCCCCCAAAAAAAACAAAATAGAGCTGAAAAATAACCTAAAAATGTGAGCATCTGCTGCAAGCCCACCTCGTCTCCCGGTGGCCAGCAGTACGCTTCAACAAACTGTTATGTCGCCTGGTATTGGTACTGAATGCCCACAAATCTTGGGCATTATATTTATGTCTGAAATATCCGGATGCCTTAAAAGGCTTGATGACGTAACACCAGATAGGGACATGAGCGGCAGTTATTCAAGTTGAACAAGGAACGTGGCTGGAGCTGGCTGTGAACCTGTGACCTCCAAATTATGCTCTGGTGTTCTTCCATTTTAGCTATCCAAATTTCGATCCATTCAGTTTCTTTGCTAGACAATTAATAATGTACCTAGTAAGATTCCCTTTGTGATTTATTTGAAGATTTGTAATAAAAAGCCGTATCCTCTCTGAGTGATCCCGGATAATGCTGCTAGCAATGTAACTTAGGGCGTGATGTAGAGATCGCAGTGTCGAAACCCGCTCCAGTAAATGTCATATTTATGAACATGAGCTTCACTTCATTCCCATTCTTATCTAAACCTGAACTCATGAATATACAAGGTATCTCCCTTACCAGAGTGGAGAGAGTTGGGATGTGGGTTGTGAATTGGTTTGATGGTGTCAATCGGGGACACACACGGGCAACATCATTGATGAATTGAGGACAGGAACACAATAGAGGACTCCTCGGTTAGAAAACGTGCACAAAACCAATGATAGCTGTCGCAAACATAATTATTGTATAAACAAAACAAAAAGGGAAGAGGAACAATAGAAAATCATCGATTTACACCATAAACAAACGTGTCTGTGTGGGTACGTATGTGGAAGATGCTTCAAGAGGTATTTCTGTGTGGAATGTGTCATTCTTGTTATCTTGATCAGTCAAAAGAACAAAGAGACAGATAATTCACACTACCTGTGAAATAGTCACATACAGGAAAAGGGTGATTTTATTGTGACAAGTGTCCCAATTGTAATGTGGGTGTGCAAATAGGCTGCATGAAAAACAAAATGTGATATTGAAATTGACACACAAAAGTGTGCTGCATCCATCACACTTGTGTCAAACAATTTGTTAAAGACCTAATTTGAACTAACCCAAATCCTTTACCCTTACCCTGCTTATTTTCTGAACAAAGGCTATTCAATAGCATGAATCATATCACAATCGTTTCTTGTTCGATATCTGACGATTGAACAGAATTTAAAATGTGTATGACATGCAAGTATTCCGTGAAAACTCTAAATGAAACAAACGAGAACGAGGAAATTCAAGGTATTGTTCTACTTCTAGAAGTTCATTTAAACATACTTTAACTTGTTTTCGTGAACCGGAAAACGGCATGCAAGAGATATCATACATGTCAAGTGACGCCCTTAACATGTGAAGTGCACAAACAAAACGAAACTGAAATTTATAATTTGAACTAAAGTACCTTAACAATTGTTATCTCTGCCAATCGTCGAGATGAGCCAGGTTGGTGCTGACGTGCATTGCAATAAAAACATTATATCAAGATACTTGTTGTTAATGGGCGTTGGACCGAGAACATACGAGAGAACATACACCTATCTAGCTGACGTTATTCAGGTCCATAGCCAGGCAAGAGGTCACTAATTTTCACGAGGTCAACAAAGCACCGCGCTTTATTACATTGCATTCTGTAAAGCAGAGACTCTAATCACCATACGTGGGCATTCTGAATTGTTGAACTGTGCCGACCTCAACGTCTCAAGTTATGGCAACTGAATATCAGCCGATAAGAAGGATCTCTTTTGCAGCTGTAGATATGCTTTCTAGTGTTCCTCTTTATCTGTATGGGTGTGCCAACCTTGCCACATGATGCAGGTTGTGTGAATCTTCTGTGGACCAAGCAAAACCCACACAAGGTTTCCTCTCATGAAAACAGGTTGAGGCATTTTTAGATTAGACTTTAACTATGCAAAGACAATGGAATGTCAACACTAGGTATGTAAGGTAGGCGTGGGAGTGTGTGTTTGAGTCTGTGTGGGCGGGCCGCTACCGCGTTATGGGGAAGTTTTGTTTATTGCTAGGATAAATTAGGACCGACTTATGGGGACTTTCTGCTGTCTCCACAGCGTCTTTGGTCACATCCCCACAACTTGGAGGGTGCCTATAATTACGCACTTGAAAACGATTAAAGGCAATTACAAGTAACGCTCACAATGAGTTTATTCTTGACTTTTTTGTTAACTTTTACATTTATTATGAATTTTACAAACACGTCTAAAGAAATATGTGAAACTGCACTATTTTAACGCTGGTATGTTTAAGACGGAGTCAATAATTGTCTTCTTCTTATGTTTTACCTCTTTTGAGACAGGCTCACCACTTTACTGCCATAGTCTTATCACCAGTCCACAAAGCCATGTGACTCTGACATTGCCAATCACCTGATACTATACACCATGTATAGTGGGTTAAAGTTAAACTGCACTATTTCAGCAATGATGTATATCTAATAACCCTGTCGTTCTTTTTTGTGACGGGAGTTTGAGTCAATATTTGCTTTTTACTTACTCTTTCAAGACACTGCCAATCACCTGATATCACACACTATGCATTGGGGTAAAGTGCAAAAAGACAAAAGAACCTGCAATTTCGACTTCAATCCCTGTTATTCAGTGAATCACCGGGACGATCAGGCAGGTTGGTACTGACGTACAATGCAATACTAGAACTGCCAAGATAAAACTTGCTGATGTGCGTCAACACTTAAATAATTAACCAGGGCCAAATATTGCAATCAAGTATTATACATGTAGAACAAATACTGATGATTGGTTTCGAATAATCACCCGAGAACCATGGGATTACATTTAAAGCCTTGTGTAATCCATGAACAGTAACTTTCCCTATTTAATATAACAAAAAGAACCATAGAAAAATTATGTTAAAAACTTTCAAAAGCCCAAGAACAGCGGCTGAGAGAATCTGTTGCAAGTCAACCTCGTATCCACGATGTCGAGCAGTACACTTCCACTGGCTGTTCTCTCGTCTAGGTACTGAATGTCCAAAAAATCATGGGCATTATAGATAAGAAATGGCCAGACCCTAAAAAGAATTAATAACTTGGAAATAACATCAAAAAGTGGCCCGAGCGATCATTTTAAGAGCTAAACTAAGAAATTGACTCGATCAGGTTTGAACCTGCGACCTACGGATAAATTTCAGGCATTCTACCAAATGAGCTATCAAAATTTCGCTTTGTTTAACTTTAAAATGCACATAGTCCATTCCCTTTCAGTTTTATTGCTGAAAATCACAAATGATTATCTTTCCGTTTTTTTATCGGATTACAAATTACGAACATTATCCGTCATGTGGTTCATGAATTATTAATAAAATCAATTAAAATGTAATACCTAATGAAGTCATCATGATGCCAGAGTAATATGCACACCTCGGGATCGGGTCGATGTTGATTTAATTTCAATTTTATACCCATGTGCCATTTACAATAAACGTAAAAAAATATATATAAAAAAACATGATTAAAAAATCACAGCTGAGATTGGTCTAAGCGACAGGAGGCGGAAAAAGCAGAATTTAAAGGTTCACATTTTTATAAGGTGTCACTGTTATCTTTTCCAAAGATCGGATGGCTTGTCGGTGATACGATCTTTGACCTCTAGCAAACAGGCGAAGTGCCCCGCCGTATGCAGCTCATATTTGACAAGCCACCAAAAAGCTGTGTCGTTGCAAATTGTGGCCCAGTTGCGACCCCCCCCCCCTCCCAAACGACATCTGCAAGTGGTGTACTCTCTGACGTTTTGTACTTAATTTCTATTAACAACATGAAAACAAAATAATATTAGAAAATAAGGAATTTATTCGAACGTTATGAAATTCGGACTGTATTTCAATTTAAAATAAGTCCTCCAAAGCCGTGCACAGATCAGAAAAGAAAACAAATTCGGGTAAAAATGGTGAATCGCACTATCGCACTGCTCGATAAATCTTGGAAATTCAATATATGATAATATATACCTGCGTGGTATCATAAAAGTATCGTACAGGCCGCTCAACAACCATGTAATGCGGATGTTGGGGAGAAAATAATTCGCGATCCGGTTTCATGCCATTATTAAAGATTAATTATATTGATAGTCTAATTATGCAAAACTGTTGTCAGCCAGCCAATGAAACTTCTCCATCCAGCGCGTGGGGGAGGGGCCTGTTATGCATTGTGTTGAGGCTCTGGGCCTTTGCGAAAAAAATATCACGCCACTAGTGCTGGTGCACGATTATAGTTTATAAGAGCTCGCGAAGCCAGTAGCAAGTCACACTGGAGATTTTCCGCAGACGAAAGCGTATCATGGATGCATGGGCTCCGGTTTTAAATTGCAAAGGAAAGGAGAGACATAGACGTTTGTTTCAGGATAAAGTCAACGCTGGTTGAGACCAGTCACTGAAGGAGTCGGGACTCGTCGGGGAGGGCTGACAACGCGTCAATACAAGGACAGAAGAGACGTAGACGTTTGTATCAGGATACAATCACCGCTGGTTGAGACCAGTCTCGGAAGGATTCGGGACTCGTTGGGGAGAGCTGACATCCTGCCAATACAAGGTACGTGACGCATTTCACTTCAAATGCCGTATATCAACAATTCCACTTACTGAGTGTAAACCCCTCTCTATACATGTACATTGGTACATTGATGTTCTTCAAACAAATCTGAGACTATCGAGGGTTTCCACATCATAGTTACAGTTTAACTAGATACCCCACCTGAGATTGAAATGAATTTCGAGGTTTAAGAATGTGGTAAAACTGTTAATTTACGATCTGGATAAAAATTAAAATGGACCGTTTATATGCAAGGGCTCCGTTGCGAATTCCGCGTGGATGCCATTTTGAATGGCATCCAGGCGGTATTCACGACAGAGTCCTCGACTATAAACGGTCAATGTTACCTTTCATCCCGGTCGTAAGTAAACCTCAGTACCTCGAACTTAATCATCGATCTATACTTGCACCTCAGGTGGTGTATCTAGTAACTTTGTGGCTGCTTTGAGGGTGAAATTTGATGTTTTGGTTAGGTCTTTCTATTGTGTCGGCTGTGCAGCTTGACCCTATATCGCCATACCAATTTCCAATGTTAAAAAGACGATAAGTAGGTTCCAATTTACTCGGACTGAGTTTTGCATAATGGGTGTTGCTTATTTATCACCACCAAGCGATTTGTAAGATGTTAATTTCTTATCGACATTTAGTACAATCATTGTATATTAATACAAACAAATATTTGCAAATATGTTCTGAAAACTTAAATAAAAAAGCATTAATTAAGGATAGGCTGCCTTTTCTGGGATCTCGTTTGGAGGCGCAGGTCTGCAGGGTTTTGTTTTCCCTGGAGCAAAATACAATGTTTTGTACCGTTAATCTATGTTGCCGTTTAGTGCCAGTAACTTAGACCCAACTAATCGCCTTTTTAACATTCGGACATGGTCTGGCGATAGAAGGGTCCTAAGCAAAGGTGCTGCCATTGGCCCAAAATTGCCCAACAAAAACATCAGAGTCAACCTCAAAACGGCCTCCAAATTACTACATACGCCACCTGAGGTACAAGTAGAGATCAATGATTAAGATCGAGGTAGTACAGTTTACTTACGATCCGGATGAAAAGTGAAATTTCCTGTTCAATTCCGAGAGCTCCCCTCGCGATCGTGAACATGTTAAATTTCCGACTCGTTTGAACAACGCGATGTGGTCGTGCCCAGCGTTCATTTAATGGTCCCGATCCGAGTGCGATTCCGTTACCGAGCGCGATGCATCGATTATGATAATGAGTAGACTGGATCTTGTTTATAAACAGGAACTTATTTCAAACGATGATAGGGAGTCGGGAACTAGCTTGAACTGGTTTCCGCTTATAATTCTGACCAGACTGATCATGAAGGGTACCAGTTCAAGCTGCCCTAGATTTCGACCGAGTGTCGCTCTGCAACCACCCCCCCCCCCCTGCTACGACTCTGCAGTTTGTTTGCATTCAAGATCAATTTGTTTTGTCGAGATCATAGTGGTAGAGGTTTTTTCACCATGCATATTTGTAGTATCAAGTTACCAGACATGTGATAACTGTTTTCACTAACTTGTTTAAAATTCTCAATTGCTTGCGTTTGAATATTAGACAAAAGATATCTACATTTTTTTACGGCAGAATCGAATAATAGTGTGTGTAAATGTCGACATAAACAACTAAAAATGACGCAAAAGGCCTAATATATCTGATGATATTTTGTTGGTATGTTCGATCGCGAATTCGTACCCCCTCCTTCATTAAGTTTTGAGCCCCCTTTTCTATGTTCAAGGAACTGCTTCCGAAATATGTTGAGTATGTGACTGCGATCCACGTTAAGTAAGTCAGTTTGGTTGAGGTCTGGTGGTGCCGTTGATTCTGATATGTCCAATCACTCAAACAATGCTGTTCAGACGGCTTGCAAAATAACTGATTGTCGGGGGGGGGGGGAATCTAGCAAAAGTAAATTTTATTAATAAGAAAATAAGATTTCTATGTGAATTTTATATTGAGAATTGCATTCCCCTGTGAAAATTTCGATTGGCTTGAATAATCAACATGAACGTGACTCACTCACACGATCCAAACTTAGAATCTTCGAAACCTGAGCAACCCGTCTAAAGGGGAAACATCATTACATTGAACTTTCCCTGAAACGAATTACTAGCTAACATTGCATTTTCAAGGATCGTTTATTTCAATATTGCATAAAAATATGGTTTTTTTTTAAATACAGTGGTAAAAAAGGTCAAAATTGGACAGCAAACAAGAGAAGCAAACAAATAGACAGTTCCATTCAAAAATAAACATTCAATTCATCACAATTTTCTTTTAAACATCTTGATTCAGAGGATCCAGACTTTACATTGGTTCAGAAAACATTGCTTAAATATTGAAACCATACCTCTTGAAACTCATGATGCAACAAAGTGTAATCGGATTGTGCGCGAAAAAAACTAACAATTAAATTCACAAACACATGGATGAAGACTAGAGCATGCCATAAAACAGTAAGATGTATTTCAAGTAATAAACCAGGAGCAATTAAATAATTTTAGGCCAAAACCTGGAAATAGCACATAAAAAAACTGATATTTTTTTCAGGATAGGTTCAGGAATATGAATAGAATATCACACGAAAAGTCGTCGAAAATACCACTGGAGCTCTCTCTAAAATTCAAATGGCGTCACCGCCATTTTCAAATGCATACCTTTGCAACCAGACAAGTTGTGAATGCAACTAAAGTATCTCATCATATGTTTTAAGGCAAAAGGAATAAGGTAAAATCGGTATCAGGAGGGTCCAAAACGTATATGTATCCAAAACCAAGATTGAGTCCAAAACGGCCGCCAATTTTCTATTTCTTTAGTATACCGTACCTTGACAATACAATCATGACAGAAATTCAACGAAAGTGTCTAAAATGCTATTATGTTTGTAAGATATGCAAATCAAAGGAAAACATTTAGGAAATTAAGCAGCAAAATTCGCTGAATTGTGTGATGTTAATAGAGAGGGCGACATTTTAGTATAGTAGCCTATTGTTTCACAATCGATAGAAAATTGATGCATTATTACACATGTATAGTGAGCTCATTATTATGATATTTCAAATCTTAAAATAAATAATCTTATACGGTAGACCCTAATGCCTCAGCTGTAAGTAGTTAAATTGTAAAACAGTGTTGCCAAATCATTGAGGATTAAAAAGAAAACTTTGAACATTTTAAACATGGCGTCGCGCGTTAGATACATCAATTGCAGTCCTAACTGAAATTTGCCAATATTTGACACACTTAAATAAGACAATTCGATTTATCAAGCCAAACATATTTCGACAGTATATCGCACAAAAGCGCCCCAAACATAATATCACTTGTTGCTATGTGTAACTATGTACCTTTCCGTGCAAATACGTACCTTGCACCCACTGCCCACGTAAGCAAAAACAATTAATAAAATACAATATTTGACCTCTTGCAAACAACAACGCGCCCCGCCGCATTTGGCAAGTCTTCAAAAACTGTGCCTTCGCAAGTTGTGGCCCGATTTCATGCCCTTATTAGGAACAAATGCTATTGATAGTCAAATTATGCAAATGTTCCGTCAGACAGCGAATGAAATCACTCTATTGAGCGCGTCGAGGGAGGCGCATGTAATGCATTATGTTCAGGCTTCTGGGTCTTGGAGAAAAAATATATCACGAGCTGACGAAGCCATTGGCAATTCACATTGGAGGTTTTCGCCCGACGAAAGCTTGCCATGATTGCATAGGAAGCTAAATTGCAAATGAATGGAAAGACACAAACGTTCAGCTTTATTTTAGGATAAGTCAACGTTGGTTGAGATCGGTCTTCGAACGATTCGGGACTCGTTAGGGAGGGCTGACAACGCGTCGATACAAGGTACGTAACGCATCAACACACTACAAATGCCGCATATAAACTATCCCACAATACCAAGTGCATGCAAGCCCCTATCTACACTGCTGTTAATGAAGTAATCCGTCTAAGTGTAAGACTATTGAGGGTTCAGATATCATAGCTTCAGTTTCATTAGACACGCCACCCGAGAAAGAAATACAGTTTGAGCCAAAAAAAATGTGGCAAAACTGTTAATTCACGATCTGGATGAAAGGTAACATTGACCGTTTATCGGCTAGGGCGCCGTCGCGAATACCGCGCGGACCCCATTTTTAATGGCGTCAAGGCGGTATTCGCTATGGAGCCCTAGCCAATAAACGGTCAATGTTACCTTTCATCCAGATCGTTAATAAACCTTAGTACCTCGATCTTAATTGTTGATCTATATTTGCCCCTCAGGTGGCGTGTCTAGTAATTTTTTTTGGCCCCTTTGAGGGTGACAAATAATGGGTCGTTTCGATTGTGTCGCGCAATAGATTGGACCCTAGTATTGCCAGACCTTTGCCCAATTTCATGGCTCTGTTAACCACAGAATTTCGCGCTTACGTTCACCATTTTATGCTAACTGCGCTAGCAGAACAGTTCTTTTTTAACCCAGTTAGCACATAATCTTTAATTATGGGATGTACGCATGCGCAGAAGCCAAAATTCTCCGCTAGCACTTTAAATACACTACCGTAAATACAGAATGTTCTGCTACAGTCAGCAGGGATTTTCGCTAACGGTGAGCAGAGCCAAAAAAAATGGGCCCAGGACCCAATGTTAAGAAAGGCGATAAGTAGGGTCCAATTGACTCGGACTGAGTTTTGATAGGCCTATGTATAAACGGGAGTTGCCGATTTCGCACCACCGAGCAAACATTTTTTCAAACTTAAATTAAAAAAACTTATTGCCTTTTCTTGGCTCTCGTTTTGAGGCGCAGAGCCTGAAGGTTCATGTTTTTCCCGTCGCAAAATACATTGTTTTGTCCCGTTAATACATTTTGCCGTCCAGATTTTGCCTCTTAGCGTCCCAATTTTGCCTCCATCAGCGACATAGTCCCAGTGTTGCTGGTTTTTTTTTGCATTCAAGAACAATTTGCCGAGTTTTTCTCACCATTCATATTTGTAGTATAAATCAAGTTACCGGACATGTGATAATCATTTTCACTAGCTTATTTATAACTTTTGGGTGCTTGCATTTGAATATTATACCAAACATATCAACAGTTTTACGGCAGAATCGAATGATAATGTGTGTGTAAATGTCGACATAAACAACTTTAAGTGTCGCAAAAAGACCTAATGTTCGATATCTGATGATTCTTGGGGTTATTGTTTGATCGCAAATTTGTAGCTCCTCCTCAATTAAGTTTTGAGCCCCTTTCTCTGTGTTAAAAAAATGCTTCCGTAATATGTTTTGTATGTAACTGCGATCTACGTTAAGTAAGTCAGTTTGGTTGAGGTCTGGTGGTGTCGTTGATCCCGATATGTCCAATCACTCACTCAACGCAGTTTAGACGGCTTGCAAAATAACTGATAGTCGGGGGGCGGGGGACCTAGCGAAAATATATTCATTGAGATGTCCAAGTGAATTGTTATGTTGAGTATTGGTTTAAAAAGTCATCGAAAATACCCCTGGAGCTCTGTCTAAAATAAAAATGGTGTCGCTGCCATTTTCAAATGTTATCCTACCTTTGCAACCAGACAAGTTGTTATTGCAAATCAAGTATCTTAACATGTTTTAAGGCACAAGTAATCTAATAAAATAAGTACCAGGAGGGTCCAAAACGTATAAGTATCCAAAACCAAGATTGCCGCCAAGTTTCTATTTCTATATTATATACCGTACCTAGGCATGCAATCATGACAGATATTCAACGAAAGTGTCTTAAATACTATTATGTTTGTAGGATATCCAAATCGAAAGAAAACATAAAGGACATTTAAGCAGAAAAATCCGCCGATTTGTGCCCTGAGTGAAGTATTGCAAGTTATGTTAATAGAGTGGGTGACATTGTAGTATAGTAGCCTATTGTTTCACAATCAATATACAATTGATGCATTGTTATGGTGAGTTTTAGTATTATTATATTTCACCTCTTAAAATAGATAATCTTATTCGGTGGGCCTTTATGCCTCAGCTGTTTGCAATTATATTGTAAAACAGTGTTGCCAAAACATTGAGGATTAAAAAAACAACTTTGCACATTTTAAACATGGCGTCGCGGGTTAGATACATCGACTGCAGTCCTAATTGAAATGTGCCAATATTTGACACATTTAAATTAGAAGATCCGCTTTATCCGGCAAAAATGTTTCGACAATGTATCGAACAAATGCGCCCAAAACCTAAGATCATGTGTTACTATGTGTAACTATGTACCTTTCCGTGCAAATACGTACCTTGCACCCACTGCACACGTAAGCTAAACAAATTAATAATAAATACACTATTTGACCTCCAGCAAACAAACGACGCGCCCCGTCGCATTTTGCAAGTCTCCAAAAACTGTGCCTTTGCAACTTGTGGCCCGATTTCATGCCCTTATTAGGGGCAAATGCTATTGATAGTCAAATTATGCAAACATTTTGTCAGACAGCGAATGAAATCACTTTATCGCCAGACCATCAGTTTTGGGCTAACCCAGTAAGCACATAATCTTCAATTACCGGATGTTCCCACGCGCAGAAGCCGAAATCCTACGCTAACGCGTAAAATACACATATCATAAATACAATGTTAAAAAAAAGCAATAAGTAGGGTCCAATTTACTCGGACTGAATTTTGATATGTATAAACGGGAGTTGCCAATTTCGCACCACCGAGCAAACATTTTTTGAAAACAAAATTATAAAAATGTATTTCAGGAAAGGAAGCCTTTTCTTGGCTCTCGTTTTGAGGCGCAGAGCCTGAAGGGTCATATTTTCCCCGTCACAAAATACAAGGTTTTGTCCCGTTAATCCAGTTCGCCGTCCAGATTTTGCCTCTTAGCGTCCCAATTTTGCCTCCATCAGCGACATAGTCCCAGTTTTGCTGTTTGTTTGCATTCAGGACCAATTTGCCGAGTTTTTCTCACCATTCATATTTGTAGTTTAAATCAAGTTACCGGACATGTGATAATCATTTTCACTAGCTATTTATAACTTGTGGATGCTTGCATCTGAATATTATACCAAACATATCAACAGTTTTACGACAGAATCGAATGATAATGTGTGTGTAAATGTCGACATAAAATACTTAAAGTGACGCAAAAAGACCTAATGTTCGATATCTGATGATTCATGGGGTATTGTTTGATCGCAAATTCGTAGTTCCTCCTTAATTAAGTTTTGAGCCCCATTTTCTATGTTCGAAAAATGCTTCCGAAATATGTTTTGTATGTATCTGCGATCTACGTTAAGTAAGTCAGTTTGGTTGAGGTCTGGTGGTGCCGTTAATCCCGATATGTCCAATCACTCAAACAATACTGTGTAGACGGCTTGCAAAATAACTGATAGTCAGTGGGGGATCTAGCGAAAATAAATTCATTGAGATTTTTAAGTGAATTGTTATGTTAAGTATTGGTTTGAATTATCAATATGAACGTGACACACACACACACGATCCAAACTTAGAATCTTCGAAACCTTAGCAACCAGTTTATAGAGGAAACATCATTACATTGAAATTACCCTGAAACGAATTTCTAGGTAAAATTGCATTTTCAAGGACTGTGTATCACAGTATTGCATTAAAATACTGTTGTTGTTTTTTAAATACAGTGGTAAAAAAAGTTCGAAATTTGACAGCATAAAAGAGGAGCAAAGAATTAAACAATTAAAACGTGGAAACAGTAATCTCTCATCATACGTCTCGACGCTGATGATGTAACGAAATGTAATCGTATTGTGCGCGAAAAAATACTGCACACAACCACATGAATGGAGATTTAGGTATACCTGAAAACAGTAAGATGTATTTCGAGTAATATACCAGAAGCATGAGATCATATAGGAAGTAGCTCATAACAGGCTAAATTTTTCAGAATAGGTCCACGAATATGAATAAAATAGCATACTAAAAGTCATCGGAAATACCCCTGGAGCTCTCTCTAAAATTCAAATGGCGTCGCCGCCATTTTCAAATGGTATCCTACCTTTGCAATCAGACAAGTTGTAAAAGCAAATCAAGTATCTAAACATATGTTTTAAGGCACAAGGAATCTGATAAAATCAGTATCAGGGGTCCAAAACTGATAAGTATCCAAAACCAAGATTGCGTCCAAAACGGCAGCTAATTTGCTATTTCTATTAGTATACTGTACCTTGACATGCAATCATGACAGAAATTCAATGAATGTGTCTAAAATACTATTATGTCTCTTGGATATCCAAATCAAAAGAAAACATAAAGGACATTTATGGACTTGCGTTACTTGAACTCAAAATGAATACACATCTAACTGAAACAACCAATCTCCATTTGGGTTCAGGAGTCCTTAATATTTAATTTAAAATTTAACACATTGTATATTATTTATATACTATTATGTTTCTAGGATATCCAAATCAAAAGAAAATATAAAGGACATTTAAGCAGAAAAATCAATTGTAGTATTGCAAGTTATGTTAATAGAGAGGGTGTTATTTTAGTGGCTTATTGTTTCACCAGCAATATAAAATTGAAGCATTATTATGGTGAGTTTCATTATTGGCTTTTGCAAAAAGCGGAAAAGCCTTTCTTTTTGTTCTCATATTTTTTTTCTTCTTCTTCTTCTTCTTTTTGTCGCCTAAATCCCATAGACTTTAATCTTTGTCATACATCATTCAAATTAAGTATAATCATAGTCCTCATAGCAGAGATGTTCCCCGAAGTGTGACGTCATTATGACGTAATTCTGGGTCACGTAATCCGATCGTCATGAAACTTAGTAGATAGCTAGATAATGGTACTCATATGCAAAATCCAAAATGACGTCACCGTGACGTCATCGCATAATTTTGTATGTTTTTTTTTTTTAATATTTACAACTTCATTCCCCATCCAAAATTTAACACTTTCTTTTGTCGGATTGACTTCAAGCTTGGTACAAACCATGACCAAAATGCAAAAAAAGGTAACAGGTATATGTACAAAATTTTGAAAAATGTGTGACGTCATCATGACTTTGTTTTAGGATAAGTAAACGTTGGTTGAGACCAGTCTCTGAACGACGTCAGGGGGAGGGCTGACAACGCGTCGATACAAGGAACGTAACCATCAACACACTTCAAATGCCGCATATACACCATTCCACTTTCCAAGTGCACGCAAGCCCCAATCTACATTGATGTTCATGAAGTAAATCCGTCTAAGTATGAGAATATCGAGGGTTCAGATATAGCTACAGTTTTATTAGATACGCCACCCGAGAAAGAAATATAGTTTGAGGTTTAAGAATGTGGCAAAACTGTTAATTCACGATCTGGATGAAAGGTAACATTTATTGACCGTTTATCGGCTAGGGCTCCGTCGCGAATACCGCGAGGTCGCGATTTTTAATGGCGTCAAGGCGGTACTCGTTATGGAGCCCTAGCCGATAAACGGTCAATGTTACCTTTCATCCAGATCGTAAGTAAACCTTAGTACCTCAATCTTAATCACCGATCTATACTTGCACCTCAGGTGACGTATCTAGTAATTTTGTGTCCCCTTTGAGGGTGACAAAGAATGGGTCGTTTCGCAATAGATTGGACCCTAGTATCGCCAGACCTTTGCCCAATTGCATGGCTCTGCTAACCACAGAATACCGCGCTTACGATCACCATTTTGTGCTAACTGCGCTAGCAAAACAGGGGCCAATTTCACGGCGCTGCTAAGCACACAAATTTGCTTAGCACAAAAAAGGCTTGCTTATAAAAGCATGTTACCAGGCAAAACTCCACGCAGTGGCGTAGCCACAGGGGCGTGGGGCAACAGCCCCCCGTTAAACCTTGTCGCCTCCCCAGTCGCCTCCCCCCCCCCCTCACTGAGATTTTGAGTTTCTAAAAAAATTATCATTGATCTACATGACGCCCCCCAGGAAATGTTCCAGCCCCCACCGCCTCCCCCACTGAAAAATTCCTTGCTACGCCACTGACTCCACGTGATGCATATTGCTCATGATTTGTATTCAGCTGTTGTTAGCTTAACATGAAATCACGTGGAGTTTTGACTGTTTTTGTGCTAAGCAAATTGTTGTGCTTAGTAGCGCCGTGAAATTGGGCCGGGTTTTTTGCTAACCCAGTAAGCCCATAATCTTTAATTACGGAATGTACGCATGCGCAGAAGCCAAAATTCTACGCTAACGCGTGAAATACACTTGCCGTAAATACAGAATGTTCTGCTACAGTCAGCAGGTATTTTCGCTAACGGTGAGCAGAGCCAAGAAAATGGGCCCAGGTCCCAATGCTAAAAAAAAGGCGATAAGTAGGGTCCAATTTACTCGGACTGAGTTTTGATATGCCTATGTATAAACGGGAGTTGCCGATTTCGCACCACCGAGCAAACATTTTCTGAAAACATAAATTTAAAACAATTATTTCAGGAAAGGCTACCTTTTCTGGGCTCTCGTTTTGAAGTGTAGAGCCTCAGTGAAGGGTCATGTTTTCCCCGTCGCAAAATACAATGTTTTGTCCCGTTAATCCATATTGCCGTCCATATTTTGCCTCTCAGCACTCAAGTGCCAAAAAGTGAACCGTATTTATGCCTTCCACATTCTTAAGGAAACAAAAAATTAACAAAGCGTTTTTTAGATTGCACAAATTCCAGAAATGACTGCCCAAAAATGAATTTGAATGACTAAACACACGCCTCAAAAAGCTCCTGCGAATTTGAATGCTGTTTTGTTGAATTGTTAAATTGCATGATTATTTTGTGAAATCGAATGACGCAACAGTACATTTGACTGGTCATAAAACGAAATCAAATGACCCTTTTTAGTAGCATTTGATTTCGCGCGAAATAGAATAGCGTAGTGGTTAAATTGGCTGCTCATTTGCCGAAATTGACGGAGAAAACCTATACTATTATGTTCGTAGGATATTCAAAACGAAAGAAAACATAAAGGACCTTTAAGCAGCAATAGAGAGGGCGACATTAATTAGTATAGTAGCCTATTGTTTCACAATCGATAGAAAATTGATGCATTATTATAGTGAGCTCATTATTAAGATATTTCAAATCTTAAAATAAATAATCTTATTCGGTGGGCCCTCATGCCTCAGCTGTATGTAGTTATATTGTAAAACAGTGTTGCCAAATCATTGAGGATTAAAACGAAAACTTTGAACATTTTAAACATGGCGTCGCGCGTTAGATACATCAATTGCAGTCCTAACTGAAATTTGCCAATATTTGACACATTTCAATGAGACAATTCGATTTATCCAGCAAAAAATGTTTCGACAGTATATCGCACAAAAGCGCCCAAAACCTAAGATCACTTGTTGCTAGGTGTAACTATGTACCTTTCCGTGCAAATACGTACCTTGCACCCACTGCCCACGTAAGCAAAAATAATTAATAAAATACGATATTTGACCTCTTGCAAACAAACAACGCGCCCCGCCGCATTTGGCAAGTCTCCAAAAACTGTGCCTTCGCAAGTTGTGGCCCGATTTCATGCCCTTATTAGGAGCAAATGCTATTGATAGTCAAATTATGCAAATGTTCCGTCAGACAGCGAATGAATCACTCTATCGAGCGCGTCGAGGGAGGGGCATGTAATGCATTCTGTTCAGGCTTCTGGGTCTTGGCGAAAAAATATGTCACGAGCTGACGAAGCCATTGGCAATTCACATTGGAGGTTTTCCCCCGACGAAAGCTTGACATGAATGCATAGGAAGCTAAATTGCAAATGAATGGAAAGACACAAACGTTCAGCTTTGTTTTAGGATAAGTCAACGTTGGTTGAGATCGGTCTTTGAACGATTCGGGACTCGTTAGGGAGGGCTGACAACTTGTCGATACAAGGTACGTAACTCATCAACACACTACAAATGCCGCATATAAACTATTCCACAATACCAAGTGCATTCAAGCCCCTATCTTCACTGATATTAATGAAGTAAATCCGACTAAATATGAGACTTTTGAGGGTTCAGATATAATCTACATTTTTATTAGATACGCCGCCCGAAAAAAAAAATAAAGTTTGAGGTTTAAGAATGTGGCAAAACTGTTAATTCACGATTTGGATGAAAGGTAACATTGACCGTTTTCTTATCAGCTAGGGCTCCGTCGGGAATACCGCGCGGTCGCCATTTTTAATGGCGTCAAGGCGGTATTCGCTATGGAGCCCTAGCCGATAAACGGTCAATGTAATACATCCAGATCGTTAGTAAACCTTAGTACTTTGATATTAATCATCGATCTATACTTGCACCTCAGGTGGTGTATCAAGTAATTGATACATCACATGATTAAAGATTTGAGAATGCCATTAAACAGTTAGATGTATTTCAAGTAATATATCAGAAGAATTAGATCATACTGGCCAAAAAGTGGAAAAGCTCAAAACAAACTGATTTTTTTTTTCAGGATAAGCCCAGGAACATGAATAGAATATCACACGAAAAGCCATTGAAAATACCCCTGGCGCTCTCTCTAAAATTCAAATGGCGTCACCCCAATTTTCAAATGCATACCTCAACATATGGAATCTGATAAATTCAGTATGGGGGGGTCCAAAACTTTTAAGTGCAAATCAATTAGAATGGTCAATGTAAAGATATATCAGACATGCATTATTTCCTCGGCCGATTTCCGTCTTTAAATTGCTGAACAAAATCTGTAAAATGAAGATACCGGTGCACACCCATTCATTTGTGAAGTAGTTTAGTGCTTCTCGACAAGTCAGAGAAAATGATTCACTTAACATCAACATTGTATTAAAAGTTGCATGACACAAAGAATTATTAAGTGGACAACATCTACTAAGACAGGTTAAACATCCAGGTCACTGCGTTGACAATATTACCATTAAACTTGAGTGACCCTAATACTATGAATGGCTCAGCATTTTGTTCAATAGGGCATCCGCATATGGTGGTGACATCAATGTTTAAGTTTCTTGAGTGATGATGGGGATTATGCAGGGCTGCAATGATTTTGGTTTTGGTCCATCATCTTGTTCAGTTACTTCTTGGCACCGTCTGTCATGCTGTTTGTAAAGCCAATCCAAACGCTATATTTCTTCAGTCTCAGAGAATTAGTTTGTTGATCGGGCACTGTGTGGGGTTGCGTAAATATCGTGCATGAAAACGAAATTGTCACCAACGTTGAGCTTTAAGCCGACCAGGGACAATGACCAGATCTGTTTTCCCTAATATGTACTAATTTTCGCCCACATCATGACGCTTCCATCTTGCATATTGTTCAACCTCTTGAATGCAGCCCCTATGCAGTTCTTCACCCGATCGCCTTCCAAATTCTAACTCTGTCGTCTACCGTCTATTCCAACTGCGATGATGTCTTGCAAATCTTAAACGTGTACCAGCAACGTAGGAACTTCACCAACAGTATTCGCAGACGGTGCCAAGAAGTAACTGAACAAGAAGACCCATTATTAAACATTTGTTTTGAACATTTTACTGTTCAGTGAGCCTTAAAAAAACATGAAGGGTATGCAGTAAGGGATAGGGTGAAAAAATCGTCGATCGTACCACGATCTGACCTATCTAAGTTTTTGCCATTTCGAGAAAAACGCGTTTGAAGTTGGGCCTATTTTGCATCCACTCTTTCACCCAGAACACTAATTTTTGTTGACTCAGTTTTTATATATAATAAAGTTGGATAGTTGAATTATGACTCATCATTACCAGGTGAGAAATAGGTGCCAAATCCATACGTCACTTCGTGACAATTTCATTTTCATATTTCATGCGCGCGAACGGCGACCTATCTAGATAGGTCACTTCGTGAAAATTTAATTTTCATGTTTCATGCGCGCGAACGGCGACCTTTCCAGATAGGTCACTTCGTAAAACGAACAATGTTGATTTCTCTGTGGCTGATAGTGACTTGTGTCATATGCGCATGCGCGCGCGGACCTCTTCACGTTAAGTCATATGGAGGTTCGTTGCAATCTGTTGTTTTCTATTATTAATATTATTGTTATTTGAGATTAATAAGCTCTTACAAATTAAAACGCTGTTATAGTGAAGGAAATTAGAAAATTAATTCCAATATATACGGGGTGCATAGAAATTTGTTGAATACATTGTGTACACCTCCTAGTAATAATTCTTGAACGAATTCATTGTAAAGGTGTACTTTTATTCCATTATTTTTGTATTCTTATCTGTAAAAAAAAAAATCGAGAAATAAAATCCGTGGACAAAACAGGTATTTTGTTTAAACAAGACTCACTAGTTCAAGTTACACTGAAACAAAACGATAAACGTACATGTACACTCTCATAATCTTCAAATCTTTGTTTTCTTTTTTTTTTATTCTTCAAAGTGTACTTTCTCATTATTTAAACCTATTATTCCCTAAAAACAGCAATTGTCTGCAGATACTTTCTAAGCCTTCCCCTTAAAAAAAATAATGATATATCTCAATGACATACATTAAAAAAAAAAAAATCGGCTGCATTTTAATTAACAATGCTCAAAACATCAAAACTGAATATAAATAGGATGTTTAGTCGCGTTAATACAATGAAGAGTTTGGGGTTTTTTGAGAGTCTACTATCAGAACAGGCCATATTTAAGGGCCACTCAAGGGATAGAAAAGTAAATCTAAGAAACCAATTAATTATGTAGAAAGACAAGTACTGACTGCCTTGATGTTTGAACTGG
This sequence comes from Patiria pectinifera, assembly GCA_029964075.1. Lineage (NCBI taxonomy): Eukaryota > Metazoa > Echinodermata > Asteroidea > Valvatida > Asterinidae > Patiria > Patiria pectinifera. Next base: position 26,303,924 of record CM057148.1, read on the forward strand.
GACTGACCATAATCAAAAGGAAAGCATGATGCAGGTCTGATGTAAAGAGTTCAACAGAGAGGCAGTGCAAAGAGTTGTTCTAGGCAATCTTTCAAATTTAAAAATAAGGACTTTAATTGAAACGTTTTTAGCAATGAATTTCCTTTATTTGTTCTCAATTACTGTTTTTAGTTTTACTTCAAACAATAGGTGCATTAATGCAATTGTGCGAGAACTGACAATAAAAGAGGTATCTCTTAATATTTCAAGATAAGTCTGGCATTAGTGAAGGATGTAGATCAAAGGTGATAACAGTGACGGCCAAGGAACCGCTCCTGGTTCAAAGATTGTGGAGTTAAAAGCACAACACATCGAACATCTGGAGAAATGCACAAAAAAGAATAGAAATACATTCACTCAACATGTTATCGGCAATCAATAGTCGCCCTTTGTTTTAAGGCTGAGCATTTCCCCGTTACATTCCGAGGCAGACTGTGGCAGGTGGTTCATGCATTCAGTAATCAATATTTTTTTATTGAATTTAAATTTAGAATCTACATGAACATTTATTTGGATTTTTTTCTTTTAATATAGTCGACATGGAAAATCAATATAAAACAATTACAGTTTGTTAGAGGGAATTATTGATAAATCATTCAGAATAAGTTTAATGTAAGGTGTAACTATCCTTGCAGTCTGTGTCTTTTTTTAGATTTTCACATGTTTTGCAATATTAACTAAAACAAATCATAGCAACTGAATTTAACTTTTTTGCAGTTCACCCCATTTATATTGTTTTTGTTATCTGCATTGACTTTAGAATTGTAGCAAGAATGGAGTACTAAATCAACATTTAAAAAGAGAGAAACGAAGCACAAAACGTAAAACGAAGAACAGACGCAATGCTCTTTTTGATCTGAGCCGGGCAGTATAAAACCAAAATAATAAGCAGCAAAAGTATGAAAGGTTAAATAACAACCTTTATGTTAAAACAAATGCTCCAGGAATCGATCACTTTCCTTTCAACGAAATGTTTTCAAAACTTCATTCAATTATGTAGACGAATGGTGCTCTGTATAAAGTTTTGGCTGCAGTTAACCACTGAGACATCCACATTCTGTAACACAAACAAACCAAACCAATCACGAATCATTATATTAAAAAAGCAACCTTAGTTTGGCCCTTTTGTTTAATAAATATTTATCCGAAAGGACAGTCAGTGAATCAACGTAAATATCAACCGAGATGTCATTAAAAAGCATTAGTTCGGAATCGAACCCCACTCAAGTGTTATTCTGACTGATTATGACTACCCATTACCGTCTACACTACAGTACGCCAATTAGCTAATTAGTGTAGGATTTTGTGCTATCATACACACGAGTCTCTGCAAAACATGTATTTAGACAAAGCCCAACACGAACATATTGCAATACCAGTATCAAAATACAGAAGGAATATACTTACAGACGTTAACAGAATCAGAAACTCGGTTGAAACTTGTTTTGTTCAGCCATCAAACGACATGTGTACGCCGCCATTGTTTCTGATAACGCTAAAGACTGGCCCTTAGTAACTCAATTTCATAAGAAAGTGATAGGGACCACATTAAGTCCAGGTACCAGACTCTATAAGTCACTTCGTGGAAAACTGACAGCGTTGTTTTCGCGTTTCACGAAGTGACTTATCTCGATGCGTCAGTTCGTGAAATGATAGTTTTGTATTTTGTAGCGATAGGTCTACATGTTTAATTAGCTGAAATAGCTTAATTAGCTTATTAGGCCACTTATGAATTTGACTTTTTTTTCAAAATAAAGATTTCAAAAACCCACATTCGTAAAAAAAATAAAGATAGGTCAGATCGTGGTACGATCGACGAAATAATTGAAAATTTGAAATTATTTTTTAAAATGTTTTTGTTTGAAGAAACGAAATGTTCACGCACAATTTCCCACTATGCAAAAGTGCAACTTTTTGTCGGCATCATCTGTCATAAAATAGCATAATTCCGTACACGCTATCATTTTTTGGCAAAACAAAGAGTATGGCTTGATGCCTAAGAAATGTCTGTACCCATTAGTTATTATTCTACCGAGCGGTGTTAAGTAGTTTTTGAGTTACACCAAAAAAATCAAACTGTTTTGGTTGACAATAATTAAAGAATTAAAAAAAATATATAAAAATGCATATTTGGGGTCGACAATAAACTATCAGGATGGAATATTAACTCATTAAGAAACGGCGAACGTTAAGTACCCCTTGCCTACAAAAACGATGTCACCGTACGCGGACGGCCACGTTGTCCGGCCACGGCGCGCATATGCCGGCGGAAAATCACGCTGCGCTAAATCGCTCACACTTTCAATCTCTACCGCTGAAATTTAGGGTATTGTATTATGATTGCTAGTTTCTTGTACTTAAGTTATACAGTTGGGTGCGGCATTACTTGGAAGCCAAATTTGCAAAAATTTGAAGGAAAAAAAAACTCTTGCCCGATTTCCAAAAGTCTTGGGGGGGGGGAAATCTGCCTGACCAGCTTACCGACGTAGGCTTATAATAAGTAAAAGCTCAGTCACATTTGCGCCGGGCGCCGTAGGATTCTAGGTCATCGGTGCATTTTATCGATGCTCCGGCCTCAAATTTGTCAAATTTGTCAATTTTTTTGACAGTTTAAAAATCAGGCCCGGCATCCACGGCAATCACAGACTGTCACGTTTGCCCATCCCGTCCCCCGGCGTTGTCTCACGTCCATACCGTTTTGTCCACGGTGGCCGCCTGGAACATAGTGTAAAGCTAGCCTTAGGTGTTGCCGATATCCTACGGGTCTTGGAAGTTCACCGGTGCGTCACCTGTAGTCTATAAAAAAATATCCAAGTTATGGCAGGCGACCTCTCGGACACCCTCCAATTATCCACCGGGAACCGACGGGTGACCCGCCGGGTTCCGCTACAAGCACGCTCGGGGATCTGCCGATTTTAACATATTGAACGGGTATCGTCAGATTATCTGCCGATTATCGCCGGGTACCCGGTGGATTATAGGACAGTCTCCGCAGGATGTTCATTTTTATTCAAACACTTAAAATTGTCCCGATAATTGGACGATTAGCACGCGTGCCCGGAAGGTCACTGGTAGGTAGCCGGTAGGTCATCTGAGGATGTGTGATCGGCCTGAAAATCTGAGACACATCGAAAAAAATTACAACTCCGCGTTATTTTCTCCTGATGGGCCACCGATGGCCACTTTACCCTCCGATGAGCACCGCTACCCCTCCGGTGTCCTAACGGTATCTGGTCGATTTTACGAAAAAGTAGCCCGCTAGCAGCCCTTTCAGGCCTCGGCAGCACATCTTAACCTGGGTTAAGGGTGCACAAACGAAACGAAACTGAAATCTAACAGGTGTACTTAACTCCCCCGATGTCCAATTCATGTGAATCGCACGCGCGAGCTTGGTAATGACGTACTTGGCACTAAAAGCAATTTCAAGATAATACTTGTTCATGTACGTCAACCCTTTAATAATTAACCATGGCAATAACGAAAACGTGGGCGTTTGCAATGGTATCAGGTAATTTAATATTGGAAATTAGTTTCATATCATCAAACAAGAACCATTGTGGGTTTAATTTAGGGCCTTATGAAATAAATGCTTTTGACGGAGTTTCTAGCGCATAAATAAATCTTGTACAGTAATTCAATTATTCAATAGAATAAGCCAGGTCGGTATTTCAACTGCGCATGCGCACAATGATATGGGTCATAGTTCTATGACTGTGGCAAATAAACAGGTTTCAAAGTTCAAGTTTGTGTACAGTTTCTACCAAACATCAGATCTAGCAAACAGGCGAAGTAGCATTGACCTGCCGCATGTTGTTCATGTTTAGCCTGTCTCCAAAAAAAACCAGCGCCTTGCAATTTGTGACGCCTTTCATGGCCTTATTATGGAAAAAAAAATGTTATTGATATTCAAACATTGATTGCGAAAGATTCGTCAGACAGCGAATGAAATCATTCCATCGAGTGGGGGTGTGTGATACATTACGTTCAGGATTCTGGGTCTTTTGCGACAAACATCACGCCACAAGTTCACGGTAGTTGCATTGGAGACTCTCCCATCAACGAAAGTTTGTCATGAATGCGTAGGATCCGCAAAACCCACCAGTGGTTTTATATTTCAAAGGGATGGATAGACACAAACGTTAGGATCTGTTTCAGGATAAATATACGGTGATTCAGGACTTGTTGGGGATGGCTCACAACCTGCGAATTCAAGGTATATAGCACAACACAATCAACATGCTGTATACCACTCAGAAACATATGTTACAGTTAGCTACGTTAATGCTCTTAGAGTTCAGATATCTTTTACCTACACTTTTGCATATGTAACGAGACTGATGATTTTGCACTGCCGAGCGATTCCAAGAATGTCTTTGCATGTTACTATTGATGGACCACCTGTTTTACAAAAATATTAATGTCGTACATACAATTGGTAAAATCACTGTATATTTATAGAGAAGAATATGTTAAATATTGTTCTGTTACTTAGAAAAACTAATTATTTCAGGATAGGCTGCCTTTTCTGGGATCTCGTTTGGAGGCGCACAGCTTTCAGGTTTTTTTTTTTTTTAACCGGCTGCAAAATATAACTTTTGTCCCGTTACTTCATTTTGTAGTCCAAATGTTGCTTCCATAGCGTCCCGGTTTTGCCTCTTAAAGCAGGTTTGCTTTTTAAATGTCTAGCCCGTTGTACTGTGTCACTCTGCACCCCGGCTTATTTTATTCACATTTAAGACCATTTTGCTTTTATCAAGAACATAATATCCGATGTTTTCCCAACATTCATGTGTCTTAATCCTTAAAGGGACGGAGGGGGGGGGGTAGAATCCGCCCCAAATCCGATACCCTCGCAATTTTTTCCCGACCCGAGCTTACCTGACTTTTTAGCCTCGGCTCTTGCGCATCTTTTGATACCAAAAACGTAAAATTCTGACCATGGGTTGCCAATTGTGAATTTTGAAATTGAAAATTTACTAAATTACCATTGATGCATATGAATAATTAATTAGCCATAATTCAAAAACCATAATTCCAAATTTCGATGGCCGAGATCTGAAGGGGGGAGGGGGGAATACACACCCCCTCCCCCGGCTGTGAGATGGTCAAAATATTCCGGCCCTTTTCAGACCGGGAGCTAGGTTGAGTTTAATTAACAATTTGAGCACAAACGGTTTGATGGTACCAATCGATTGCCCGTCGGGGGGTAGTTCCGAAATGGCCATTCTTAAGTTGCCCTAGGTCGGATGGGGGGTTAGGGGACCATGGTCAAGTGTTCACAATTTCGAGTTTAATTAACATGTCGCGCACAAGCGCCGTTTTTGGACTTAAGTGTTGAGATTGACCCCCTGATACTAATAATGCTAATTAAGAACGGAAAAAAGTTACTTAAGAATAGTTTAAATATTGTATTTATATATGTTTCTATATATACTGTATACAAATGTACACGTATATCCTGGTCAATAGTGAAGCGCCTTAGGCCCATAATGTTTGCCCAAACCGTGTTAAAATTTGTGATAAGAGCATGAAATACGGTATGCAGATCCAAAACAGTCTGAGAATCATTTTAAAACCTGCCGATTTGGGGGCGGAGCTTGATTTTCTTAAAAGGGGGTGAAAGGAATAAAAACTCATAAGAAGTGTATTAAGCATTCATTTTCCTACTTTTTCCATGCCCTGAAATAAATTTGGACATGACATTAAACATTCTAGCATTTTAAAAGTCATATTTTCCGCCCCAATTTGTGGACGTGCTATAAATGTGTAAAGGGGTTGTGAATACGAGTGGTTTGATCCGATTGTGACAAATCCTGTGCATTTTGTAACTCGGCCGCTGATCAGCAGGCGCCATGCCAACACGACCCCTGCGTCAACTCTCCATGACTTGTTCATGTGGTAGGTTTATATGAAATGTTAAGCATTTTTTTCAATGACGTCACTATGCGCAACATGATCCCCATGTTATGGATGACTACGCAATTACTTAAACTTTGTAATCTTTATTCTTAAAATTACTCCGTTAAAAACTAGAATTAAAAAAAGATGGAAATCAGTGAATTATTTTTTTTTCCAAAGTGTAATGAGGAATGTCCCCAAATTTGAATTTTGTTTTGGGATACAAACACCACATTGAAGAGCCATTCATACGTTTTTCCATTGTAACGGACATGTTCATGTATCTTGTTTTATGTCGATGAAATGCCACGGGAAAGACGACAGTATCGCGAAAGTTCGTGATCAACGTATTTTGAGAAAAACGACCTTGATACATGGACAACAGTACTCGTTGTGTCGTCAACGGCGGTGAAAAAAATGTTATTATTTTTGTGTGTATACTACATTAAGGTGGAAGGAATATTCGTCAAAAAATCTTTAATATAGCGATTTTCATAGCAAGAATACATCTTAGGGGTTTGGGGCTATTATAGGAAAATATAGGCTAATATTGCAGGACAATAGCGCAACTGGCGTCCCGTTTTCAACGGGGGGGGGGACTCTAATGGGCCTCGTTTTCTAGAGTGGGCCGACAGGTTTGTTCGTATAGCAAGCGATTGTTTTACCCTTCGAATTGCAAGGTTGGTGGTTGTTAAGAAGGAAAAAAACAGGCCTGGAATGGATGCGTGCCCTTACTCCCCCTTATTTACACTACTGATTAAGGAAATTATAAGTACCATAGTTTTAATAAATGATAAGCTCTGAGTTTACGTTTCTGCTGGCAGTTGCAAAGGATGGAGGTGTCATCATTATTTTAATGCACCGACCCTGGTATTCTTGAGGTCTTGTGTGTCTTTTATTTTGGGAGGTTTCGGGTATTTGTTTTTCCGAATTGTTGCCTCCAAAGTGACATGCTTCTATTGTTAGTCTCAATATAGTGTAATGAAACACAGGGGGAAATTAATGACAATATAACAATGATGGGCCCAGTAAGTTGTCTTTAATTTGAATTATTTATTAACATTTCTGTTCAAGGAAAGTGAGTTAACGCTTTGTATATATTATTTTATTATTAACTTTATTTCAAATTAAACAAAAGTGTCCTGGACAACACATGAGGAAATCCCATTCCCTGAAGAAAAAAGTGAAAATTGAAAATACAAGACGTACAATATATGCACCATGGGACGCATTTTTACCTATTTGTCTGAGTTCTGAAGAATGTCACAATTATTATCACACTATAAGAAAGGTTTCCCAAGAAAGAGTGCACTCCTGGAGTAAAGAAGGCGGTATGGTTTTACTTATGTGTAGGCCTAGCCTGCCTATGTGTAGGGTGGACAGATTTTGTGTTAACACATTTCTCGAGTCCAAGTCTACGAATCCGCAAAAATATGAACACGCAGTTTTACATTTATGTTTGTCTTCAAATTTCCATTATGAATTGAAATGTGTTTAAATGTGATGACGTCCTGACTACGCCAAAATTGTGTATACACCTATCAGGTTTCATGTTCATGCAAGCAGCAGGGTTCATGTTCATTGCATAAAGCGTTTGAAAAAAAGAAACTGATTTTTTTCATTTAAAGGCCATTGTTCATATATATTTTTGACCTTAATAATATAATAATAATAATAATAATAATAATAAAACGGGATATCTATAGCGTCATTCTCTTACAATAACTTCAGGTCCGATAATGTCATAATTTTGAAACGTCGAAAAGTAAGTTGAAGTTTTCTGGAAATAAGTATTGGCAATTTGAATAAACTATAAAATAGCAAATTGTATTTAAATCAATGCGATTATTTTACGTGCTTCCTTTTGGTTATGACGTCCTTTTTGGTTATGACGTCATTATGCCATTTTTTGTGAGTGGCATCCTCAATTAATTATTAACATTTTCTCAAAAGGTATAATGCTTCCATGTTCAAGTTATTTTAATTTTCAAGTAAAGTACAAATTCCTGTAAAAGTTACCTTGAAAAGCATGTGTTTCAACATTAAACTTAAAATCACTTGAAATGTTATACCTGCAACGTGATTACGTAGTTGAATTTTTTTCCACATCTTCGAGAAAGGGTTATATTAATTCATGCCAGGTTTAATCTTTATCCCTTTATTCGTTTCGAAAAAAAAGTTGGCCTTCTTTTGATTTTGAAGATTTTGTTTACGTTTGACCTCGGTAACCCCACTGCTATTATACAAATACAACATGGTTTGTCGGGAAATTGTGAAATCTTATGACCCCGAGGTGTTGGATGGGATCATTTCTTTTGACTATTTCCCAGGAAAAACTTGTTATATTTGTTTTTCTTTACCTCATAAATATTCATTAGGCAGCTGCAGTATTTCATTGGTCAATACCGCCATGTTTTTTATCGTGCAATATTCGGTTAAAGTGAAAAGTTATTGTAATTTAAGGAGACAAACATAATAGAAAGTTTATTTTTGACATTTAATAACCTTAACACTCACACAAAATAGGCCTACTATATTTATTATTATAATAATAATTGTGTAAATTTTTCACCCAGTCCCTCCTCGGTAAAATCGCAAAGCGAACACCACCGGTGGCCATTTTGATGTATGCCGTAATAGACTCTGGAACAACTGTCCTCTCTGATGTTCTCCACGGTACGCACGTAAAGTGCATGCATCGTCGGTAAAGAAATAACACAGAACTGGAACAAATCTTAGGCTGTGACCTGGGTGTGTGACAGTACCACCTCCCCGGATTTTGCGCGTCACGCGCGCGTACGAATACGCGGGGAAATAGTGAAAACTTTCACACAGTTGAATTGCTGGAATGGACCAATGAAATACCGCGGCTGCCTCATGAATATTAATGAGGTAAAGTAGTTCCAACGTTCACATGAAAAAAAAAATCAGATTAAATTTCAGATTGGAATGCTTACATTATAAATTTAGTCGCAATGAATTAAGTCTGCCGATATATCTATACTTGCCATAAAATACTTGCAATAATTTGTCATCAAGTGGGAGGTGGGGTGAATAAGTCTGTGAACAATGGTCTGTGTGACTTGTGTACTCTTAAAAATGGGTGTGCACAATCCTGATTAAAAACACCTGCTTTAAAAGTTAGTTCTTAAGAGTACCTATTTTCTACAAGTTCTTTTGCTTTAAATGATATTTAAAGTTTTTTTTTTTTTTTTTTAACAGTAAACATAAGTCCAATATTGAAAGAGAATTCCACTAAAGAGTTTGTAATTTATTCAGAAATAAAAAAAAACTAAGTACGGTTAATATTTTCCATAGTTGCTCTAGATTAGTTGAGCCTCATCGTCTGACGCCCGACTTCAATTACAAAGATGCAGCAAGACAGACTTGGTCGGCGGGGTAGAGCTAGAATCACGGCCGAGGAGTACAACCACTCACTTAGCAAACTCGTCAGCACGAAGAGGAAGGTTAAGCCAAGTCGTAAGGCGGCATTCATGGCCGCCTTTCCAGTCAAAGCCTCGCCAAGACTCCATTCTGATGAAGAGAAAGCATCCGCCCTTCCACTGAAAGAGGCTTCAGTAACTCATCCTGAACACGGCAAAACTGCGTCGACAAGAGAAACAATCGGCAAAGCTGAAGTGACAAGGTATAATGGGGGCAATAGCTCTCCAAATCTCAATCCACCAAGATTAATCTTCACTAATCCATATACTAAGCTTGTAAGTTAGTAGTTTTCTCGTTTCTGGTGCTTATTAGTCTTTATAGAGCATAACCCAGCCAAATATTCTGACCTGTTATGTTTATTTTTATTTTTTATTTATTTTATTTCAGCAACATCCAACAGCGCGAGCGCCAATAACAGGATGGGTAGGGAGAAGACAATAAGAAGAAATTACAGTTTTAGCGGTGGGAGGAAAAGCCCAGAGGAATATTCTGAGGAAAACCACAGAATCAGGCAGGGACTGAAAACCAAATCCACATATTGGCCCGGGTGGGATTCGAACTCGGGTCACAGCGGTGGAAGGCGAGGAAAGTACCGCCATGCCAACCTGACTCGAATATATTTTTTTCTTAAATTATATCGTTTCCTTGTACACAACATCTGGAAGGAAAAAGTCGTAGAAACCCAAACAGAAGTTGGTGGATTGCAAACAATGGTTTCCATGGTTTTGTTCTTAATTTCACTCGGGCGATATTATTGTATTTCCAACCTGTAGTTCCGTTGAAGTGAGACAGAAATTGCAAGTTTTTGTCCGAGGACTCCTCTTACCAAGGACACTTTGTCTACAATTAGATCCAGAGACATCTGTTTCTGATTTAAAGGCATTGGTTCAAAGTGAGAGTGGCATCCCGCCTCAAGATCAACACCTTTACATCGGGAGAAACTTTCAGGTGCTGCTTCTATTATTACCATGAAAATAAAAATCAATCCATGCCAACCTTTAAATTCAATTTATCTGAGCGTAACGCTTATCCACTTTTCTTTAACGTCTTTTCAAATTGCCTTCCTTTAGTTTGAAAATTGTTGGTGGAAGGCGTGGTAAAATGTACCGGTACTTTTTATAGAGTGACCTTTCCTCGAAAATCTTAACGTAATTGTATAACAGGGGTTTGCTGAACAAATTCTGATTGGTACATTTTTTTGCAAGAAATTCTGCAAGACTGTTACGATTGGGACATTTCATGCCAGTCAGTGAAATAAGCAGTGTGCAACCATTGTTAGTTTTTCTTAAGAATGCAAATTATAAGAAATTTCATTAAAATTGGTTTTCAGCTTTGTGACCTACTTTCCATTCGCGACCATGGGATACAAAAAGACCAGAACATTGAGCTTCGCGCAGGTGGCTTGCTGGGCGGTGGACTATTAGGTAACTATATTGGGGCAAAAGACTGTCTCTAAATCAGTTAAATTTAGTGTTTAACCAAAATTTACTTTTCAGAAAGAAGGGGAAAATTTCTCCCCAATTTCGACTTGATCTCATTACAAATTTTACATTAAAATGGTGTTATAAAGAAAACTGTCAAAACGGTGTCCCTGGGAATGGGTTTTACGTTATTTTAAAAGAACGTAGGAAGTCCATCGTATTAACTGATTAGATGACTGATCAGTCAATACGATGGACTTCTGATTTGTTTTACCTCATCCTTGACTAAAGAGGAGCTCATATTCGTTTGGGGCCCATATAAAGCCGCTTTAGAATAATTCATGCAAAGTAGTTAATGTTTGCATTTCAGAAGAAGAACAGTCGAGAAGCAAATTCTTGTTTAACTTGTCACGCCAGCTTGGACGACGGTGGAAGACGCTAACCCTCTATTTAGGATTCTCGGACGAAGAACTCGACGCATTCGAACAAAACTACAAGGGAAACCCAGAACAGCAGAACTTTCAGATGTTAGATACCTGGTGGAAGAAACAGGACAACACTGCAGACACCCTTGAGAAGCTGAGAGACGTTCTGAAAGCAGTAGGCCGTGTAGACCTAGCACTGCAAGTACCAGGTAAAAGAGCTAACCGAAAAAGGTTAATGTACTGCTTCTTTTATCAAAGCTGAACAAAGAAATTAAGTTGAGCAGGGTTGTACCTGAGATATTCAGCTCTTTGTCAGATTTATACCATACTGACCCCGGCCATCAGTTTTAGTTAACATCACTATGTTACTTTTGGCCTCAATTAAAATCAATCCTTCTGTGTACACTATGCAAATCAGCTGGGGAAGAACACACGCCTTAGAAAAACGATTACGTTCATCTTCCTTTCTCTTAGTTTTATGTTATGTATTGTTTTATGGCTGGCTTTATGCCACGTTATAATTGGTCTCCGGACTCCAAACGTGTTATGGAAACTTCCACACTATCCAACCCTCTACCCGTATAAAGGTATCAGTGTCAATTACCAAGTTCTGAAAAGATCCTGAAAGTTGACACCTAGTGGCGTGCTTTTAGACCATCCCGTATAGGAAATAGGCGTGTTTTTACTATTTTTGGTACATATCATTACCTAAGAAATCATCCTCGGAGCGGGCCTAAGTTTGTAAAACTGTTACTAGCATATCAATATATGGAAACAGAAAATTCGCATGGTGTGAAAGATAAATATTGTGCCAAAAATTACCCCATTACTTCAGAGAATCTAAAAGACATGTGGACCAGTGAAACTTGGTGCACTCGTGCAAAGATGAGCATTTATGGAATTATTTTGTGGCGGTCATTGGGTAAAACCTTCAACTTGAATGGGAGACTAAAATGTCGATTGGGAAAAATATTATTTTTTAAAATAAATTTAAAGGACTCATTCTCATTTACATACAACAGTATTCGAGCATGATACAACCAAGTCCGACTAAATGTAGGACCAATCGGCTATAATTAGGTAAACCTTTGCGTCGTTATCCTTTTAGTTTTCACACAAGCACGCGATCGAATACAAACGTGATCGATCGAACAAGGAGACTGTAATATGTGAGCCAGTCACCTTCAAGTGGAGTGTCATTGCCTATCTAGCTGCTAAGAGCACCAGACTCATGTTCAGGTATTTCAGAGACAAAAGTGACGTCGGACACTTGTGCCCTTAAGTAAGGCACTTAACCATTCTTGCCTCGTCTTTCGGATGCGACGTAAAGTCGTAGGTCCCGTGTGTTGTGTAATGCACGTGAAAGGAACCAGTAACACTTGTCGCTAAGAGAAGGGGTTCGTCCCGATATCCTGGCAGTGGCCGCGGCCGCAGCACCTTGTAAACCCTTATAAGGTGCTACAAAATGAGTCTCATATTTCTCATGTACTTCATTCATCTAATATAATGGACGTAACTCGCAGTGCCTTGAGAACCTTTACTCTGTTGCGTGGATGTCGCGCACGAAGGACACCAGACCATCAATAAACAAAAGCCCTACTCCGCAACAAAAGTCTGGTTTCCATCCATCGATCGCATAGCTGAGGCAACAATCCGGGAATGCCTCCCCTGCCAAGGAAACACAATCGAACATACCAAAGAACCACTCAAGATGTCACCCCTCCCAACCAGAGCATGGTCAGAAATCAGTAGTGGTTTTGCTAATCTGACCTCTGGGAACATTTGCTTGTAGTCAATTTTTCGAGTTTCGGTGTCCCATCGTCCGCACAGACAATGGTCCATCTATAACAGCCGCGAATTTCCAACCTCTTGGTTTCCAGCATCGCTGAGTTACCCCTCGTTGGCCTTAAGCAAACGGTGAAGTCGAACGGTTCATGAAAACTCTCTAAAAAGGATACCCCTCTGCATTCACCAAAAACAAACCATGGAAACAGGAACTGCACAAATTCCTTCGCAACTATCGTGCTACACCGCATTCGATAACCAGCGTTTCCCCTGCCAAACGTCTTTTAAACACGCTTACCCGAACCAAAGTTGCCACAGGACACACCTGTCCTAGTCCACAATCAACGTAAGAAGTATGAATTAGGTGAATTTATATACAGACAGAAGCCTAAACGTAAAGACTGATACGAAGATGTGGCAAAAAATGTGACTTTATCATTACGTCTTCAGGTATCAAGTTACAAGCGATTTAAGGGCAACATTTGACTTTCCCAACTGATTTGCTTATTGTATTGCAGCATATACAGTTATGTTTATGCATAGCGTGCGGGTGTTTCAATTTGTATAACTTGGCATATTGAAGCATTTTTTGCGCTGAAGTTAGCATGCATTTTGCCTTGCTTTTTGTTAACCGTCTGTAATATTGTGAAGGTTGTCTTTACCATGGCTTAGAATCAAAAACAATTTTGAACAGTATTTTTTTTAACTTTAGGACGTCGTTATACATCGGCGGTAGTTGACAACGAAAGTTCACAAAATGCCATTCTTTTTACTACTCAGGCTTTGCAAGACCTCGTTTTGACGTTGAACAGTGTGCAAGCGAATTGGCAGCGCATTACCGAGAGAATATGAAAGTGACGACACATCCTAACGAGAGACGCATGTCTAGAGAGATGGATGACATCTACGTCAACCCACATCTACAACTGGAGACAAACATACCCTCTCCAACCTTTTTATCAGAGACAAAGATGCAGAAAGAAATGGGCAGCCAATATGAGCATTCAAAAGCTTCGAAAAGAGGTACCCATGGCCTCCCAAAATTGCAACCTGATAAGGAAAAAGGGTTTCATGCTCATACAATTTCGCTTGACTCATATAAAGACATGCTTTTGCTCAAATCAAATCGATTATTATTAAGAGCTGAGGCGGGTTGCGGGAAAACCACACTCCTTAAAAAAATTGCATACGATTGGGCTGATCTGAAAACCAAGGGGGATCAAACTGAAAGCCACCAGCAAACTGAGCCAACGTCAGTTTTGAAAAGGTACGAGCTTGTCTTTGTGGTCAAAGTCAATCGAATGGGTAAGAAATTCGACATCATCGACGCAATATTCTCTCAAATATTCACTGACAAAAAACTGAAGGAGAAATTTAAAGACTTAGAAAAGTATATAAATGAGAACCAAGAGCGCGTATTAATTCTTTTGGATGGCGTGGATGAGATTTTTATGGAACATGTAAAGGATGCACAGTGCGAGAACGGAATTGACTTGAACGGTGTACTATCGTTCAAATCACTCAAGTCGTGCAAGGTTGTAGTTACGAGCCGACAGAAGACATCAAATGAACTGCTGAATATGCATGCACACTACACAAAAATTAACATGCTGGGCTTTGACGAGGAAGACAGGAGAAAATACGTTAAGAAATACTTGGCAAAGTTTGAAACAGATAATCAAAACAGTTTCCTTGAAAGGCTAAATGGATCCGAAACACTTTGTAGTTTAGCGGAGATACCGTTATTTCTGCGGCTGTTGTGCGACACATGGGCGGCTGAAGGGAAACTGCCTGATCAAATAACAAGCCTTTTCGGGTATAACATTCAGCTGCTTTTCCAGCACAAGGCCAGTAAGGAAACAGACAATCACATTTCTGACACAAATACACTTGTTTCAAAACTTGGTCAGATAGCGCTTGAAGGTTTGTTAGATTCAAGTGGGGGAAGATCTAATTTTATGGAAAATGAGATCAATCCAAAGGACCGAGCGATTTTTGAGTGGGCCAATGATGTTGGCTTGTTGTCCTTTCAATGCATTAAATCAGGATCTCACTTTTCGTTCCTGCACAAGACTTTCCAGGAATACTGCGCGGCGGTATATCTGGCAGATTTGTCAAGGACTAACAGAAAAGCCTTTGACCAATACTTGTCTCAGGTATTCCGTGGTGATGTAGAAAGCTTGGAATACGTTCTGCGATTTTGCTGTGGGCTGGACACAAATGCCGCCGAGGTGATTTTGCTGCGCATTAGAGATCTCTTGAAGCAAAATAAACCGAACAAGTCCTTGCATAGAATCTCGATGTTGCTCATATTTGAAGCTCAGTCAGAATCTGACGTTAAAGAATTTATTGAGAATGTGAAGATTGAGTTTCCATATACACTCAAAGGTGAAGTTCTCGTGGCTGCGTATTATTTCTTTCAAGTCGGGTCCAAACATACAACTCTGCACAAATTAGACATAAAAGAAATAAGCGCTACATGCCGAGGCTCAGCTGATTTGAACCTTTTGGAGGATATAGTGACACAGATACAATGTAAGCCATCGTTGAACCTTGTACTTCATGGAATCAGCTGGGAAACGTTTGTGGATAACTCTACAGGGATATTGAAATACCTTAAGACTTTAGAAGTACATAATTGCGATTGGAACCTAGTAAAGCTTTTCCAAGTGTTGTCAAAAACCAACACACAAAGAGTTAAAATTAGTGGCACCAATTTGCATGATACATTAGCCGAACAAAACATTAAACATGTACCATCTCTGAGAGAATGTTGTCTTTTCGAGTGTGGTTTGACAAACAGTGATATTGAGCCACTTTTCTCTCTTCTGTCATCAGCAGGCAGAGTAAATGCACTTACTCTGAAAGGAAACAATTTGCAAGGGTTGCAAGCAGTCAATATTGGTAGTGTCCCTTCACTAGAAGAATTACTTCTACTTGAAAGTGGTCTGACAAAAAGTGATATTGAACCGCTTTTTTCTATTCTGTTATGTCTGTCATCAGCAGGCAGCATAAAGACAGTTGTTCTCAAAGGAAACAATTTACACGGTTTGCAGCCTGTCAATATCGCTAGCGTCCCTTCCCTTGAAGAATTGCAACTACTTGAAAGTAGTCTGACAAACAGTGATATTGAGCCACTTTTCTCTCTTCTTTCATTATCAGGCAGCATAAAGAGACTTGTTCTGAGGGGAAACAATTTGCACGGTTTGCATCCTGTCACAGACGCTAGTGTCCCTTCCCTTGAAGAATTGTTCCTATATGAAAGTAGTCTGACAAACAGTGATATTGAGCCACTTTTCTCTCTCCTGACAGCAGCAATAAGCATAAAAACAGTTGTTTTGGGAGGAGACAATTTGCACGCTTTGAAGCCTGTTAGGATCGCTTGTGTTCCTTCCCTTGTAGAATTGAAACTACTTAACAGTGGTCTGACCGACAGCGATATCGAGCCACTTTTCTGTCTTCTTGCATCAGCAGGTAGCATAAACACAGTTTCCCTACAAGGAAACAATTTCCACGGTTTGTCACAATTCGACATCGATCCTCTCCCTTCTCTTCGCACACTGGATTTATCTAGATGTCGTCTGCAATACAGCGATATCGGGGCGATACTCCACTTACTGTCATCCCTAGGACATGTGATGAATGTCAATTTAAAAGGCAGCAACTTGCAAGGAAATGTAGCCGAGTCATTGGCTTCCATTCCTTCTTTGAGGTCTTTGATCTTTGATGTGGAATCGGTCATTATATAAGAGACATAGTCAAAGATGTTGGTGACTCTGAAATCCAGACATCGCTGTTGTTTCATAAATTGTCCAGTAAATCACATTTTGCTACCTCATTAGTCATTACTCGATACATCTCAAGTCACTGATACTTCTCAAGTCGCTGATATTGGCCATGGTGGGCCACACTTCTGTCCTCTTCCGCCAACCTGTGTGGCAGGGTTAAGGGGGCATTTTAGCCCCATTGTCAATCCATTTCTGTTTATTGTTAGATTTTGAAACTGAGGAGATGCACATACAGCGCTCTCTGGCAGGCCATTCAGATTGTCGAGGACTCGCTGGCTGAAGAGTATTTTGGTATGTTGAAATTTGGTTGGCCTTCTTGAACAAGGTGTTTCCTTGTTCCCTTCGTGCCCTTTCCCTCCGACCTTTTATTAATAACTTCGCTTGTACAAATGAAGAAATTTGTAAGTGGATAAATTTTAAAAGATTAATTATAAAAAATGCAATAATATTTTGATTGAACTTAACATTTTCCCATTTCACAAAGACGAGAAGAGTGATACTGGAATAGTCAAAATTGATAACATCAGAACGTTTAAAATCACTCCGAATGGACGTAAGAATTGGCCAAGATCCCAATTATGAATAACTTGGCGTGTGGAACATTTAGAAGTTTGAATGAAATTACATTCTGGATATCTTAAAATAATGCGATTAAATTATTTTACTGAGTGAATAAGCGCAATCTGATTGGTAAAGATGGAAAGTGAATACCTGCAACCCAAGTACAGTTTTTATTAGTTGCAAAAAGTGATGAACTAGGGACTAAAATGAAATATAATTATAATAACTGTGATCTTTTAAGATTTAAAATACATAATCTGCAATATACGGCTTAAAACGTGTTCCGGGTTGCTTATGCGCCCCAAACTTGCAAAATCGGTGAAGTTACTCGGCAGATCAGTGAAAGGCTTTGGCCTATAGATGCCTCATTCAAACAATTCAAACGCGTAACGTTAATCTTTTTTGTGTGACCTTTACTATCTTAAATTACCACACAAAAACATGTTCAAAGGCAAACTTAAAAGCAGCATACTTATTAGTAAATACAGTCTTTCTTTATGTACAAATTTTCGTATAACATTAACCAAAACACAATAGGGCCTACTGATATCCTGGACCAAACAAGATTCAAACCGACACAATTTGCAGTGCACTGTAAAATATTTATTCAATACACAACCTGTACCAAGTTTATTTGTTCTGTTTCTGGGTTAAAAAAATGATGTTTTGGGGGTAAAAACCTCAACAAACATAAAAACAGTAATAAAAGCAACTGTTAGAAAAAAAAATTCTTCCGTTTCGATTTCATGTAGACTTTTCTTCAATGTCCTCAGTTTTGTTACAGCAGAATTCGTTTGTTTAGTTTCTGTGTTAAAAATTACATTTTATGGAAATCAAATACCAAATGCGGTTTTAAAAACTATTCATGAAAAAATGTTGCTTCTGTTTTGAATCCAAGTACATGTACATTTTTCTTCAGTTTTCTCACTTGTGACAGCAGAATTTAATCGAAGATTTCCATATCTGGCCCTCACTAATTTTTCCCTTCCATGAGCTAACGGCCATCAGAAATTGACAATACGTCCTAAAAGGTACAATTCAGCAGACAAAATATTGAAGTGTTTATTGAGAACACACTTGAACGTTTTTGTATACAAGGTGACAAGTAATGGCCAGATATGGGAATCTTTCAAAAACTGATGTTTTTGTTGTTTAACTTAACCCTGTTTAATGAACAATTATTGACAAATATGCATTTTGAAGCTCATCGCTGATTGTACATGTATACTTGATGCTGATCAATATCAAATTTGAGTCTGGAAAGAAATATATAAATTCATAGCACTTGCAGCATATATTGTTTCTGGGCTGTTTGGGGACAAAAGTAAAACGCTTTATTAATGTTTAACGGGAACAAAATTCGAAACTTGAATAATTAGCTTTTCGTGTAGTATATTGTGGGAGACGATTAACATTTAAGCTAATGCAAAAACAATTACACGTATTGTTGACCGAGGTTAGAATTAACTACTGCCACTAAGGGAATAACAGTGTGAGGAGCCGGTCTTCACTGCGTGATAATAGCCGGGTTTGGGGGTGACCGCTGTTAATATGGTTCATTTGAATGAGTGTCAGAAGACAACTTGAGCTAATATATTTTAAATTAGAGCATAGCGTTCTGCCGCCTTACAAACAGCACCAGTTTGATAAGAAGAAAAGAAAAGGGCAAACAGATCCTCGAATCATACGCTTACAAAACTAATGACCGGAAAAAAAAAATAGTTCAAATGTCCCGCGCTGCGAATTTGTCGACCATCTCCCACAATGCACTGGGAAACACAATGCAAACTCTTGCTGGCGCACTGCATTGTGAATCGCCCGATACAAACATGTGCGAAAACCTCTCTCTGATGAACGGGTATCCCAATCTTCCAGCAGGGGTCTCCCACCAGCAACGGGCTCCACTGTGAAGCTAGCCGTTGACTATTGGGCCGTCTGCTCGCTGATTGGAACTGCCGTTGCAATACGGTATCGGCACCTTTTTCTAAAAAAAAAAAAAAAACTAGCCGTCGGCAATACAAAGCAGGAAGTCTTTAAATGACAAACCTGCCCACAGTGAGGGCACAGAGGGGTCTGCTGAAGAGATTGGAATGATATATTATATTTGGCACAATTGTAGAAAACAGTGGTGGGAGTTATTCTTGTATGTACAATTCACAGAGAAGGTGGGGTATTGTTGTTTACATTTTGAATGCATTGACAATTATTTATATTTAAAGTGACAGTGGCAATACGATTTACATTAGGTAGTGCGTTTAAGCAGATCTTTCCTCTGTTCATGCTTAAGAAGTGTATTGAGTATTGTTTTGTATATAGTTGTTAAGTTAGGTGTTCAAAATTTCTATATACCATATTTTGAGTGAACGGAAGCACTGCTAGAGGTTTAGAAAATAATTACAATATGTCGTAAACTGAAGTAAATCATTATTAAATTGTATCTGAACAATTGCTTCAACCTATACAACATTCAAAAAGGTAAAATGTAATTTTGCTTTGTTTAAAATAAATCTCTTTGTAGCAAAATATCTTCGTTACAGCATCATATTTGCTAAAATGTGGCTGACAGCAATTATCAGTTACGGTTATGCCGTATGATTTGGATGAAAACAAAACACGAGAACAGCATTTACAGCCCAAACAGGCAAGTTAACAGTGTCAAGACAGAAAAAAGATTGGACGTCGATTAGGCCGAATAAAAAAAAAGGTTTCTCGTCCGGGGTTTTTTTGAAAAAAAGGAAGGAAGCGGGGCTTTTTATTTTTAACTTTTTTGTTCTTCAACATGGCCGCCATTTAGAAATTTCATGCAACCGTTGGTGTTCCACTGTTCAAAGATACTTTTAAAAATGAAAGACAAGTTGGACAAGAGAACTGAACATATTTACAGTGTCATTTAAAGTTGTATTGGTATTGGTATATATTTTCCAATGAATTTGTGGACTTTTTTAGTTTTTTTTTTTTTTTCCAAACAAAAAAATTAAAAAATCCAGGCGGCCTTCAAAAATTAAGGAAGTGGACGGGGACATTTTTTTTTTTTTTTTTTACTTCGCTTACATAAAGGGTTATCGTCATACTTAAAAGTACTTTGATTCGGTTCATACATTATTCTCAGACAACACACAAAACCACACAGTGAGAGTTGATTTGACTTTTCTGGCATAGATTTTTTGAGCCGCTAATTTATTTCTCCTCGGTCAATGTTTAACTGTATTAAATGTCCGTAAATACGTTAACAAGCTATAACATACCAATGAATAATTACCTATTTGCTAAAAGATATTAGCCTTAGAAACATTTTAAACAAGCTAAAAACGGGGCACGCTTGCCCCAAATACTTGCCATGCTTGGCATCACTGGGCCCGAAACCTTGGCACGCTTGCCAACCATTCACTAGCCCCACCAGAACAAGTGGGTGCTAGCCAAAGTGTTTTGTCACATGACTTAAGTATTTGTCACGTGACTTTAGTATTTATATGCCTATATTACTCAAGAAGTTATTTGTAGTTAAAGCACACCGATTTGGTCCACCGCTCGTAGATACGGTTGGCATGCCCCATCAGTACAAATGGGTGCTTGGCGTACTTTTTTACAAAGATTAAACACAACTTGTTAAATGTTTAACGTCCAAATTCAAAGGTTTTACCTAAGAACTATTCACCCAACTTGTTTATTTAGTTTGAATTGAGGCACTGCCCGTCGCTCCCAGCCAACTTCGCCAAACGCGCAACGCGCGCCCCATGGGACGACAGGCAGTACCCTCACACCCTTACCCCGAAGAGTAGAACCCCAAAAGAGAAAGACTGAACGAAACAAATACTAGCGCCAGGGTAATACTGGAGTTGTGTATAACTATTACCAACTGAGGATAGATTGCGAACTGCTACCATTTCTTTCTTTTTTTAAAGAGTTAATGTTGCAAACATCATTAATGCTGTAACCTCATCGGCATGCTTGCCACAAATCTTTGGCACTCTTCCTAAACAACACAAGCTGCCTCTTTGAAAGTTTTGAAAATTAAACATGCATAATAATAATACACATTACAAAGTTAGGTATTATAATCATACGCCACAACTTGATCATTGGATAACGTTGTCAAAAGAGGTAAAACTAACTACAAATGTTGATTAAATACTTTTATATATTTCTCAAACCAATCCTGATCGATATAGATTCAACTGATACAAAGGGGGAAATGTTAGTGGCTACCTTCTAAGCTGGCCTACAAAGTGGCAAAACCATTCGTGGACAAAAAGAGGACGAATTGTACTATTTTCCCGTGGGTAGATTTAATTTAAATCAGTAAGGGGAAATATCCCCAACATATCAACCTCCTATTGTGAGTATCACTAACGTGAACTAAACAAATTAGCTATTATTGCTCCTGAAAAAGGCGAAAAGCCAGTACGAAACCCATCCTGGTGGAAAAGATCGAAAAATTCCCTTCCGGCCCCCAAATAGGCGACCAAGTTTTCTTTGTAGTTTTAGGAGCAAAATTATCTGGAGGCATAAAAAAAAAAAAATTTCTAAATTTTTAATTGTTTATGTTATCTTCCAAAAGTACAATTATTACTTAAATCCCCTTAAAACAATGAACTTGTTGAAGTAGCCGTTATTAAATGTAAACAGTCAATGTATAGCTATAGTTAGTCATTTAAACTGTTACCTGAAGATGAGTATTCCGTGTTCAATGTAAAATAAAATACAGTACGAAATAGCCAGGACTTTGTACAACCTACAACCCAATACAATGACATCAAAAGCATGAATGCAATTTAGAAAATTCCAAGTTGTAATTTACTTAGCAATATTCATTTCATGTCAAGAAATGTTTCTAACCAGCTTTATCTGTTCCTTGTTTTTGAAGCCCATTTTTTTTTTTTTTTTTTTTTTTGAAAAATCATAACCAGCAGGAGGCTTAAGTACGGTGCATCAACGTTAACATGACAATGGGAAATAGTATTACACTTACAGGTAGGCCTACATATGAATAGTACGATTAGGCTGCTAAAGATCTGGGTCAAGCACGTAAACGCGCAACATGTGGTTAAATGTATGTGTCTACAGATCATATAACTGAGCGTACACTTTATGTTGTCGTATCCTCCTCAATGCCATCATGCTTTTAAATCGCGTCAACTTAATTGAAATGGATGTCCATAGAATTTAATAAGTCATGGTCAAAAAAGTGTGCCGCTTTTCTGTTGACAGCTTTTTTCCTGTTGACGGTTATTTTCCTGATATTCGCCTTTAGGCAACAGTTTATAATCTGGACGCCAAACTGCTGGACGATCAGTACCAACCGAACTTGACAAGATACGATGTCCAACCTTGGAAGACCTCTATGTTGCAAATCTGAAGAGCATTCGATGGTATGAGTCCCGGTCCCAAACCAATTTGTAGCGTGTGCTATCCCCTGGCATCCTGCAACAGAAAATACTCAAAGCAGCAGCTATCCTTTGCAAACATATCTATCTTTTAAATGTATTCATTTATTTTTTGTTTATGTGTTCGTTAGGTTGTTGGGGTGTTGGGATGTTTGTTTTATTTGTTTTGTCAGGGTGTTCGTTATCATTATTATCATTATTATTATATAATCTACAGCATCCCACAAATGGGTGGCAGGTTCTTTTCTTTTTTTATTTATTTGGCAAGTCACATCTGGATTTTGGCAACATGCCATGTGGGGGTGACAAATTGGAGTCATCCTATTGTTAGAACGACCCTCAGGACAAGGAATGTTTGTGTTGCAAACTATCTAGCTCGAGAAAATCACCAAATTTCGTGAAGAAAAGATAAGAGGTAAACTTGGATTAGGTGATAGTTTAGGTTTGTGCACAAGTCTATGGTAAAGTCTCGCTGTTATAGCATTAGTAGAAATTATTACTATTTAATTATTACAGTTTGTAGTATAGTATTTCATTATAATTTTAAATGTTAGTATAAATTCCTATGGCTTCACAAGTTGGTCCAGGTGACAGAAAAGGATGAAACAGGAGAGAAACTATACCTCGAATGAATAGGTCCCCCTTAATTGTGTGAAAAAGAATCTAGCATTTTGCTGCAATCATACAAGGTTGGGTTAATTACACATTGTCAAGCGGAGCCTACTGCGTTTTTGGACTATTTGGCCAGGTTCCTTGGGTTAACAATTAACATGCCTTTTCAAAATAGGTTAAAACAGTGCCCATCCAGTGATCTCAGATCTGCCAACCTGCTCCGAAAGCAGCTGCTCTGACAAACAGCGATCATGTCATGTTTGGCCAAAATCGCAAATTTATGTGGAAGTACTATCTTATCTTAGGAACTGTCAAGATTAATCATGCCAGTGGGGACACTGTCACTCTTCTTCTTCTTCTTTTTTTTTTTTTAAATTTGCATTAAAGTGCTGTCTTTACATTTAATTGTGTAGACCCTACCATTAATATCATCATGATTATGTTTATAACTATGTAATTGGCATTACATGCACTGGCTAAAAACTGCTCAGGTTGCACCGCAGTGTTATTATAGGCCCCGGGCCCCTATTTATTGTATTAGGAACCAAAGCCGAAAGATTGGCTCAAATTAGCTGCAGAACAATAACATTTGTCAGACTAGAAATGGTCTGAAAAATTAATTAATTGCCCAGGGCTGTTTTAGCTCTAGTATCTTATTGGATTTTTTTTTAGATTTTTTTATTTTTTATTTGTGTGTTTGTTAGTTTATTTATTTATTATTCATTTACTTCTTATTATGTTTTACGGTTACATTTGCACTCTGGCCACGATTTGAGACAAATACAAATGAAACAAATGAAATAACTGAATAGGCGCTAGAGCCTAGCCCCTGCTAATTCTTTCATGAGTTTTAGTCCTATATGTTAGGAAAACAAAACAAGCCCCACTGCATGCCTGAACATGTCGTAATATAGGGCCAACAAAGGCCTATTAATTATATTATTAAACATAAATGGCTGGCTGCAAAAACAAAACTATTGATAAAATTCAATAATTATTATTTATTTATTTTTTCTCAAATAAAATGAAGTAGGGACCAGGTATCTCCGTTGAGGGAAGTAATTGCAAAAGTGAATGAACAAGTCAACTGAACACTTAGAATAGCTCATGCTCATAGTCATAGCTTCAGGAAACCAGGATGTAGGCCTAGGCTTATTAATTATGGCAAACAATTAAGCTACCCAGGTATAAAGTTGACTCAGTAGGCTACCAAAGTTAAGGCCTCGGTGATCAAGTGATGCCTAATCGCCATGATTCGCTTTCAGCTTGCAGTGGATAGGCATTTTAACTACCGCGCTTAACGGTCCCCGAATGATCGAATTTGTATCAAATCGGCCTAGGCCTATGCCGACGTCAACACCGATGCCCCGTCTGAGTGATCATGGTGATATTACATTCAATGTGCCGTAAAACTCATCAGACATATTGGACAATTTGTTCAGTTTAAATATCAAAATCATTAATTTAACTATCCAAATTAGGTCAAACCATGGAGGTATGAAAGGAAATTGTAGGATTCAATCAAATGTCGATCGATCTCCGCACTTTCGATAGGGCCCTACCGCTGGCTGCGTATAATTGAGGCCTAGCGTTAAAACTAAAATCATAGAAACGGTGAACAAAAACTTCACACGATATTGCACAGTACAACAAACAAACGGGCCTAAAACAAATGCTGTGTGATTGGAAAATTCTCACCTTTAATTCCATCATGCCTGGCATGTTTGAGCATGATGTCCAAGCCAGTGCACCAAGCGGGAAATCTCGAGAGAGGGTCGTGAAGAACAAAGATCCAGCGTTCACACTGCAGGCCGACACGTTGCCGCGGTCAAGCATGCCATGGAGAACACCAGCCACCAGCACCGGGGCGGATTGAAAGCTGGGCGGGGGTGCGCTGCCCGGACTCGGCTGGAACGCACCGTCATGACCGTTGATTTGGCGCCTGGACTTCGGTGTCTGTAAATTTATGACGGGCCATGATTCAAGTAGGACTACACAAGCTTCAATCATGGACGGCTGACATAATCCAGTGGTGATTCAGCATTCGAAAAAATACGAGTAGGCGTTAGTAAAACGCTGATACTTGATAGAATTCATGTTCTGGAAACCTTGGACGGCTGTGACAAATCGCATGAAATGTCGACAAGCGATCGGATTGCTTGGGCTGACGTTCTGACGAGGCATCTTGTAAAAGCTGTATGGTCGTACTTGACGTAGGATATACGTAAATGCCGTCTCCAAAACCCCAAAAGATCACTGAAGTCAGCTGCATAACATTTGCAAATCATAAGTTCACTAACCGAAGTTCAAATGTGAACGAAAAATTCATGGAATGTAAGCGAACAAACGCTTATTCCAGGAGAAATTTATTTTTGTTGTTGCGGTCTCAAAAAGCTACGCCGAACTGGCCTTTCATCCACGGCGTGCACGTAGTACGTCTGTGCGCGCGCGTGGACTTATCACATTTGTATCAATATTTATATCTCCCTTGGAAGTTACATCAACTTCTGCCTATGAACAGCACTTTTGGCCTGATGCCAGCAATGGATGGCCAGCTGCAATTTGGGCAATCAATATGTTTACTAATTCCATACCATAGCAACCATCCGCTGATTAACAGAGAGTTTGAAACTCAGCCAGCCGTGTGTTCGTGGAGAATAGAGTATTTTATCTTTCAGTGATAAAATGAATTATATTTTATATCTTTGGACAAAAATTTAAATCTTTGTAAAAAAGAAAATTGTCCTGGTCTAGATTAAAGTTTGTTAAAACTGTCATCAAAGATGTGTCAGACCAACCTCCCCCCCCCCCAAAAAAAAGGTTATTATACAGTATAAATAATTACTACACGTATACAATCATTAAAAATCCACAATAAAAATTCATTTAAAAAAATCTAACCCAGGCTTTTTGTATAAGCAAACAAACAAATAAATTATAAACAAACAGACAAAGGCACAAGAAGGGCAAGCTTAAAGGGAATATACAACATTTGCAAACATCGAAAAATAAAACTACCAAGTTTTTACGAAACACCTTACTAGGATGTTGGTAAATGACAGTCTAAAACATCCTGTAAAATTATAACACCTGGTGTCAAGTCATTTTCAAGAAAACGGTATTTTTGTATACATTTCCATGGGTGGTCGGCCGACCACCGTTGGAAGAACCTAACTATTTTCAACTACTGCTCCAAATTTACATTTTTTTTCAGTCCAAATTTGGTTTGCTATTGGTCATGTTGGTTACATGTTCATCAACGGGTGAAGGCCAGCTAGACTGGTTCCCTTATCTTACAATTTTCCGACAACTATAAATTGATCCATTTTATCTTTAGTGGAGTCAGGGAACAAGACTACTTAAACATTTTAGTTTTTTTCTTAGTTTTTCAAGCATTTTCGAACACAAAACTTCAAACATGTCAGTTAAACAATATTTGATTTAATAAACTTAACCCTCAAAAAGTTCATTTCTGAAAATTACAGCAAAAGCCAATCATGTACATTCCCTTTAAGCAAACCCGGGGGGGGGGGATACACAAAAGACAAATTACGCAGTAAACTACGGAGGGATATATAGTAAAAAAAAAGTAGAGCAAACTAGATCAACCTGGAAAATGTAAGAGCAAAACAGTCAAAACGAAACAAGAGTAAAAACATTATATAGACAAGTAAAAACAAACACAGGATGTATATGCCTTGAAGTTTGAGTGGAGAGATTATATCGGAGTGTTTTATTCCATCATTGCGTTTTGAGACTCGAAACCAAGTACAATGAAAAAGTGTGTTGAATACATGTGCTAGTTTCTTCATTTAAAAACTTCCATTTGCAAATCTTCCAGTTGAAAAAAAAAGAATGGGACTATTGAATTTGCAGATTTTTACTTTTTGTATTGAATCGTCTCTTAAAAGTTTGATCAGAATTGCAACGAACTTAAACATGATGGTTTATAAGAAACAACTTGTGTTAAAGAAACAAGCATACCTAAGAGATGTACAGCTGTTGTTGGCACAGGCAGTTAACCTACCTACATGGTTTATGTTGGTATTTCTTCACTTATGCAATATATTATATTAAGTATACTGCTGTTTTATCTAAGTAAAAGGTTGCTGCAGATAATATTGTAAGCAAATGATTTTTATTAAAATTGAATAACGATTTCTGTTGTGGACAAAACTGTTTATTTAGCATTTGCAGTCTGCTACCCGGAATGTTATATTTAACAATTCTTGAATTCTGTACTGAAGGATTTGGCGTTTTGAACACCCTCGGCGGGGCGCATCTATGCGCCCCGAGGGTGTTCAAAATAATTGTTTTGTTATATCTCTGTCCTGGAATCTTTTGATTTTGACGAAATCACGAAAACAAATAGCAGTAAATACAACAATCATGACGATTGAACGTCAACTCGCATGCATGTCGCGTGCTCGAAACAGCTGATCGTCTGCTAGTTCGCTGCTTCCACACATATTTGAAAACATGGTGAAAATAGCGTGAGTTTACGGTGAGTACTAACGATACAAGCGTACATATCCCATAAGGGGTATGCCATGACTTTACGTGACCATTCTGGGTCAATGAAAATACATGTACAGTATTCAAGATAGTCCGTGGGACGAGAGACCGAAAACGCTTTAGTTTTCGAGATAGGAGATCTAGTCCGCCGAATTTAATACAATTTTCCAGACATGTAGATTATGATATATCCTATCGAGAAAATGTTGTTCTCCGATCCACAGTTTGTTTGGGAATGAGAAAATCTGGGATCAAAATTCCGTAAATTCTGCATGAGAAAAATCAAAAGAAACAGCGCCTCTATTGACACAATGATTTGCTTGTACCCCCCGCCCTGCAAACAGGACGAAACGCAATGAGTTTTTGCCAGATGATACTTCTTTCAAGTTTCATATACATGAATATCCTAGATTTTTATTATTATTTGCTCATCAGGACGCCAAACCCTTTTCATCACAGTTTGTCCAACTTGAAATGATCACGTTTTCAGATCAAATGTACAGAAGCCCGTTCGTGCCAGGTTTTTAAAGTAAAAGTATATTTTCATTGGGAAGTAACGCATTTTTTAAACAAAATAATACAATAGTATTGCAAAATAGCGCAATGGTATTGTGAATTAACGTAATAGTATTGCGAAATAACGCAATACTTTTGCGAAATAACGCAATACTGTCGTGAGCAAACTCCAACCTGGTGTTCAGTTTGGCCTTTATTTGTCCATTTTGAAAAATATTCTTCAAGTTTCTGTACGTCATTGCGTTTTTATCTATTGTGCTCCTGTCGTGGTACGGTTTTGCTTGAAGGGGGCGGGGTGCTGTAAACAAGTAGGCCTATTATGTTTGATCTTGTCAGAAAACGTCGACGTAATATAAATTTCTTTGACATTTTTGCCGTGGGGGGGGGGGAGGCAACACATTTTTAGGGAATTATCTTTTCACCCCCCCCCCCCTCCCCGTAGTGAATCATGTGCCTTTTGATTTTTTTAACGCAACCGACTTAAAATGGCAAGAATGCACGAACACCTTATGACAAAAGAGAACTTAATGATTCCATCGCAACAAAAATGAGCAATTTTATCCAAGCAGTTGAAGGAAACTTATTTTAGAATGTGACAAATTACATGTACTTGGGTATAATGGTAAATCCACGGTGCACTCGTATTGTAACAATGCAGGGAAATTTGTACATATATGATTGCGTTTAAAGGAATGGTTGTTTGGGGTGGTTTTTTTTTTGGGGGGGGGTGCGTCAATATGCGCCCAATATTCTACAACGCTGAAGAAAACTAATACATTTGAACGAATGGTAATTATATAAATAGGAATAATTTTCCAACTTCAATATGGTTTTCCCCTCCAATATCACCCCCGCCCGAAATTACATAACAATCCATTCAATTTAAATTGATAAAAGGATGCCTTGCATCAAGAATAACTTTTAAAACCGTATACTGAATTGAATTAGGAAAGTGTTTTAAGCATGTTAAAAAAAATTGAACAAATTTTTACAAGTTTTAAAAAGAAAATGTACTTTTAACTCTCCATTTGTTGTTAAAGCTGTTTTTTGGGGTCATTATAGGCAGTGTCGGGTTATGGGGATCGTTGGAATGACTAACTATCAATTTCCGTCTGAAAAATGCCAATGTACACTAAGATTCGTGAAATAAAATTCGTCTTACAATCTCCAGTCATTGCTTTAGGTTTTTGATCCCATTCAATATTTGTCTTCCGCTAATCCCCTTTACAAATCCAGGATCCGCCATGCAGGGTGGGGTTTTTATACACCATAAAAACTGTATCTGTCATAAAATATGACGTGAGAATTCAGTGCCTGTAGGTAGGCCTAAATAGGCCGGAGTAGACATAAAGGTTCAAATATTCGGACATCTGCATTCCTTCATTCCTTCGCAAAAAAATATTGCATTATTTCGCAATAGTATTGCGTTATTTCGCAATAAACATTGCCTTACTTTGCAATACTATTGCGTTATTTCGCAAAACTATTGCGTTATTTCACAATTAAAATCTTTCATTTTTCTTTACCTTTACAAACTGGCACCTACGGGCTTCCGTACGAATATAATGTCTTAACTACATTACAATACAGTTAAACCGTACCACAGATAAGAATCTCATAGTAACATCTTTTAGTTTGTCTTTAAGAAAAATTGCCATTATTCAAGTTTTTTTAAGGAGACTCCACCCTTTCAATAGCAGCGACGCAGAATTTGAATAAGGGATTAAAAATACTGCCAGATAAGTTGAAGCGTCTTATTACAAAACCACTCAAAAATGGCATCTCAAGATCTCATACATGTACTTAGATTGATTTTATTCTTTATTACACTTAAACAAAAAAATGACTCATAAAAAATAAAAAAAAATAACGACGACAACGTTTGAAATTATTGCGTATGATCCGAGTATATGTTTGCCCTTTTCTTTTCTTTTTATCAATATGGTGTTCTTTTGTACAGTTGGATTTGGATGGTTCAAATTGCATAGTTTTTATTCAAGTGGAGTAATGGGATAACTGAATTGCTTCCCAAGTTGCTTTGCAAGAACAATGAAGTCTGGCAGATTGGTGCACAATGTGATTAAATTGTTCATAAAAGCATGGAATTAGGCATTTGTAAAACTATAGGTATAAGAGAAATTTCTAATTTTTTTAATGGCTGCCATTGTTTGCCAAATTCGCAATGGCCACATAGCCAGATATCTTTCTCAAGACATACGCTGACTGTGTGCGAATATCACTGCTTTTATCATCAAAATGTTAATAAACAATTCCATTACTTTTAATATGTTCCTATTTTAATATTAAAGTGTGTTCACGTTGATGAGTTTCATTTTAATACTTCAAAATTATTTAATAAGCCTTTTAACACTTATTGTAGTTGGTTAGACAGCATTACCGCCCTTGTTATCACTATCAATATCATTATCATCAACATCGACATTGTCATCACTGTATCATGCACTGTTTTGATATTTACTCAAAACGTAAGTCAAGCGATTAACAAAATGTATACGGTTAAACAGAAAAGCCGATGCATATGCATCGTTAACGTTGGCGGAGATATATCTAAGAAAAAAACCCAATGAAATTGACAAATAAAACCACAACAACGGCCTAACTTATTTCTTTAGATACTTCTCCCTGTAAAATCTAAATAATAAAATGCAAATCATGATTGTGTTTTATATATGAGCCTTCTCCTTTCACTTAATGATATTATTTTCATTATTGAAAAGTACTGATTAAACCAGATTTGCACTACAGTGCCCAGACATTTCTGTATAGACAGTTACAAGAAATAGTGGGAGTTTGTACATTTAATTAAAATTGTGTCGATTACGTTGAATTATTACTTTTATCAATATTCAAAATACAATTTACAACCGTTATCAATATTCAGAATACTCAAAGTCGTCAGTGGTTGTACATTTTTAGTGGGGCTGTACACGTTATTTTTAGGTCATAAGGTTGACCCGAAGTAGCTA
Organism: Patiria pectinifera; assembly: GCA_029964075.1. Classification (NCBI taxonomy): domain Eukaryota; kingdom Metazoa; phylum Echinodermata; class Asteroidea; order Valvatida; family Asterinidae; genus Patiria; species Patiria pectinifera. Next base: position 26,335,299 of record CM057148.1, read on the forward strand.
CCAGAAGGGAAAAAATAGCCCAAAGATCATCGTGTACCTACACATCTTCGCCATTACAGTTTTCCCTTCACTTCTGTATATTCCGTAGCAGAACCACACTCCTGATGTAAGCTTACATCCATTGAAAAAAAGTAAATGCACAACCTTACAAATACGTGACCTTTTTTTGTATTATATCCTTCTTATCTTCCAAGATTATCTCTAATTTAAGGTCTCTCACTTTCAAAATTGTGCCCTTCTTTCCCACTGATATGCTATATTACATTCATCGATACTTGTTTTTCTGTAAGAAACAAAATTCCCAAAACCACATTTCCAAACTACAAAAGAAAAATGCCCTAAATTGCTTTAAAACAACCTATTTCAGGGAACGAAATCAAACAAATAATGAATGAAAAGAAAAGCAATGACAGTTCACGTAGTATCCTCTAGACTACATCAGCGACTCCTTCCATTGAGTTGTTTTATAAGTTATATTATTGCATGTACATGTTTTGCGCCATGCGCAGCAATAATCCATGTATGACCGACTTTGTGGTAAAGAAAAAGCTCGCCTCATGCAGTCCTCGGCACGCCCTAGGGCGAGGGCGCCCTCATTCGAGCGGTACTTCACTGGAATTTTATTTCACTTTTACCCATCGCCTTTTGTAACATTTAACAGGGTCCTGACTCTGATAAGTGTTGCAATTGCACTCAGTGTGGCAATTGCATTCTATGAAGAGATTCTTTCATAGAGTGCAAAACATAATGACATTGGAAAGTCACTGGTGAGAGTAATTAGAGCCCAAAATAAAGGGTGAAATTAATCAGATTTCACAGGACGCCAAAATATGAATAAGCTTATAAGGAAAACAAACTTATATAGTTTACCGGACAAAATTGGGTCAGAGAAAATCAGATTCCTGGTATCCAATTCTGTTCAAATCCAATCATACTTTTATGAGTTAGTGTTCCTATTAAAAAACGGCCGCATTGTCGCACTATGGAGTACAGATAAGATTTGTCTTCCACATGTAGACACATGCAAATTAAACAAAATCCTCGATCGGCCGGCGAACACTTGGGGTCGGACATAATAGGCAGTCGGACACAATGGGTCGGACATAATCGGACGTTGGACAAAATTTGTCGGACATAATCGGCAGTTGGACATCATGGGGCGGGCCTAATCGGCTGTCGGACATATTGGGTCGGACATAATCGCTGTCGAAATAATGGGTCGGACATAATCGGCTGTCGGACACAATGGTCGGACATAACCGGCCATCGGACATAATAGGTCGGACATAATCGGCCGTCGCTTGTCAAAATCTGTTGCCGGACGTATGTTCACGACCATTATGTCCATTTGGTCGATTACATCCGAAAACAGATTTCGACTAGTGACGGCCTATTATGTCCGACCCATTATGTCCGACGAACGATTATATCCTACACATGGTGTCCGACGAACGATAATGTCCGACCCATTGTGTCCGACGAACGAATATGTCCGACCCATTGTGTCCGAGGGCCGATTATGTCCAACCTATTGTGTACGACGAACGATTATGTCCGACCCGTTGTGTCCGACGAACGATTATGTCCGACCCATTGTGTCCAACGAACGATTATGTCCGAACAATTGTGTCCGACGAACAATTATGTCCGACCCACTGTGTCCGACAAGCGATTAAGTCCGACCCATTGTGTCCGACGAACGATTATGTCCGACCCATTGTGTCCGATGGCCGATTATGTCCGACCCATTGTGTCCGACGAACGATTATGTCCGACCCATTGTGTACGACAGCCGGTTATGTCCTACCCATTGTGTCCGACGAAGGATTTTTCTGACCCATTGTGTTGGACGGCCGATTATGTACGACCCATTATGTCAGATGCGACAGTGCGGCCTTATTTTAAAAGAAGCACTCACTCATATGTGGATTTGAACAGAATTGGATTCAAGGAATCCGTTTTTCCCTGACCCAGTAATTTTTCTCCCGGTAAAGTCTGAAAGTTTGTTGTCGTAATGTTATTTTGGCGTCCTGTGAAATCTGAATTATTTTACCTTTATTTGGGCTCTAAAATACTCTCACAAGTGAATATATGTTTGCCATTTTCTTTTCTATATTATGGTGATAATTTTGTAAGGCGGTAGAACGTTATGCCGCTGTATATATATAACATAGTAGGTTAAGCTGTCTACTGACACTCATTCAAATGGGCCATAGTTTGTGGAACATAAACTTGAAAAGTTAACTCTCCTTGGCAATTTGTTTGGTGGCGCACTGCATTGTAAATCGCCCGATTTGAAACCACAACAACGACCTAACTTTTTTCTCTAGATAATTCTTACATTTAAATCACATTTAATGCAAATCATAAATGTGGTTTTATGTATGGCCCATCTCCTTTCACTTGATGATATTATTTTCATCAATGAAAAGCACTGATTAAACCACATTTGCCATACATTGCCCAAAAATGAAATTTGCGTATGGAAGTTTGCAAGAAATATTGATAACAATTAGGACGATGGTGCTAATGATGACGATGAAGTAAACAAAAACCTCGCCAACTACAGTAAGTATAAAAAGACTAAAATACATGTTAACTTCATTTTAAGTTTTACCTATATAACAAGAACTACATAATAATCATGTAAATAACAAAAGTATTAAAATGAAACTTAAAAACCTGAAAACACTTTAATATCAATATGATATGGGAGCAGTGATTGAATTTAGTGTTCATTTGATGATAAAGCAGGGAATTTGGCACACAGTCAGCGTATGTTTTGTGAAAGATTTTTGGCTATATGGCCATTGCAGATTTGTCCTTTGAACAAAAAAAAAATAGGTATGATAACATGACACGGCAGCCATTATGAAAAATTTTAAATTACTACTCGACCTACAGTTCTTCAAAATTACAAATCTGCGATGGCCCCATATATATGTAGTTACAATCCAAAGATAATTGAATAATGTTAGTACCGGTACACAACCGAATTAATCCAGCGTAATCGACCATCTAAATAAAACATAGGTCGAAAGCATCCCGTCGTCGGACACAATGGGTCGGACATAATCGGCATCCGGACATCATGGGGCGGGCATGATCGGCCGTCGGACAATGGGTCGGACAAAATGGTCGGACATGATCGGCCGTCGGACAATGGGTCGGACATAATGGTCGGACATAATTGGCTGTCGGACACAATGGGTCGGACATAATCGTTCGTCGGACACAAGGGGTCGGATATAATCGTTCGTCGGACATAATGGGTCGGACGTAATCGTTCGTCGGACACAATGGGTCGGACATAATTGGCCGTCGGACACAATGGGTCAGACATAATCGTTCGTTGGACACAATGGGTCGAACATAATCGTTCGTTGGACACAATGGGTCGGACATAATCGTTTTTCGGACATAATGGGTCGGACATAATTGGCCGTCGCTCATCAAAATCTGTTGTCGGACGTAATCGACCAAACGGACATAGTGGTCGTGAACAGACGTAATCGACCAAACGGACATAACAGTCGTGTGTTACAACTGATAATGTAGTAAGCAACTGCTAATGTATCACCAACCGATAATGTCACACAAATTGACTGATACTGTATCACTAACCGATAATGTAACAGAAATTCACCTACACTATCAGTAAATTTTTGTTACATTATCGGTTAGGACTCATAATGTAACAACAATCGACTGAGTGTAGTGCCGGTACTTTTTACTAACTGTCAATTTCTGCTACATAATCGGTTAGTGATACAGTATCGGTCAATTTTTGTTATATTATCGGTTGGTGATACATTATTCGTTGGTTACTACATTAACAGTTGTAACAGTTGTGAACATGCATACAAGCGCAGGCCGCCCCACGCGAAAATCACGCTGCGCTATTTCGGTCAGGGGAAAAGTGCAACATTTTCGTCAATCACTTAAGTTCTTTAAAGATAGCGAAGCCAATATTTTCAATTCTCGATATGTGTTATTTAACACGTTTATCACAGGTCAATGTTTGAGCCAAAATTAATTAGTTAAGATGTCCGTCCTTTCGTGCAATCAAAAATCTCACTGTTTCACATTTACGCCCTTCTTGTTTAATGTGCTTTTCCATAGGTAAGGGCGCGCGTGCTCGATTACGAGCGCGCAGCCCCTCGATCCCTTCGCGAAATCGAAAATCCCCTGTTTTACGCTTCATGCAAACGTATTAAACGTGTTCAAGGGGCAGGCATGTTCGAGTTTCTTCATGAAATCGCAAAATGCAATTATCGAGATGCCTGCCCCTGGCGTCAATAATGTTATTCAAAAATTAATGATATTTTGTTTACTAAAACAGGTCAGTATGCTTCAGTACCATGTTTTAAAGTAAAATAGTGAGAAAAAAACTCGAAATCTTCACAAAAATTGTAAAATTCGACATACCCGTCCCTTCGTGAAACCGGTGGCGAATTATGCATGATTTTTAATGGCAAGGGGCGAGTCGGCCAAGGTGCATACCTCAGTGAAAAGTAGGCTTACGTGAGCAACCACGATCTGGACAATTTATCTCTTTAATTGGTAAATGCATGAGAGCATCTTACTTGGATAAGATAAGTAGGCTTACGTGAGCAAGCCACGATATGGACAATTTATCTCTTTAATTGGTAAATGCATGAGGGCATCTTACTTGGATAATTGTCTCTTTATCGACATTTTGTCCACACTGTTTTCAATAAATTCAATCAGCGATGTAAAATTGTTCAGGAATTCAAGTATCTCAACATTATTATTATCTACATGTAAAAGTACGGTTAATTGTTTTTGTTCTTAGGGTTTTTGCTAGACAAGTTGAGCCTCATTGTCTGACGTCCGACTTCAATCACAAAGATGCAGCAAGACAGACTTGGTCGGCGGGGTAGAGCTAGAATCACGGCCGAGGAGTACAACCACTCACTCAGCAAACTCGTCAGCACGAAGAGGAAGGTTAAGCCAAGTCGTAAGGCGGCATTCATGGCCGCCTTTCCAGTCGAAGCCTCGCCAAGACTCCATCCTGACGAAGAGGAAGCACCCGTCCTGCCATTGAGAGAGGCGTCAATAACTGACCCTGAACACAGCAAAACTGTGACAACCGAAAAAACAACCGGCAAAGCTGAAGTGACAAGGTATAACAAGAAAAAAATCGCTCTCCAACTCTCAATCGACTTAACTTAATTTTAACAAAAACTTTATAAGAGGGTCCCCCAAAAGCGCCCTTTTCTCACAACTTTGTGAAAGAATACATCGTAAATTTAAATGTCTTTACATACTAAGAAATTATAATCTATTAGCTTTTCAACAACAAATTTTCCCAATAGGGAAATATCCATTATAAAAAAAATACAGGTAGAAACTTGCATTTGTTAAAAAAAAGGCTACAAAGTAGAGGGCAGAGAAAGAGCAGCAAACCTAGCAAAGTAAACATCTAGAAGTTAACTTAACAGTCTTTTTTAGGACAACCAAGCTAATGAACTGTACTCTACAAATATGTATTGTTATTTGCGATGTATTTTTTTTTTATTATGAGGGTTATTTTTTTAGGGGGGGAGGGGGACTCTGTATATTAAGGCTGTATGGTGGTGGTTTCCTAATTTCTTGTCATGAACACGAACCAACCAAAATACTTGCTTGCAATGTTCATGAATTAATTTTTAATCTCATTTCACAATTTGACCCGTTCCAAGCAGTTTTCAATCTCTATCTGAAACCAATTGCAACACGGTTACTCTGATTATTCAGATTTATTGTGAATTGATCGTTATCTCCCACCCATGTCATATACATATGTTTAAAAACCGAGCCTGTTGAGGTGAATATCTGACATTGCTTCCTTTTATACCCAATAGTTTTAATAGCTAAATGGAAAACAATGGTCGTCACAGGTTTGTTGTTTCATCTCAGGTTATATTGTATTTCCAACTTGCAGTCCCGCTGAAGTAAGACAAAATTTGCAGGTTTTTGTCCGAGGTCTCCTCTTACCAAAGACAATTTGCCTGCAATTAGATCCGGAGACATCGGTTTCGAATCTAAAGGCGTTGGTTGAAAGTGAGAGTGGCATCCAGCCTAAAGATCAACACCTCTACATCGGGAGAAACTTTCAGGTGCTGCTTTTACTATTACCATGTAAAGAAAAATTCGCCCTTGTCAATTTTTAAGATTCGTTTTATCTAAGCTGATAGCGCCATTTCAAATTAATTTAAAACTGTTGGTGGACCGCGTGATCAATTTTGACTGGGTTTTGATAGAGTGACTTTCCCCAGCCCAAACTAGTATGTTAAGTAATAATTTTTGTGACAGGATTTTAAAAAAAAAAAAAAAAAAAAAAAAAAGATTGGTAAAATTCTTGCAAGACATTCGGCAAGACCGTAAGGTCAATATGTCGTTGCGATTCGAAAATGACATGCTGTTCAATGGGTTAGCAGTGTGTCACATTGTTTTCTCCAGAAATTACAAGAAATATAATAAATTTATTCGCAGCTTTGTGACCTACTCTCCATTCGCGACCATGGGATACAACAAGACCAGAACATCGAGCTTCGCACTGGCGGCTTGCTGGGCGGTGGCTTAGGTAACTGTGTGCAGTCTCACAAAAACAATTCACATTGAGTGTTTATACCAAAATGCATTTTTCAAAAAGGAGGCGGATATTTATCCCCATTTCGGCTTTTTGCAAATTTCACATTTCAATATGTTTAACGAAAACAACCGAAACGGCTATCTTTGAAACCACAGATTGGGGTTCATTTCCTTAAGATATGTGCATCTGAGAGTATCCGACTTCAATTTACATGTGTACATGTACTAGGTGAAAGCGTCATAAACGATTGATCAGCACGATGGACTTCTGATCTTGTGCCTCAACCAAATGTTAAGAGGAGCTGATTTTGTTTTGAGCCCGTACAGCAAGGAGGGTTTCCCCACCCCGATTGGATTTTTTGTCAGCAACGATTTTAGTAAATGTTTATAGAGTTATTCTGACATCAATCCCAACAAAGAAAACCCGCTCAACAACCATTCCAATGCGCCGTGATTAATAATTAGCCCCCATTGGAAGAATAGTACCGGGGACGGAGGGCATGGTCCGGAGGGAAAAAAACATGTCTACATTTAGGCGCGGATGTGCGGTTGCCCCCCGACATTAAAAACTGGATACACTGGTGTCCTACAGGGTGTCCCAGAAAATGAATACATCCTTACTTTAAGTGATCGCAGCTTCAAAAATAAGTATCAAAATACAATTAAAAAAAATCAAACGGGAACATTAAGTGCAATTATTTTGCTACTTGTGTGAAAAACCGCATTTCAATGAGCGATAATGTAGCACTAGTCAAAGAACACTTCCTTCCATGTTTGCTCATAACACCGATGTTACGTTACCGCTTTAACCTACTCGTCCTCACTTCATTTCACAATGAACCAGCATTGTTTTGATATTTTGTGAGATCAGTGTATGTTGTTCTTATTATTTTAGTTCGTTCTTCGAGTTTTGTAAAGTGCAATTAAGTAGAATATCCAAATTTACTTTCATTTTGGTTTCAATATTCATTTCAAAACATCACTGTTTCAGAAAGCTATCAGATTGTGTGCATTATTTAAATGAAAATGAATAGCAACATTTGATGAAACAGTTAAACTTTATGTGTAAACTTGGCAACAGTAAACATGATTTTTTTACCGTTACTTTTATCAAGAAGACAGAAAGTGTTGCTTACATTTCTTTCCTTTTTTATGAAAAAAAGATCGCAATTACTTTTGTGTGCAATATTATGTATAAATTGTTAAAAGAAAAAGAAAAAAAATACTATTCAAGATACATGTGTATCATTGAAAGGAGTGTTGATTATTTTCTCTGGCCTCCGCTGTCTTTATCACTCATTATGAGCAATCTTGGAAGAAGGTGGTCTTTGACTAGTGCTACATAATCGCTCATTTCTTTGTGACAACTGAACCAAATCAAACGCGGTTTTCACCACAATGTAGCGAAATAATTGACGTTATGTTACCGTGTGACTTTTTCCCCCAATTTTGATTTTGATTTTTTTTTTTTGATGTTGCGATTACTTTACAGTTACGGTGTAATTTCTTCTGGAACACCCTGTATAGCCGCGCTCAGGTGGTTTATGTAAACTGTTTTTCATGGTTTTGCATTCAGAAACAAAGCAGTCGAGAAACGCATACTTCCAAGACTTGTCACGCAATCTTGGGCGAAACTATGAGCCACTTGCCCTCACTTTGGGATTCTCTCAGGCTAACCTCGACACTATCGAACACGACTGCAAAGGAGGCCTAGAACAAATGGCATTCGAGATGTTAGATGACTGAGTGGAAGAAACAGAAATCCCCACAGATGCTCCCGAGAAGCTAAGAGAGACGCTCTGAAACAATAGGACGTGTAGACTTAGCACTGGAAGTACCAGGTACGAGAGCTAACTAAAAAGATCAATGTGCTTTTTATGTTATTATTTTAAACTTGAACAAACAAAGTGACTGGAGCGGGGTTTGCACCTTCGACCTCCGGATTACCGTTCCGATGCTCTACTCAATAAGATATCACAGCCTTTACCTTTACTTAAACCGGCCTTTAGTTTTGAGTTAACATCACTTGTGTTACTTTTGACGTCAATTAAAAATCAATTCAGTAACGGATGACCTCTCAGGAGTGACGTTATTTAACTAATGGTTATACATTTAAAGTGTTCAGTCATTTTTGTATTCGACTCCATCCACAAGTCTTTTCAATGGTCCGTTTACGAGTCCAGCCACAACGTCAAGTCACAAGTAACTGAAAAGAACAATGAAAAGGAATGCTCCTTCCTGTACGTAATAGTTCATTTTGAATAGCTAGTGACTTGAGACTGCAGGACTAATGATCGACTTGTGATATATTCATGATGGACTTGCAAGGACTTACGATGGGCTCGACTATAAAACTGATTGAAATTTACGAGGAACAACAAACTGAGCCACTTTCGTCAGGATAGTAAGTGTTGTGTATAACTTTATTGCAAAAACTTGCAACTGCTGACAGAAAAAAATATGGAATAAACATATGCTTCGCTGGTTTTAAACAATTAAAAGTACATTTCAAACCAGCTCATGGGCCTGGACGGCCGGGATAATATCCCAAGCCAAAGGCTGGGGACATTATCGGCGACCAGTCAATTTGAACCTGTTTAAATGGACTTGTTTAATACCAGCCATGCACATATTTACTCCCATTCATTTCGACCCCTTGGATCGAAAAGTCAAAACAAGTAAAAAATGATATATCCAACGATTTCGATTTTTCTTTAACAATAACTTTACATGCTATAAACACCGGCCTAGCTAATTATGGTCTTTGTCTTTCGTGAGTACAGTTGAACACAACTTTCATGGTCTTATAAGCGTGATGAGGCGCATAACGCGGCCAGGCTCCGGATTAAGTGTTTCGTAGGCCCTAGGCACCAGTGTTCCGTAGGCCCTGCTCCACTCTAGGCACTGGCACAAAATTCATGGTAATGCTATTTAAGTGAAAAGCACTGTACAAATCAAGCCAGGCTAAACTGGTTTAGGTCCTAGCTCTTAAAGCAGCAAGGGCGTCAATCGCTTGTCAAAAGTGAGGGGTGGTACATACATGTGCATCTTGATCATTAGTAATGCGAATGCGAGGCCTAAACGGCGTGGGGTTCGGAAAAATGGATTCTAGAAGGATCTGTGGTGCGATCTGAGGCAATTTCTGACTACTGGCAAGGTTTAGCAACAGACCATGCTTAAACATCATTTTCAAGTTTGGAGTCATTGAATCAGTTTATCTGAGTTATAAAATCAAATGTTGGCATACATTTTTTTTTTATTCAGGGACGAAAAAAGTTCGGGGCGGGAACGACATGTCCCCTCCATTCCCCACTTATCGACGCCCATGGTTGACACCGTGCTTCAGAACGACAGACTTTACACGTACATTTTATACGTAGGGCCTATGCCTACATGCTGTACAGCGTCAGTTGGTGAAATGCAAATTCGAGAGAGACCTAAAACTTGTATAAAACCTTTTCTCTGCGCGTTGGTGTGTGGGTGGGTAGGTCTATATGTGTTTTATGGTACACATAATTTTCGTAGGCCCCAGGCACAGTGCCTACTATGCCTATTGGGTAATCCGGGCCTGAACGCGTCGGTGCCGGTAAAGTGTGAATTCTTGAAATACGGACTCATTGGTAATATTGCGCATGTGCAGATTGTGGACGTCCACCCAATAAAGGGCACATGAAGTCACCATTTCTTAGGAACATATTTTGTGTGCTAATGTCCAGATCCTCTTAGCGTATGAAAACTAATTGATATCCCTTTTTGGTTAATTTTACTGAACAGTGCACTTATTTAAACAATTAAAATTGTCCATACTTTTCAGACAACTGAGAGCGCTGAAGCCGTGATATCATTTTAGTAAGGCACTGTTCATATTGGGGTTTTTGTTCCGTTGAAATTGTGAGCCCAAAATTTGCTCATTGAAAACATTTGTGTGAAAAGTTTGCTCATTGGCCTGCCATGAACTGACACAACAACGGATCACTAAAGAAAAGAAAGTTTACGGCAGCGAATTATCAAAATTGTGGTTGCTTTTTGTGAGAAAGTAATTGCAACATTTAGGTTTCTGCCTGATGTAAATCAAAATTTGGCCTGTATTTTTAAACTTACATATTGACGTCTTTAGATATGTACTCAAAATTTACTTAATTGTTCTCCAAAACATTGACTTAGGCTTTGCAGGACCACGTTTTGACGTTGAACACTGTGCAAAATTACTGGTAGCGCATTACCAACAGACGATGAAAGTGACGACAGATCCTAAGAAGCACAGGTCTATAGAGATGGATGGCTTGTACGTCAAACCACAGCTGCTACAAGAAACGAACATGCCAACGCCAGTCTCCTCACAAGAGACAAGATGCAGGCAGAAACAGTGAGCCAACCTGGGCAACCGAACGCCTTCGAAGAAGGTAGCCCTGATCTCCCAAAATCACAACCTAAAAAAAAGGAATAATGTCCATAAATGTTCCCTTGACTCATATAAAGACATGCTTGTACTCAAATCAAATCGATTATTAATCAGAGCTGAGGCGGGTTACGGGAAAACCACACTCCTTAAAAGGATTGCATACGATTGGGCGGATCTCAAGACCAAGGGGGGTAAAAATGAAAACCAACAACAACCTGAGCCCTCATCAGTTCTGGGAAGGTACAAGCTTGTCTTTGTGGTCGAGGTCAAACAAAGAGATAATAGATTCGACATCATCGACGCCATTTTTTCTCAAATTCTGAGAAACAGCAAACTGAACAAGAAAGACTTAGAAACCTACATCCGCAGAACCAAGAGCGCGTATTAATACTTCTGGATGACGCAGATGAGATTTCTCTGCAAAGAGTACAGGATGCATCGTGCGAGAACGGAACTGACTTGAACGGTGTACTATCGTTCAACTCACTTATTTCGTGTAAGGTTATAGTTACGAGCCGACAGAAGACGGTAAAGAAATTGCAATCTATGCATGCCGATTACACACTAATTAACATAGTGGGTTTTGACGAAAGACAGGAAACATACGTGAGAAAATACTTTACACATTTTGAATCAGATTATCAAAACGGCTTCATGAGAAGGTGAATGGATCCGAAATGCTTCGTAGTTTAGCTTGGAGATACCGTTATTTCTGTGGAAGATTTGCGCCACATGGGCAGATAAAGGGAAACTGCCTGATCACTTAAATCTTTTTCAGGATTACATTCAGCTGCTTTTCCAGCATAAGGCAAGTAAGGAAGCAGATGAGCAAGTACCTGACACCGACACGCATGTTTACCAACTCGGTCGCATAGCTCTTGAAGGTTTGTTACATCCAAATGGAGTGAAACTTTATTACATGAAAGATGAGATCTATCCAAAGACCTAGATATTCTCAGTGGGGCAATGATGTTGGCTTGTTGTCCTTTCAGATCTTGAGACAGAATTCATTTTCGTTCCTACACCAAGACTTTCCAGGAATACTGCGCGGCTGCATTTCTGGTAGATTTGTCAAGGACTAGCAGAAAAACCTTTGACCAATATTTGTTTCGTATATTTAATAGTGATGTAGGAGGCTTAGAATACGTTCTGCATTTTGCTGTGGGCTGGACACAAATGCCGCCGAGGTGATTTTGCTGCGCATTAGAGATCTCTTGAAGCACAATGAACTGAACAAGTCCTTCCATAGAATCTCGATGTTGCTCCTTTTGAAACTCATTTAGAAAACCTTGTGAAAGACTTTATTGAAACTGAGAAGGTTGAGTTCCATATGAACTACAGGTGGGATTCTCGTGGCTGCGCATTATTTCTTTGAAGTCGGGTCCAAACATAAAACTCTGCACAAAATACAAATACAACAAATTACAGCTACATGTCGAGATTTTGATGATCTCAGACGTTTAGAAGATATAATGACTCACATACAATGCAATCCTTCGCTGAATCTTGTTCTTCATAGAATCAGCTGGGATGGATTTGTGTATAACTCCACAGTAATATTAAAATGTCTGACGTCTTTAGAAGTACATAACTGCGGTTTGGAGCCTTGTGAAACTTTTGCAAGTGTTATCAAAAACCAACAGGCATTGAGTCGAATTAAGTGGCAACAAATTTGTCAGTGTTTTCACGTAGTCACAAACCTCAAAATCGATAATTTTCCGATTTTGAGTTTTGCTAACCAATTTACACGGTGAATCAACAAGAAATTGACCCAATTTGAAAACATTGTTTTAATTGTTAGCCTGCTTCATTTCATTCAAAAGATGGGGATGAAGTATGACTTGTAACTGTGTACATTTACGTAATTTGCATACTTTTTCCCAAGTAATGTTTTTTCAATGGAAAGATCACAAAACTTGGCTGTCCACCACTGATCGTTTACCTCTCTACGAACTGATAATTACCAGTTAAGTACAATGAAACATGGACGTTTTCCCAAATCGATGAATGTTGCAGCTGCGCATGAAAAGCTCTGTCGCGGAGGGCGCGCTCCGTTTTTATGCAAAAGCTTGAGGTCGTGTGTTTTTCCCTACAAACTTGCCAGCAGGCAACAATTTCAGGGTGCAAAAAAGGTTCATTTCACACTCTTTTAGGAGTAAGAGATACTTGGTGTGGTAAGTGAACATTCATTCTTACCATTATTGCTCAGGAGTGACTTTGGGGTGTAGATGGATTTAGGGAATATTGGGACCTTTTAAAGTAAACTTTCACCCGGTTTTATGTAAATGTCATGTACACCGCTGTATTCATATCATGTAGGGATACTGACTCAGTGTTTACCTGAGTGGACTCATCAGGGAGAAACAAGGAGGAAACTTGCTCACATCAGTATTTGACTACATTGAACACCTTGGTTGATTGAACTTGAGCAGAATAAAACAGTAATTTTTGAGCCACTGCATAAAGTTGGAATAACAGTCTTCAATGAATGAACGAGAACTTGCAAAGGAAACCCTCGCTATCAATATTTCAGAAAAAAATGGACTTGTCTCTCTATTCAAAACGCAAAATCTGACAGTTAAAAATAATGTTTCAGTCTTAATCTCAGTTATTAAAAATCTCATTTGTATTTGAATGCCTGCGTGTAATCTTTAATCCTTACACAGCTCAATAGCTTTCAATGGTTTTCCATGGACTGCTATACAAATGTCTTCTTTTAGTAAAACTTATGCATAACTTTTGAGTGCATGGGTCGATTTCAGTAATTCTTTGTATCACATGGAGTGGTCAGACATGCTATTTTAAGACATATTATTTCATTGTTGTATCAAATTTGATTTCTTTTTATGCAAAAAATCTTGAATGCGTGTCACTTTCTTTTTGAATCATCCTGTATTTTTCTTTTTGTTTTTACTGGGCCGTGCAAGTCACTCATCAAAACGTTGGCCCACTTGGACTGCACCGTCAAGTTGGTCGCGAAGAACTACTCAGGGCTCTTCATTTACCATATTCTCTTTGCCATCAAGACTGTCTGTAGTATTAACGGAGGAACAAATATATCAAAGAAATGTATAAAAACTCTGAGGACCCTATGATATTGCCTTCTTTTGTTCCTCTTTGGACTTTTTCTCAACATTCCCACAAGGTTTGTACACAAAAACCTTTTGAGGAATTAAGGACCTCAGGCTTAAGTCCTAGAAGCTTAATACTGCTATCCCACATAACACTTACTATTTCAAGTCCTCAGAAGTAAAGGACCATTTCCGATTACTGACTTTCCTCTGTTTTCGTGAACTGTGGACTTACATTTTTGTCTCTAACTCATTCACACACACAGTCCCATTACAACCCTGAATGACAACATCGAGACAATCACGTATTCTTGCAATGACTACATCAGCAAGATACCTGGCACACAGGAAACAAAACAGCATCCATAAGGAAATGAATAGACTAATTTAGTGGCTTTGTTGTCATGACATTCTAACAGAAAAGGCAAACTTGAAAAAAATTAGCACTGATTGAGTTAGACGTCTCATGTGCGTCTCAATACGCTACCAACCTCTATTTACATATATAAACTGAGAACAGCTAGCCGTCTGCAATAAAAGGCAGGAAGTCGTTGGTTCGCATCCCCCTTGAGAAGCTTGCATATATGTTTCTCACGAATCTCAGACAGCGCTGAGTATACAGTACCTATATACCAATACAATAATGAAGGGAAAACCTAGTATTACAACTTGATATAAGAAAACTTAATCTGTTTCACACAATCTATAGAAAGCCGATTATACACTTCTTGCAGCTGACGTCACATCTGAGGGCAGGTCTTTGTTGCTCTGTAACACGCATGAGTAAACGCATTGTATTGTAATTGTAAAGAATTTAAATGACAAAAAGGGCGCACCGTGCAAGAGGACTGCTGTAGAGGTTATAATGATGTTATATTTGGCACACGTTTTACAGCGTTACTACTAGTGATGGGATTCAATCTGGTATAGAAATTCACCGAGGATGTCGATGTGCAAAATTGTTGTTTTCTTCTTTCAGAATATGAGAAATTAAGGCGAGATGATGTCACAATGGTAAAAACTGTACAAAATATATGGAAATTTGTGGAAGGCATAAACAAGTTAACTGACAGTGGAAATACAGATGCACACCTTCCCTCTGTTCATGCTTAATTTATGTGTAAAACAAATTGTACAAAGTTGTTAAAAATAAAATAAATATATGAGATCCATTCTACAAAGAAGTGCTATCATGTGCTGAACTGTATTGTACTTAATGTGCAGTAGCACCTAAAATAAGGACTTTTATGATTTACGTTAATGCCCTATTATGTTAAAATTACCGAAATTTTACTGCCAAATCACTTCACAGGTTTATATATATTGTATGTATAAATAATGTGTTTAAATCTAAGAAGGAAATACCGCTTTGTAGAAAATGGATTGCAAACGTTGGCACCTGCATGTTTCGAATAGAGAAAGAGACCTGTCGGATTTCAGGATTTACACATAAAAAGACATGTAATGGCGCTCATTTGCAAAAACGTTGTTAATATATAAGACTGTCATGTTTTCTGGATATACTAGTCGTATTAAAAGTGAAAATCTTAGGTTGAGTTTTCAAACATTATATATGCCATTTTTGGGCGAATAAACACTGGCAAAGTTTTGTTTTCTGACAATATTGCTTCAACCTAAACATTCATGATTGTAAAAAATGTAACTTGGAATTGTTTGAAGGGCTCAGGAAATCTGATTGTTTTAATGCAATCGCTGAGAAAATGCATAAATTGTGTCCCATTTAACCTTATTTTCAATTTTCATTTTCAGGGTTATTTGGAACCATCTCTTTGGTTTGTATGCTAATGCAATTTCGATATTCATTAGTAAAATGGTGGTGTCATTTCAGCAATGTTGCAACTAGTTTAGGCACAAAATGTTGCCCGAATTTTTGATATTTTGCTGTGGTATACTTTCTTTCTTTAGTGATACGGTGTTGTGTCAGTATTTTGGGTTCACAATTTGAACCAGAAAACACCTGGAAATGAACAGTATATTTCTGAAATGACATCACAGCAACATCATGTGTCAAGTAGTGCACTTTTTCAATATAATTAACCAAAACTGAATGTTAATTAGTTTTTCATACATTTAAGAGGAGGAGAAAGTAGCACAAAAATGCGCTCCTTAGAAATATCCACTTCATGAACCCTTTAAAAGTTTCAATTTCTTTGTACCCAGAAAAGATGCGTACACACAGCCTTCCATTCACGTGAGGTATAGCTCACTGCATTTTTTTAATATCGGTTTGTTATTCCAGTTATGTTATGATTTAGAGCAATACAAATACATGAAAGAGAGTATTTGCAGCAAATGAGGTCGGATTATTAAAAGGCCGGAGTTACCGTCATATGCAAAAAGGATACTTTATATGTTTACATTTATTCGTTTCCCTAAACTACGCACTGGAAGACTTCGAATGACGATATATTACATTGAGTGGGGGTATTATATGTCTTTTTTTCTAAAGCCGGAAAACAAAGAACGATAAGAAGTTGTCAAACAATATCGGTCGCCAGTTTATCAATTGGATTTACAGTTCCAATTAACAGTTGAAAGAAGAGTACCAGATTTTTACATTTGAGAAAAAAGACTTGTCTCATCGAAATTCGGTCAGGATTGCAACGAATCAAAATTTGGTCGGAAATGCAACGAATTAAACGCAATTTCGGTCAGAATTGCAAAGAATTACACAGTTGTGCTTTTAAGAAAAACTTGTGTTAAAAGAACATCCCTCATATAACACAAGCCAAATATAAAATGGTGGATTATATAAAGCCAGTTTACGTTTTGAACTAAAGTACCAGTTCGGTTTATAAATGTCAATATATTTATTTTGTTCCCGATGCCAAACATTACAAAAGTACAACTGCTGTTTCATTGAGAGAAAATTCTGAATAAAGGTTGGCACAGATGATATGTGTAATGGATCGAGTTTCATTAAAATCTCATCAGATTTATGCGGTGCAAAGCTATCCAGAATGTAATATGTCCGTATATTCCCTCCCCATCTGCATCACTGCCCCTCCGAGTTCTTTAGAGAAAAGGCATATGACGTCCACCCCTGGAAATACTGACCAACGCTATGCTACTGCGACAAAACATTGCTCACTGCTATTTTCGATTGTCACTCAAAATTGACACCCCACCCTACAGAATGGCTGGAATTTAAAGGAGTTCGCCATATTTCGCCGCTTATTCTACTCCATTGCTCTGTAGCGGTCACTTTAAGTTTCATTGTACTGCGCCTTTAACGCATCTTATATATATGTTACTAGTAGTTCCAGAGTCAACCTTCGTGCATTCAGTTTCGTTTCGTTATCGTTCGTCTTCACACTAGTTTTCTGTCACACGCCAATATTGTACAGTGCTTTTCCTATAATTTCGCTTAGAGATTACAAGCTAGAATCAACGCTATTCTTTTACATGATTTATTAAACATCGGCAGAGCTATTCCAGTGAGCAATCCAAGCTTCTCTCGTGGATTTTTGTGAGTCTTTATTGACCAGAACTTTGTGAGCGGATTCTACGTGAGTTAAAACCAACTCGCCCCGCATTCACGGCGCGGGCAGTCGCCCCCGTTCGCGATTGCGTTGTGCAAGGACACGGCCCAGTTTTGGCTGTTTGCATACTTCAACTTGGTGAGTCAATTAACTCGCAATAAACTCCGGAGTTAAAGTAGGACAGTACCACTAATTCTACAGCTCCGTGTGCAGCAATGCAGTGGAGGAACCAGAGTTTCTAAAAGGGATGGCTGGGGTAATGATGTCCAGAATGTTCGAGGAGACTAGGGGAGAGGAGTTGCAATCGGAGTGTAGAGGGCAAACGAGTTGAACCGATAGACATGCATTGCACACAGCCTTTTCACTGGATTACTCACTGCAATTTAAATAACAGTTTGATATTCAGCTGAGTTATGAATTGAGTAATGGACAACAGCCTTGCCATTCGTTTATAGTGTTACGGTAGGAAAACAATAGGTCGAATTATAAAAGGGGTTATCATGATATTCAGCTGAGTTTTTTCGTTTTCATACACGGAAGCACTCCATTAGGGGTATAGGTTGTGTCAAACATGTTTTCGTTTTGTTTTGTTTTAAAGCTGACAACTAACTACGATACAAAAGTGTGTCAACAAATAGTCGTATAAAGTAGGAACAGTTTCTATTTTATCGAATTTAAATAAATTATGATCGATCCACTAAACAGTTGAAACATAGAAGTAGATTTTTGTATGTTAAAGAATGTGTTGAATGTAAGGATTTTTTTTCAAAGAAACAAGCATATATAGTGAGAAGCCAAATTGTTATAGATCAAAGGATTACATTATAATTAAATTTTTAATTATGATACAAAAACATTATAACTGCATTTTTTCATTGATTAATTAAATAAACAGATTGACATTATGTTACCTTTCGATTTTTATTAAATCTTAAGTTAATTTCTGCTTCGAAAAAATAATTTGTATCTAAAAAATATTACATCGATTGACCATGATCCACATATTCTCCGCATTTTTTATTATCCGCAGAGTAATGCTTCCTCGTCAAGTCACGTTTATTTGATGACGATGTTATGCTTTTATTGACCTACATTGCATTTGCATAAAAACCAATAATTCTATCTTATTTTATGTTATGCACTAAAATCACTACAACCTAAAAATGATGACCTTTGGACTTTTACTCCATTGCTTTGTGGGCTTTTATGCAGAGCTTGTATTTTTATAACATTACATTTTTATATTACTTCGTTGACTTTTTTCAATACTTGATTTGTAGATTCTTCCTATGAGGATGTCCCTGGCAAGCGAGGTCAAAACGCTCAAGCGGTAGAGGGCGCTATATCAGCACATTGATCAAATCCTGTCCGATCAGAAACAAAATTGCAACGCCATAATTCTACACAACCAGCATTGTGGTATCATGATCAGTGGCGTGAATCTGTGCCAGAGAGTGGGATGGGGGAGGGGTCCAGAATCCAAACATTGCATGCCAGGGAAATTCGAAAGAAGAAGGGGCATTGCTACACATCGTTCATTACACTAGGGGCCCGGGCGCTGTTAATAATACAAATGTACATGTTATATACCTTATATCAAAAGGTGCATACTCGATGTACATTTGTCTCGATTTTTCAGTGCTATTGAATATATTTTGGTTGTTGGAAAGTTCGGGAAAATGCCTCAAAATCCACTGCTTTTTTGTATCTCACAACGCAAAAGTTATTCTGAGTATCACCCGTGGTCCAACGGAGACTTCCCTGTCTCCGATCCAAACTGATGCGACCCGGCCCGCCTACCAGCCCATCAATATCGACTAAGGATGTTTTTATTATAAGCATGCAAATTGATGCCACCTTGCCTACCAACCAATCAGTATCGACTAAGGAAACTACATTATCCACACCTGTTTACATTAAGAATATCCAGCCGTCTGCAATAGAAGGCAGGAAGTCGTTGTTTCGAATCCCACTCGAGCAGCTCGTATTTTTATAACATTACATTTTTATAATATTTTTATAACTGTATCTATATCATGAAGGGGCACTAGGTCCTGAAATCCCTAAAAAAATGTAATGTTTTGGATTGTTTACTTATCCTATTTCAAACATCTGATTGAAAGGAAACCAACCTAATGTCTTACCGTTCCCGAGAAAAGACGGGGGAATATCGGGTGTTTACATCGGACATGACGGAGTGCGAATACATTTTTACTGTCTTTCCATGATGTTTGTACGACATACACGTTTGTCTCGGGAAACATCGCTGACCAATAACCAATGCACACAATACATTTTCTTCGACGTCAAAAGGCGAACACTTTACGAATGAAATCACAACTAGCACCAAAACAGCTCGCCTTTTGGAGTCGCAAAAGTGGAAATTTAAAACACCTTTCTTCCAAGTTACTTTGA
Organism: Patiria pectinifera; assembly: GCA_029964075.1. NCBI lineage: Eukaryota > Metazoa > Echinodermata > Asteroidea > Valvatida > Asterinidae > Patiria > Patiria pectinifera. Next base: position 26,355,287 of record CM057148.1, read on the forward strand.
CTTTCCACCTCCTTTGTAGCAGTAAAAGGGAGAAATGTGAACGTTTTAGTTTTATGCTTATGAAAATTTCCATATGCATGAGCCAAGCGGGATGTCATTCAGGGAAGAACAGTAGTGCCTCCATAGCTTTGGGTACAAATATATATCAAGCGTTTCTTAATTTTCTTGGAGTAAGTTCCACTTTTTACTTGTTATCACGTTAAACAGCTTATTTGGACAATATTAGTGTCGAATATTTCTTTAAAACTTTTCGTGTGGGTCATTTGAAAGGAGTATTGTTTGTACTGTTCATATGCACTTTTGACGAGGAGTACCTTGTGTGACATAAGCAAAAATAGCGCTCTCTTACATGTATTGATGAAAGGGTTTGCTTATGATTGAAAAATTACCACTTTCTTATCACTTCCAATGAAAACAAGTATTAAGATGTGGTATGTAATGTGCATGAAAACAAGATAAGCTGAATTGCCACTGCATTTTTTCTTTTAAACCAGTGAAGGGGAAAACCCAAATAAAACTGAAGGGAAAAAAAAAATGATCTGTGTCACACAGCACGCAAGCCGATTATACCCGCCATGCAGCTGACGTCACATCTGAGGGCATGTCTTTTTTCTCCGTAATACGCATGATTTCAAAGGTGTTTGATTTCCAAAATGTATGGAAAGGTGTTTAACTCTAAAGAAGAAAATACTGCTTTGTGGAAAATGGATTTCATACTTTTGCACCTGCACGTTTAGAACAGAGAAAGTCCTGTCGGATTGCCGGATTTGCCCAAAGACATTGAATGACGCTCATTTGCAATTCAAGCATTGTTGTTAATATTTACGGATAAACTAGTCTTATCAAAGTGAATATCTGAAGTTGCAAAGAGGGATTAAGACAATTGACCCAAACTTGCAATTTCCACTACTCGAGATGTTTAGGTCCTGTCACAGATAGAGCAAAGCATGTATGCTAGCTCGACGTCGTGTAAGATAGGCAGTAAGTGTCCCTTGGGCCAATCTGGAAAAAGTCTCTCGTCGACATATTAATTTTACGCTCAGAGGTCACATGCACTCTTCCCTTTCATTGGTGAGTTCAGGCGGGGGAGGTATTCTGTTGCAAATAAATATCTGGCTATGAAATGGAAATAAAGGGTTTTAGTTTCTTTCATTCTAGTTGATTTCAATCCAATGCAGCGTCACATACAACGGTAAATACTCTGCCTGACTTACGGCCTCACTAGGCCGGCTACGCCCACTATACGCTGCCCGCGTGAGCAACAACACGTGATGCCTCACAAAAGCGTGAACACTCTAAAACTGTACCTATTTGCTTCGATCCAGTAAGCCCCGACCCGTAATGCTTTGACCAATCACAGCTTTGATAAGTGTCGGCCAAAAGTCACGCATGCGGTTGGAACACGGGATACACGCTACACAGTAATGTCTACAACAAAGTGAAGTGCCCCACTGCAAGTCTCCAAAAACCGTGCCTTTGCAACTTGTGGTCCGATTCCAAGCCCTTATTAGGGAAACGTGCTATTGATAGTCAATTTATGACAATATTTTGTCAGGCGGCAGCGAATGAAATCGTTCCAGGGAGCGCGTCGGGCGCTGGCTTCTGGGTCTTTGCGAGAAATATCTTGCCACACGTTGCATTACATTATAAGAGCTCCCAAATCCATTTGCGAGTCATATTGGTGATTCTCCCCGACGACAGCTTGCCTTGAATAGGCATCTACATGGGATCCGCCAAACCCACCGGTGATTCTAAATTCCAAAGGAATGGAGAGACATAAACGTTAAGATTTGATTCAGGATAAAGTCAACGCTGGTTGAAACCAGTCTCTGAAGGATTCAGGACTCGTTTGGAAGGGCTGAAAACGCGTCAATACAAGGTACGTAACTATTTCACTCTTAGTTTTAAATTACATTGGTGCCAGGGATTAGTGCAGTGCTCAGCCTTGGCCTTAAGGCTGCCTTAAGGCTGGCCGAGGCTGGATTTTAGGGCCTTGGCCTTAGTCTTAAGGCTTGAAGGCAAAAGACTTGGCCTTGGCATTGATGATCAATACCTTGGAAGGCTCTTCAAAGCCCATACAATTTTGGATTTTCTAGATCATTTTTATATCAAATTTGTTTGAAAGTTTTCTGTTTGCTATCATACAACTTACACTCAGCTCTCTGCAAAGTCTGCTATCTAATTAATCGTGCTACATACACCTAAGATCGGTGTGTTGAAACAATTTCAGTTTAGTTTCACAGCACACCATGAATATTACTATGATCCCAGTTTAGTTGTGTTTACTGGGAAGGGGCGTAATCATACAAGCAAACTTACAGTCAGATGGGACAGGGTATAGGGGCCCGGCAACCATGGGTCCTTTTAAATCAAACTTGAGAGAAGTGCTTATTCAAATGAAAAGAATAGTGAGGAAAAACGTGTATGCGTAGGCAAGATGCAGAGATAATCAAATGATGTTAATTTGTTGGAAAATTCTAAGAAGATTGCCGCCGCGAATCAGAATTTATTTAAATGGGGAATGCAAATGGCATCGGCAATTTTTGGGGTGCAAAACCAAGTCGGAGGGCGAAAGGCTCTGCTAGATGATGTAGGCCTACATTTATCTTGCGACTGGAAGCGAATATGTCTGTTGATTTATGAGTTGACTGGTAAAGACACCAGTGTAGGCATATGAACTGCCTAGCGCGTATTTGTTAAGTTCTTTCTCCTCTGTAAAAATAGTTTTTTAGGAAGACATTGTTGGTGATTGTCTCCGCAAATGTACCGCAACAAATTGATTTCAATGACAAGTTCTTCAGACAGAAAGTGGCGTGGATATGGATAGCAAATACAGCACAGAGATATGTTACATTACCCTTTCAAATATGAAAAGAAATAATTTTCCAAATAATCCTTCAACTCTAAGTTACATGAGGTATAATGACAAGGTATTTGAGGTATAGGTGCAACTTTATCTACAACAGACAGTGCTTTTCTTCCTCAAACTTTTGTTCGCATCCCCCCCCAAACAAAAAATAGGAATGACCCTGCTGATACCTGTAGTAAGTCCCATTTGCTTCTCCTCTCAGTGATTCACGGCTGCAGCCTTTTTAAGAATTTTCCAACAAATTGACAACTGATTTCGTCAAACCGACGCTCAACGCTCCTCACAATAAATTAAAATTGACTGAACATCTTCAACATTTTTTATAAATATTTTTTTTTATATTGCCATGTATTGCCTAAACAATAATATCTATCTAAAAAATATCAATTTAAATAATAACTATCTAATTTCATCCTCTGTGTGAACAAAAAATATCAACATCATCAGCCACCTCATAAATTAAGAAAAAATACAGAGATACAGTATGTATCTGTTCCCTCCTCAGGGAATGTCTTGTGTGAATGCGCACCTATCCCGCAATAACACCTGTTGACTTGCCAGTTTAAATTGAAGTGGTTTACTTTCAATTCTCCAAGAACCTAACGGCGCACCGCTGCTCATTCGTTCTGTTACATGGGGAGTTCTTCTCAATACGTCAGGGACATGTTTGCAGATCTGGCGACGTTTTAGCAACCAATACACTCAGTTTGGTCAATTGTGTATAGAATTTAAATGTATCATTGTATTGTACATGATTTATTCGAATCGTGTGTGCCCCATAATGAATTTTGTAATACACAACACAAAGATCTAACACTCGAAGTAATGAGAAGGATCTGACGTGGCGGCCTAGAATACACTCTGGAATCTAAACCAATCAGAGTGCTCGAATAGAATTCGCTAGCGATTCAAAATACTCCCATATGTCGTGTACAAAATTGAAAACTTTTTCTCAAGGTCGATAATTGATCGGAAAAAAAATCAGCATCGTTTGGTCTGGGAACGAGACTACGCGCATTGCAGCGATATTTTGCGTGCGTGCAGCCAGTAAAAATACGTAACACAATTACCGACTTGGCACCAGATCTACCCCCCCCCCCCGAATGTATTGTGTGCATGTGCACCTACCCTGCAATAACAACTTGCTATTGAATTAGGTTTACTTTTCATTTCTACTGTTTATGTTGTGGTATTTTCCCCTGTCCTTGGGAATATAGTCCGTGGGAACTAACTCAGTGCATTCCAATCCTTACAATTGGAGTATTGAAGAAAAGAAACTTGCAAATAACACAAGGGTAGTCTCAATAATAGCTAAACAGAAATATGTAAAGCTCCACTGTAGAATGTTACTCTTGAATAGAAAAGCGCAAACCTCAATTGAGCCGTCGCACGCAATCGGTTGGGTTCTTTTGTATCTCATTTGATTGAAATCATTGTCAATCCCCCCCCCCCCTTTCTGGTCCCCGGGGAGAAAAAGGCGCGACGAATATTTTAACCCATTTATCTAGATTCCACGCATAACTCTTGGCTCTCCTTTCCAATTCATCGGTCACTATTGCTCAAGTTACTAACTCCTACATCGGCAATACTAATAGAATACAATTGCTGTGGGTGCTGAGGGAAAACCCCTCTTATCCCCAAGGTAGAACCGGCTCCAGGTCACGTAAGTTTGCGGTCACTGAATTACAATACATAATAATTTGCCCTCTCCATTCAGTGAATTACAATACATAATAATTTGCCCTCTCCAATCCATTTAATAAACGTCAGCCAAACATTTACAAAATAGCAACTCTTAGTTTGTTTTGTGTTGGTATTTACTTTTTATAAAATGAATGCGGCCTGACGTTGCAAACTTCAATAGCTCTTCTTCGGAGGCAAATAGAACTGAGCAAGTCACGTAGGCCTCTCTGCAGGGGATATGCCGGGTTTCTTTGTTGCTCATTTCATACCTTGCCACACAACGTGTACATTTTGTGCAGTGAGATTGCACTACGAAGTTCAGGCAACAAACAAAATCACAGGGTTGTTTGATTTTAACTATTTGATTTAAATCATGTATTTAAATCAAGTTAAAAAAAAAACAATCAACAAAAATAAACGTCATATCAAAGTAAAAGTAATTAAAAAAATGATACGCACGTAGATAATAGCTTTCAAAGAAACTTGACCCAATTTAATACACCAATGTTATTTTTTGGATCATTCCATCCAGTATGCTCTCCGATGCAGTTGATATGTTCTGGTTGGCTACACTGTTATCAACTTCCAAATGAGTGTGATGCCAAGTGTTGGTTCATGTATGGATGCAAGGCATGTTAATATTATCAAAAAGGGGTTATATAAGTAGTGTTTACACAGTACACCATTATGTAGGAACATGTCCATGTAAAATCACAAAATTCCGTTGTTTGAACAGAATAACACTAAAAGGATGAACAACTTGTCTTCCGTAATTGTTCCTTCACTCGTGTTCAGTGTTCCATGATTTCATTAATCCCTCGAATGTAGTAATCTAGTGTATGTGTGAGACGTTTAATTACTTTCTTTCAAGAGATTTGTAAAAGGTTAAAATGCAATGCAAACTAAACAAAATTGTACAGAGCCTGTTTAATAATATAATTTGTGTTGAATGTGATGAACACAACTTTTTTAATAACTTATTAATGACAAAAATACAAATCGATTCAAATAAAAATGTATAGTTGAAATAAAAAAATAATCAATCAAAAGGTAATCAGTACAAATAAGACTATAGGGTGGCCGCTCGAAGAAAAGGGGGGAAATGAATCAACAAAAAGTACACAAAATCTGTTTCTAAATAATTATCTGTACTAATGTTATTCGCTTAATGATAGCAAACCATGCTATACAAATCGAATCGATTATTTTTATATTTTTTTTAATCCACGATTTGTATAACGCTGTAAAAAAAAAAACACGGCATACCTGTGTGGAAGCACACAGATAATATTTCCTTTCAGCTTATTTTTAGATTTTAACGAATTATTTATCTACCGAAAATATCTTGTAAAGTGAGTTCGCTGATGAAATGGGTATAACTACACAATATTTTAACCCATTTATTTAGATTCCATGCTTAAATCATGGCTCTCTTTTCCAATTCATCGGTCACTATTGTTCAAGTTACTAACTCCTACCCTGGCAATAAAACTAGAGTACAATTGCTGCAGGGGCTGAGGGAAAACCCCTCTTATCCCCCAAGGTAGGACCGGCTCCGGTCACGTAGTTTGCGGTCACTGAATTACAACACATAATAATTTGCCCTCTCCATTCCATTCAATAAACGTCAGCAAAACATTTTTAAAATAGCACTTCTTAGTTTGTTTTGTGTTGGTATATACTTTTTATAAAATGAATGCGGCTTGACGTTGCGAACTTCAAACGTTCTTCTTCAGGGGAAACAAAACTGAGAAAGTCACGTAGGCCTCTCTGCAGGGGATATGCCGGGTTTCTTTGTTGCACATTTCAGACCTTGCCACACAACGTGTACATTTTGTTCTGTGAGATTGCACTACGAAGTTAAGGCAAAATAAATAACAGGGTTGTTTGATTTTAACTATTTGATTTAAATCATGGATTTTAATCACGACTAAAATATAAAACAAAATATTTGAAAAAATCAAAAGTCATACAAAAGTAAAAGTAATAAAAAAATGATAGCACGTAGATAATAGCTCTTAAAGAAATTTCACCCAATTTAATACACCAATGTTATCTTTGGATCATTCCATCCAGTATGCTCTCCTTGCAGTTGATATGTTCTGGTTGGCTACACTGTTATCAACTTCCAAATGAGTGTGATGACAAGTGTTGGTTCATGTATGGATGCAAGGCATGTTAATATTATCAAAAAGGGGTTATATAAGTAGTGTCCACACAGTACACCATTATTACAATGTAGTAACATGTCCATGTAAAATCATCAAACTTCGTTGTTTGAACAGAATAACACTAAAAGGATGAACAACTTGTCTTCCGTAATTGTTCCTTCACTCGTGTTCAGTGTTCCATAATTTCATTAATCCCTCGAATGTAGTAATGTAGTGTCTGCTTGAGACGTTTAATTACTTTCTTTCAAGAGGTTTGTAAAAGGTTAAAATGCAGTGCAACCTAACAAAATTGTACAGAGCCTGTTTAATAATGTAATTGTGTTGAATGTGATGGTCGCTCGAAGAATAGGGGGAAAATTAATCAACCAAAAAAACCCACACATTTTTTTTTGTGAATAGTTATCTGTAATAATGTTATTCGCTTAATGATAGCAAGCCATGCTATAAAAATCGAACTGATTATTTTTTTGTTTTTAAATTACGATTTTTATAACCCTGAAAAAAAAACCACACGGCATACCTGTGTGGAGGCACATAGATAATATTTCCTTTCAGCTTCTTTTTAGATTTTTGCGAATTATTTATCTACCGAAAATATCTCGTAAAATGAGTTTGCTGCTGAAATGGGTATAACTACACAGATGGTCGGGCAAAAATAGCTACCACGGGAAGTGCGTCCTAGGATGGGCTACACTAACGCTATTTAAACAAACTGATGTTAATTGGACGGATCATTTAAAATTAGTATACAATAACCCACACAGCCATCCTTCAAAAACTGGGCGTTTAGGCCCAAAAAAAGTCTCCGGTTTCTGGTATGCGCGCGCGTCGCCGTAGCCATGCGCGTCGGCAAAATAAAAAAAGTTTTTTTTTCAATGAAAGATGATGTCTCAAAAACGCCAAACTCACTGGTTTGACTGGAATCCTGCTGCTGCACAATTTTAACGTGTTTTTAATATTGGATTATGGTCGAGAATAAGCTTTATGTGGCCTCTCTGGACTCCCGTATATTTGCAATAACTTGACTAAGTTTAGTCTGGCACCATTTGCAGTCATCAGCCGACATTTGAAGCAAAACAATCAGGTAAAAAAAAAAAAAAAAAAGCCGCGTCGCCGCACCACTTTTTGGGCAAGTTCCATACCAGAAACCGGAGACTTTTTTTTTGGCCTTAGTGCTATTCTTGTGATGGCGCGCGAGAACGAGTTCAGGGATTTTTACTCCGACAAATCGAGTAATGTTGACTTATTTGGGAGAACACCACCGCAGGCTATTGTTTTAGATTAATCAAATTATCGCAGCAATTTGCGGGACAAGTCTAATGCTTTCACAGTGCCGAGATAGAGCCTGAAATGCCATGACTAATTTACGACTGGATATTCGTGTACGTAGGCTATGCCACAATATCTGCCGCGTCCGATGTAAACAATCGGATTTTTTTTTTTTCATTTGTTTTTTCTCGGGAACGGTAAGACAGAAGGTTAGTTTCCGTTTTACCAGACCATTGAAATAGGATAATTAAACAACCCAAAACGTAACATTGTCGGGCATTTGAGGCCGTAATACCCCTTCAAATGTAAACAAACATGTATAGTTTCACTCATCTCATTCAATGAATGAGATTAATGAAACTATATACTTATTTGTTAACTTAAAGATGGAAAACCATTATGGAAATTGTATGTCTTTAAATGGCAACTGAAAATATATTAGTATTTTGACCCCAATAAATATAATAATACCGGAGTCTTATGTAGTGCACGTATCGACCAACAATTAGGTACTGACGGCGCTGGAAATTATTTCAATTATTAAAGACAGGGTAAATGAAGTTTATGAGAAATATGAGACCCATTATGTAGCACCTTATAAGGGTATACAAGGTGAAGCGGCACATATTGCAGCCACTTCCAGAAACACAGGGGCAAACCCCTTCTCTTAGGAACCCATGTACCACGGGACACAAGTCGAACACCGTAACCATTGGACCACAGTATCCCACGCTATCTCTTCATCGTTATATTCGTCTATACTCTTCTTGATTAATCAATTCAGAGATGCCACATGTTGTTTTGCAATTCCAATATTTTAAAGCTATGACTACCTACATAATACGGTTGATATTTATTATTTTCATTGTTATTCTAGATTATGTGACCCTCATCATCTGACGTCTGTCTTCAATCACAAAGATGCAGGAAGACAACCCTGGTCGGCGGGGTAGAGCTAGGATCACGGCCGAGGAGTACAACCACTCACTCAGCAAACTCGTCAGCACGAAGAGGAGGGTTAAGCCAAGTCGTAAGGCGGCATTCATGGCCGCCTTTCCAGTCAAAGCCTCGCTAAGACTCCATTCTGATGAAGAGGGAGCATCCGTCCTGCCACTGAAAGAGGCTTCAGTAACTCATCCTGAGCACAGCAAAACTGCGACAACAGACGAAACAACCAGAGCTGAATTGAAAAGGTATAACACGGGAAATCACTCTGGAAATCTCAATCGATCGACACTAATTTCCCCTAAAGATTCATAATATATTAGGCCTGTATTCTAGGGTAGAAGTTTTTTCGTTTCTAGTATTTTCGTCTTTATAGACCATAAACCAACTAAATATTCTAGGTCTGCAGTGTTCATGAGTTTATTATTGTTATTTATTTTTAATCGAATTCGCACCTTCATTAATGCATCACCTCATTTCACAATTGGTTAAATCAGTTTCAGAAAGATTTCCATTAACTGGTATATCTGAAATAAATAGTAAATATCAATGCACCGTATGGGTATACGGGTCATTCTTCAGTAAGTGTCTATTTTGGGCCTTACAAAAATTGTGGGAAAAGGTTTTTTTTTTTCAAATGTTGAATTCCTTTCGTGGGATGTTATCATCATGTTGCACGGCAACTATACTTAGCGCACGGCGCAATCTTTAGAGAAGTTTTAACCATTTTTTTAACATTCAACTTTCAGTGCTGTAGCATAGGAGAAATGCAAAAGTCATATTCGTCACACCTGTTGTGACGGAAATGACAATATTTGAATGAATGTGAAGCCGAGTAAATTCAAATGAGACCTTTTAAAGTATGACCAAAGAATAATAACTAGTGAATAGAGAGGCTTTTAACATGATAAACCCAATCCATTATTATCCATATTTGATTACCATTATCGACTAAAGAAAACGTCCAGAAATCGTCTCCGTCACGGTAAAACGTGACAGAGCTGACTGTGACGGAGCTGACAAAATAAAAATCCAACTCGTATAGCGCCATCTACAGTTTGTTTGAAGCATGAATACATGTGTTTGGAAGTTTACACAATTCTGATGTCGTATTCATGAACACGTGTTTAGAATAAAAATGTATATAAGGCATGTTTTAAAGCGTTCGGAGATGACGCCGAATAAAGGTACGCCCCCATAATTTAGATAAAGCCTGGTTTTGATCGTTTTTATTTACGATACCTTGAGAAAATTCGAACACAATACACTGCCGTATCTCGCGTGTGTAGACCGAAGCAGTGTTTCTATCCTGTTTTTATCAACTATTGAGGGCGCTGCATAAGTTTGTGACAGTATCTGACTTAAATCTTCGGGGACAAACATTTTCCAACACAATTGATAAAGTTTAGGACTTAATTGGTCTAAAAAGGGGTATTTTGAAGGTTTGAATAGATGTAAGTAATACATTTATATCGTTTAAGAGTATTTTCATGAAGAAAAGTCCCTCCACCAAATAATGATAATGATCGAAATGTTTACATAGTACGATCGGGACATGGGTTTTCCGGGGGTCGACATCGACAACGAAAGTAGATTAACGAAGAATGACCCATACTCTGATTATTTTCAGCACTCCTGTGAATCAATCAGCACTTCCCTCATCTCCAAACCAAATAAAAATAAGCGACCTTTGTAATTCCAGGTGACTATCTGATATCATGTTCTTGTACACAAAACGTTGGAAGGAAAATTGTAATCGAAAAGTAACAAAAGTTAGCTAAATGTAAAAAAATAATTTTTGTCAGAGGTATCATCATCCAGGAGATTTTTGTTTTGTATTTCCCACTTGCAGTCCCGTTGAAGTGAGACAGAAATTGCAGGTTTTTGTCAGAGGTCTCCTCTTACCAAAGACACTTTGCCTGCATCTCGATCCAGAGACATCAGTAGCAGCTTTGAAAAAGCGCGTGGAGCTGGAAAGTGGCATCCAGTCTCAGGATCAACGCCTTTACATCGGGAGAAACTTTCAGGTGCTAATTCTATAATAACCGTGAATTGGGAAAAAAAACAAGTCAATTTTTAAAATTCATTTTATCTGAGCGTATACTTTCTGCATGTTGTTTTGAATTTGCCTTCCTTTTTTTGGAAAACAGATTGATTTTTATGGAGTGATTTTTTCCCCTGAAACTTTGAAATTACATTATTATAACAGGAGTTTGTGAAACAAAATTGTGCGAGACCGGCAGGCCTTCTTATGGAGTTTCCCCAAAAAGGGTCCGTCTGACTATTTTTGCAATAATTACAAAACCACGAAGCATATTTTGGAAATGTTTATTTGTGCAGATACTCATTATCCTTGTAGTGGGGCTGTTAATGTGAAATATGTAACACAAATTTGCATGTTGGTTCTTCATGCCATGAAGGACCAACTCGCGAATCTGTGCAAAATCCTGCATGTTGTGAAAAAGGGCTTGTGTGGTTGGAGATTGGAATTATTTACCCTTAGCATTAAACTGGGGTCTTGTCATGATAACTGAAAGCCAGGAAAATCATTCCAATCCCAACCACAGCCCTTTTCACAACATGATTAGTTTACACAGCGTACATAACACAGCACTGAAATTGATTAAGGCAATTAACTTGGTAACAGTGAGGCGTGATGAAAATTAGATGACATTCATAGGGGTTTCAGCCGCGGATCCGGGGGGAGGGGGTGTCCACCCCCCTACTCTGACACCAAAAAGTATATCTCCGCCTGTCCGCAGCAATCGGACATAAAAAAAAGTCTGACGGACCTGAACCCCCCCCCCCGGCAAAAAAAATCCTGGATCCGCCCCTGGGTTTAGGCCCAGGATAAGGAGTATCTGCACAATTACAATTTTTCTAAATTTACTTCGTGATTTTGTAGTAATTTGAAAAATAGTAATACTGCCACTTTTTAGGGACATACTGTTACTGTTCTGATTTGGAAATTTCCTTTCAGTCAAATAAGCAGTGTGCAACGGGTTTTTTTTTTGTTTTAAATTCTGAATAATTCAAAAATGTAATTTTATTGCTTTTTGCAGCTTTGTGACCTACTCTCAATTCGCGACCATAGGATACAACAAGACCATAACATCAAGCTTCGCGTTGGCGGATTGCTGGGCGGTGGATCATTAGGTAACTATATCTCGATTGGGCATGAGGCTGCTTAAAAAAAGGGTACCCGGGTACCCGTTAAAGGCTTGGGCTTGCACCACATTTTCAATGGGGAGCGCTTAAAAAATCCTACAATCGTGCACACTTTTTACCTAATAGTGTACAAATGCCCCTTCTCACGACGCAGACCGTTTGCATGTGACGTCACCATCTAACATTTTGCTAATGCCATTTTTGTTTTATGGAATTTGTTGAGGGGTTTTTTTTTTGGGGGGGGGGGCTAGACAAAATTTGCGTACCCGCCCCTCCCCCCTACCCCCGTAGAGCCACGCCTGGGTTTGCGGTGTGAACTGCAACTTTTGCGAGCATCATCAACGTGAAATATGTTTTGTTTTCCCGTATTGCCAGGTTTATATTGTGCAAATTCACCACGAGTGACATTCGACACTTTTGTTACGAGTTCTCGATTCCATAATCTGGAACCAGTTCCTGACATCAACGGTCGGGTAGTCGGGTACCTGGTTCCGATGCACAGGTCAAAAATCAGTTGCACAGTGTTTATCAAAAATTCACCTTTCAAAACGGAGGGGTAAATTTGTCCCCATTTTCGGCATCATCCCTTTGTAAATGTCCAATTACAATGAGCTAAAAAATAAACCCTCGCCAACGGTGAACTTGAAAATGACGAAGTGTGCTTTATGTTCTATTCACAAAAACCTAAGACAGTTAACGCATACCTATTGGTCGAGAGCCCGTCAAGTGGCTGGTCTTAAACGGACGATAAAGACATGGCTAGCCGGTCTTAAACACTTTTCCAATGTCACAATAAAATGTGGACTCCTAAAAATCCAGTGCTTCTTATCGTTTCATTGGTTGAACGTTCACAATCCTCACGTAGGCATGCGCAACACTACCAGGGAGTCAGAATGTTGTAGTTCTAAATTCAAAATGCAACTCGCCAGGTGCATTCTGCGCGACATCGCGCAGAATATGATACGCACGCGTCAATCTCAATAAAAGGGTTGTTTACATCTTACTCGCCAGCTGACCTCTCCATTATTTTGCAAGAGGGATGTTTCAAAAAGCATAAAGTGAATTTGTTGAACAAAATCGGGATGCTTTGAAGGAATTATATGATTTTTTTTTACCGAAAAGGTATTTATGAATGGGAATAAATATGTGCTCCGTCGGTATTTATCACTCTGTTTAAGACCACTTAGTGGTCTGGGTGCTGATAAAGTGGTCTGGGTACTGATAATTACCCGAGCCTCCGATATCAGCACCCAGACTCTAAGTGGTCTTAAACAGAGTGATAAAAACCTCCGGAGCACACATTTATTCCCTTATTAACAAGATTTTGTATGAGCGTTCCCGACTACATTTACATGTGTATGAGCTGAAAGCGTCACAAATGTTTGATCAGTCAGTACGATGGGCTTCTGATCTTGTTTAACCTCACCCTTGAGTTAACGCTTGGAGCCCCTATGCCTAAATTAGATGATTGATGCATAATGTTTATGTGATTTTGCATTGCAGAAGACGAAAAGTCGAGAAGCATTTGCTTCTCAGAATTGTCAGACGAGCTTGGACGAGGCTGGAAGAGGCTCGCCAGACATTTGGGATTCAAGGAAGGACAACTGGACCAATTCGAGGAAAACTACAGGGGAAACTTACATGAACAAATTTACAAGATGTTAGATGCCTGGTGGAAGAAGCAGGACAACCCCGCAGATGCGCCTAAGAAGCTGAGAGACGCCTTACAAGCGGCGGACCGTGCTGACTTAGCATCACAAGTACCAGGTATGAGAGCTAACCGAAATTGTCAATGTACTCTTTTTTGGTCAAGTTTAGCTTACTATACATCACTTTACTTTATGTGTTACTTTTGACAAAATTTAAAGTAATACCAAATAGAAATCGTTAGGTTACTAAAAGGTTATACCTTTCGGTGATTCAATTTCAACTAAATGAAACTTTATTCTCCGGATAATCAAAGCTGTACATAACTTCTTTTTTTTATGAAGTTGGGGCTGCTGACAAACGATACAAAACACCCAATATTTAAATTTGTGAAAACTATTTGACATCTTTGGGTACATTTCATGAAAGTGCACTTCTTTTAATATTTAGCCATTATTTTCCCGACAACCGATGTCGTTGTTCATGTGATGTGAATCTATACGAATATTTTTACTGGTCATTTCAAATAATTTTGGAGAAACAAATTACGCATTGGCTTATCGTCATTTTACAGAATCAACAACGATTCGCCATACAAAAGCAAAACAAAAGAAAAATGTACAACGTAAATAGCTGTAACATTGATGTTTCTACATGAAATGACATCAAACCTTTGCTGAAGAATAAGAAAATTGAATGTTTGAATTAGCATAGAATTAGAAAAACAAGAAGGCACCAAAATGACCCATAAAATAGCCAAATGTAAATCCAAATAAGGTTAAATGGCACACAAAGGAGCCCTTTTTAATACACATTACATTGGCCATTTGCTGATACACCATCAGCAAAAGATATACATTTCCACAAAAATTACAAATTATGCCAACCTTCAGCAATATTTCACGTTGTGGATTTGCTTACGGTTGCGTGCATTAAAACATTTTTACTCTGAATTTAGCATGCTCTTCGCTGTGCTTACTGCTTACAGTCTCTGTGAAAATGATTAAGACTGTCTTTAGCATGTGCTTAGCAGCGCAATGAAATTGGGCCCGTAGTTTTAAACTTACAGATCGACGTTTTTATATATATGCTAATATTTTACTTGATTGTTCCCCCAAAATGACTTCTTCTGCACAGGCATTGCAGAAACCTCTTTTGATATTGAACAGTGTGCAAGAGAACTGGCAGCACATTACCTAGAGACGATGAAAGTGACGACACATCCTAAAGAGAAGCACATGGCCAGAGAGATGGATGACATGTACGTCAATCTACAGCTACTAGAAGAGACGAACATACCATCTCCTGTCTCCTCATCACAGACAGAGATGCAGGCAGAAACAGACAGCCAATCGGAGCATTTGAAAGCATCCAAAAGAGCTAGAGGTATCCCCGATCTTCCAAAATCACAACATGATAAACAAAAAGGGCTTCATGTTCAGAAAATTTCCCTTGACTCATATAAAGACATGCTTGTGCTCAAATCAAATCGATTATTAATCAGAGCTGAGGCGGGTTACGGGAAAACCACACTTCTTAAAAGGATTGCATACGATTGGGCAGATATGAAAACCAAGGGGGATCAAACTGAAAACCAACACCAATCTAAGCCCACATCAGATCTGGAAAGATACGAGCTTGTATTTGTGATAGATGTCAATCGAATGGGTAAGAAATTCGACATCATCGACGCCATATTCTGTCAGATACTCACAGACAGCAAATTGAAAAAGAGAGACTTAGAACAATACATCCATGATAACCCAGAGCGCGTATTAATTCTTTTAGATGGCGCTGATGAGATTTCTTTACAAAGAGTAAAGGACGCACAGTGCAAGAACGGAATTGACTTGAACGGTGTACTATCGTTCAAATCACTGAAGTCGTGCAAGGTAATAGTTACGAGCCGACAGAAGACGGCAAATGAACTGCTGACTATGCATGCACACTACACAAAAATTAACATAGTTGGCTTTGACGAGAAAGACAGACAAAAGTACGTGAGGAAATACTTGGCAAATTTTCAATCAGATAATCAAAACAGCTTCCTTGAAAAGGTAAATGGATCTGAAACACTTCGTAGTTTAGCGGAGATACCGTTATTTCTGTGGCTGATGTGCCACACATGGGCAGCTGAAGGGAAACTTCCTGATCAAATAACAAACCTTTTTAGGGATAAGATTCACCTGCTTTTCCAGCACAAGGAAAGTAAGGAAACAGACGAGCCAGTTTCTGACACTGAGACACATGTTTCCAAACTTGGTCGGATAGCTCTTGAAGGTTTGTTGGATCCAAATGGGGAAAAACTTCATTTCGAAGAAGATGAGATAGATTCAAGGGATCTAGATATGTTTGAGAAGGGATGTGATGTTGGCTTGTTGTCAAAAAGAAACATATGTCAAGGTCTCAAAACGGTTTCTCACTTTTCGTTCATTCACAAGACTTTCCAAGAATATAGCGCAGCGGTTTATCTTGTAGATTTGTCAAGAACTGACAGACAAGCCTTTGACCATTACTTGTCTCGTATATTTCATGGCAATGTGGAAAGCGTGGAATACGTTCTGCGATTCTGCTGTGGGCTGAACGGAGATGCCGCCGGGGTGATTTTGCAGCGCATTGGAGATCTCTTGAAGCAAGATGAACTGAACAAGTCCCTGCATAGAATCTCGATGTTGCTCCTATTTGAAGCTCAATCAGAATCACTTGTGAAATACTTTGTTGAGAATGCGAAGGTTGAGTTTCCCTATGAACTACAAGGTGAAGTTCTCGTGGCTGCGCATTATTTCTTTCAAATCGGGTCAAAACATACAACTCTACACAAAGTAGGCATACAAGAAATTGATGCTGAATGTCGAGGTTTTGCTGACTTTAGACTTTTAGAGGATATCATGACACACATAGAATGTAAGCCATTGCTTAAACTTGTACTTCATGGAATCAGCTGGGGTAGCTTTGTGGATAACTCCACTGGGATATTGACATATCTGAAGTCTTTAGAAGTACATAACTGTGATTGGAACCTTGAACAACTTTTCGAAGTGTTATCAAAAACCAACACGCAAACAGTTGAATTAAATGGCATCAATTTGCATGAGACACTCTCAAAACAAAACATTAAACCAGTTCCATCTCTAAAAGAATGCTGCCTTTTCAATTGTGGGCTGACAAACAGTGATATTGAGCATCTTTTCTGTCTTCTTTCATTAGCAGGCAGCATAAAAAGTGTTGTTCTGGGAGAAAACAATTTCCACGGTTTGCAGCCTGTCACGGTCGCTAGGGTCCCATCCCTTGAGGAATTGCAACTGCTTGAAAATGGTCTGACAAACAGTGATATTGAGCCACTTTTCTCTCTAGTCTCCTCAGCAGGCAGCATAAAGAGAGTTGTTCTGGCAGGAAACGATTTCCACGGTTTGCAGCCTGTCACGATCGCTAGTGTCCCATCCCTTGAAGAATTGCACCTATATGAAAGTGGTCTGAAGAACAGTGACATTGAGCCACTTTTCTCTCTAGTTTCCTCAGCAGGCAGCATAAAGAGAGTTGTTCTGAAAGGAAACAATTTCCACGGTTTGCAGCATGTCACGATCCCTAGTGTCCCATCCCTTGAACACCTGCAACTACTTGAAAGTGGTCTGACAAACAGTGACATTGAGCCACTTTTCTCTCTAGTTTCCTCAGCAGGCAGCATAAAGAGTGTTTTTCTGCAAGGAAACAATTTCCACAGTTTGCAGCCTGTCACGATCGCTAGTGTCCCATCTCTTGAACACTTGAACCTATGTGAAAGTGGTCTGACAAACAGTGATATTGAGCCACTTTTCTCTCTAGTCTCCTCAGCAGGCAGCATAAAGAGAGTTGTTCTGGCAGGAAACAATTTCCACGGTTTGCAGCCTGTCACGATCCCTAGTGTCCCATCCCTTGAAGAATTGCACCTATATGAAAGTGGTCTGAAGAACAGTGACATTGAGCCACTTTTCTCTCTAGTTTCCTCAGCAGGCAGCATAAAGAGTGTTGGTCTGGCAAGAAACTATTTCCACGGTTTGCAGCCTGTCACGATCGCTAGTGTCCCATCTCTTGAAGAATTGCACCTATATGAAAGTGGTCTGACAAACAGTGATATTGAGCCACTTTTCTCTCTAGTCTCCTCAGCAGGCAGCATAAAGAGAGTTGTTCTGGCAGGAAACGATTTCCACGGTTTGCAGCCTGTCACGATCGCTAGTGTCCCATCTCTTGAACATTTGCACCTATATGAAAGTGGTCTGACAAAAAGTGATATTGAGCCACTTTTCTCTCTAGTTTCCTCAGCAGGCAGCATAAAGACAGTTGATCTGAAAGGAAACAATTTCCACGGTTTGCAGCCTGTCACGATCGCTAGTGTCCCATCTCTTGAACAATTGCACCTACATGAAAGTGGTCTGACAAACAGTGATATTGAGCCACTTTTCTCTCTAATTTCCTCAGCAGGAAGCATAAAGAGTGTTATTCTGCAAGGAAACAATTTCCACGGTTTGCAGCCTGTCACGATCCCTAGTGTCCCATCCCTTGAAGAATTGCACCTACTTGAAAGTGGTCTGACAAACAGTGACATTGAGCCACTTTTCTCTCTAGTTTCCTCAGCAGGCAGCATCAAGACAGTTGATCTGCAAAGAAACAATTTCCACGGTTTGCAGCCAGTCACGATCGCTAGTGTCCCATCCCTTGAAAAATTGCATCTACTTGAAAATGGTCTGACAAACAGTGACATTGAGCCACTTTTCTCTCTAGTTTCGTCAGCAGGCAGCATAAAGAGTGTTGTTCTGGCAAGAAACAATTTCCACGGTCTGCAGCCTGTCACGATCGCTAGTGTCCCATCCCTTGAAATTTTGAACCTATGTAAAAGTGGTCTGACAAACAGTGATATTGAGCCACTTTTCTCTCTAGTTTCCTCAGCAGGAAAGATAAAGAGTGTTGTTCTGGCAGGAAACGATTTCCACGGTTTGCAGCCTGTCACGATCGCTAGTGTCCCATCTCTTGAACATTTGCACCTATATGAAAGTGGTCTGACAAAAAGTGATATTGAGCCACTTTTCTCTCTAGTTTCCTCAGCAGGCAGCATAAAGACAGTTGATCTGAAAGGAAACAATTTCCACGGTTTGCAGCCTGTCACGATCGCTAGTGTCCCATCTCTTGAACAATTGCACCTACATGAAAGTGGTCTGACAAACAGTGATATTGAGCCACTTTTCTCTCTAATTTCCTCAGCAGGAAGCATAAAGAGTGTTATTCTGCAAGGAAACAATTTCCACGGTTTGCAGCCTGTCACGATCCCTAGTGTCCAATCCCTTGAAGAATTGCACCTACTTGAAAGTGGTCTGACAAACAGTGACATTGAGCCACTTTTCTCTCTAGTTTCCTCAGCAGGCAGCATCAAGACAGTTGATCTGCAAAGAAACAATTTCCACGGTTTGCAGCCAGTCACGATCGCTAGTGTCCCATCCCTTGAAAAATTGCATCTACTTGAAAATGGTCTGACAAACAGTGACATTGAGCCACTTTTCTCTCTAGTTTCGTCAGCAGGCAGCATAAAGAGTGTTGTTCTGGCAAGAAACAATTTCCACGGTCTGCAGCCTGTCACGATCGCTAGTGTCCCATGTCTTGAACACTTGAACCTATGTGAAAGTGGTCTGACAAACAGTGATATTGAGCCACTTTTCTCTCTAGTCTCCTCAGCAGGCAGCATAAAGAGAGTTGTTCTGGCAGGAAACAATTTCCACGGTTTGCAGCCTGTCACGATACCTAGTGTCCCATCTCTTGAACAATTGCACCTATGTGAAAGTGGTCTGACAAACAGTGATATTGAGCCACTTTTCTCTCTAGTTTCCTCAGCAGGAAGCATAAAGAGCGTTTTTCTGGCAAGAAACAATTTCCACGGTTTGCAGCCTGTCACGATCGCTAGTGTCCCATCCCTTGAACGTTTGGACCTATGTGAAAGTGGTTTGACAAACAGTGATATTGAACCACTTTTCTCTCTAGTTTCTTCAGCTGGAAAGATAAAGAGTGTTGTTCTGAAAGGAAACAATTTCCACGGTTTGCAGCCTGTCACGATCGCTAGTGTCCCATTTCTTGAACACTTGAACCTATGTGAAAGTGGTCTGACAAACAGTGATATTGAGCCACTTTTTTCTCTAGTTTCCTCAGCAGGAAGCATAAAGAGAGTTGTTCTGGCAGGAAACAATTTCCACGGTTTGCAGCCTGTCACGATCGCTAGTGTCCCATCCCTTGAACATTTGGACCTACATGAAAGTGGTCTGACAAATAGTGATATTGAGCCACTTTTCTCTCTAATTTCTTTAGCAGGCAGCATAAAGAGTGTTTTTCTGCAAGGAAAGAATTTCCACGGTTTGCAGCCTGTCACGATCGCTAGTGTCCCATCTCTTGAACACTTGATCCTATGTGAAAGTGGTCTGACAAACAGTGATATTGAGCCACTTTTCTCTCTAGTTTCCTCAGCAGGAAGCATAAAGAGAGTTGTTCTGGCAGGAAACAATTTCCACGGTTTGCAGCCTGTCACGATCGCTAGTGTCCCATCCCTTGAACATTTGGACCTACATGAAAGTGGTCTGACAAACAGTGATATTGAGCCACTTTTCTCTCTAATTTCTTTAGCAGGCAGCATAAAGAGTGTTTTTCTGCAAGGAAACAATTTCCACGGTTTGCAGCCTGTCACGATCGCTAGTGTCCCATCTCTTGAACACTTGAACCTATGTGAAAGTGGTCTGACAAACAGTGATATTGAGCCACTTTTCTCTCTAGTTTCCTCAGCAGGAAGCATAAAGAGTGTTGTTCTGACAGGAAACGATTTCCACGGTTTGCAGCCTGTCACGATCGCTAGTGTCCCATCTCTTGAACATTTGATCCTATGTGAAAGTGGTCTGACAAACAGTGATGTTGAGCCACTTTTCTCTCTAGTCTCCTCAGCAGGCAGCATAAAGAGAGTTGTTCTTGCGAGAAACAATTTCCACGGTTTGCAGCCTGTCACGATCCCTAGTGTCCCATCTCTTGAACAATTGCACCTACATGAAAGTGGTCTGACAAACAGTGATTTTGAGCCACTTTTCTCTCTAGTTTCCTCAGCAGGAAGCATAAAGAGTGTTTTTCTGCAAGGAAACAATTTCCACGGTTTGCAGCCTGTCACGATCGCTCGTGTCCCATCTCTTGAACACTTGAACCTATGTGAAAGTGGTCTGACAAACAGTGATATTGAGCCACTTTTCTCTCTAGTTTCCTCAGCAGGCAGCATCAAGAAAATTTCTCTGGCAAGAAACAATTTCCACGGTTTGCAGCCTGTCACGATCGCTAGTGTCCCATCTCTTGAACAATTGTACCTAAGTGAAAGTGGTCTGACAAACAGTGATATTGAGCCACTTTTCTCACTAGTTTCCTCAGCAGGAAACATAAAGAGTGTTGTTCTGAAAGGAAACAATTTCCACGGTTTGCAGCCTGTCACGATCGCTAGTGTCCCATCCCTTGAACATTTGAACCTATGTGAAAGTGGTCTGACAAACAGTGACGTTGAGCCACTTTTCTCTCTAGTCTCCTCAGCAGGCAGCATAAAGAGTGTTGTTCTGAAAGGAAACAATTTCCACGGTTTGCAGCCTGTCACGATCCCTAGTGTCCCATCTCTTAAAGAATTGCACCTACATGAAAGTGGTCTGACAAACAGTGATATTGAGCCACTTTTCTCTTTAGTTTCCTCAGCAGGCAGCATAAAGAGAGTTGTTCTGGCAGGAAACAATTTCCACGGTTTGCAGCCTGTCACGATCGCTAGTGTCCCATCTCTTGAACAATTGCACCTACATGAAAGTGGTCTGACAAACAGTGATATTGAGCCACTTTTCTCTCTAATTTCCTCAGCAGGAAGCATAAAGAGTGTTGTTCTGCAAGGAAACAATTTCCACGGTTTGCAGCCTGTCACGATCGCTAGTGTCCCATCTCTTGAACAATTGAACCTATGTGAAAGTGGTCTGACAAACAGTGATATTGAGCCACTTTTCTCTCTAGTTTCCTCAGCAGGCAGCATCAAGAAAATTGTTCTGCAAGGAAACAATTTCCACGGTTTGATGCCTGTAACGATCGACAGTGTTCCTTCCCTTGAAGAATTGCACTTATGTGAAAGTGGTCTGACAAACAGTGATATTGAGCCACTTTTCTTTTTTCTTGCATCAGCAGGCAGCATAAAGACAGTTGTTCTGAAAGGAAACAATTTCCACGGTTTGTCACAATTCAACATCGATCCCTTCCCCTCCCTTTGCGCACTGGAGTTATCTAGATGTTGTCTACAAAACAGCGACATCGGGGCAATCAATATGTTACTGTCATCTCTTCGTCATGTGACTGAAATCAGGTTAAGCGGAAACAATTTGCATGGTAACGTGGCGGAGGCATTGGCTGCCGTTCCCTCGTTGATGGTTCGGCTGATTTAAATCAGTGATATAAATTGCGATTTAAACCAAATATTTTTTTAATCACTGCTTTAAATCACGTTTATGTAAAACAAAATATTTTGCTAAATAAATTGATTGAGGTAATTTCAATCATATCAATCAACATTCCTAACGTTTCGCCATAAACATTTAGATTGAGACTGATACTTTACCTTTTAGAGGTGCACGCCCTGACTTCTGTTTTCCACTTTGTATGGAGGACAATCAATCAAACACTATGACTTTCACAAGGAGAAGTGCTGTCATTTTCAAACTAGAAGCATTTTCATGAAATAAACATGCATAGGCCTACCATCAATCACGTTTTTCATTGACATCCACACACAACGTATCTCAGCTGTATCAAGCCATGCACTTTTAAAGTGTCTTCAGTTTTAACAATGTATCGTTGAAACAATGAGGTAGAATACATGTAGATGAACTTGAGTGATTTTTTTAAATCACTGATTCACTACATTTGTTTTCCAAAGCAATGATCAAATTATTGAGTTTTGTGAATGATGGATATTATAAGAACCTGTAAACTTTTTAAAAATGGGTGTTAGGGTGCATGGGGAGATTTAGACATGTTTTTGAATTTATCAATATTTTGAAAATTAAAAAATCAAACAAATGTTATTTAAATGATAAAAAAATCTGATTTAAATCAAATAAATCTGGTTTAAAAAAAGAACGCCTACCATGATTCCTTGGAATTCTTCATTCTCGGTACTGAGTTGTTACCGATATCAAACACTCAAAAAGGGTCGAAAACAGACAAAAATAAGAATTGTATGATAATGTAATTCGAAGCTAGCTGATGTTGCACTGTTCATCATGTTTTCCCACATGTAAAATCAGTCAGCATCTTATTGTTTGCAATAATTGCTCAATTAGCGCCAATACCAGATATATTTCAACTGTCTCTTAAGCAGGACAGCGGATCTAAGTTTGACTCAATGGAAGTGGGGGAGGGGTGTTTATAGCAGGCATGTGATGTTTTCCCCCCGATATTCCTTTGGATGCTGACCACAAGAAGATGTTGGTAAAACTCGCTACCCCCTCAGTTAGGAATTAATGATACAGACTCCAGGATTTCCATTTCTTTTGTTTTTACTTACAGACTTGGTCCAAGGTTCAATAATTTGCAAGATTTATTTCACAGTAACAAACATTTCCCCAAATTCCCGAGAGGTCCCCAATTTCCGATCGTGTACAAAATATATGGGAGGTCTTTCTAAAATGTGAAATTACAAACAAAAGCGGGCCAATAGGGGGTTCCCGATTGCAGGCAAATACACACTTGGGTGTGTTCATGGGAGAATTTGAGAAATCAAGACCAGACGATTTTACAATGCCGAAACCTCTACGAAATATATGACAAATTATTGAAAGCATTAAACGTTAACTGACAGTGGAAATAAAAGATGTATACCTTCCCTCAGTTCATGTTTAAGATGTGTATAAAAACTTGGTTTTGTATAAAGTTGTACAAAAAAGGGAAAACATAAATATATGAGACACATTCTACAAAAGGGCAATGATTTGCTGGATTGTATTGTAAATTTGCAGTAGCACCTGAAATAAGGTCTTCTATAGCAAACGTTTATGCCGTATACGTTAAAATTGCCGAAACTGTACTTCCAAAACTTTCAACATGTGTTCGTTCTGATTTTTTTCTTTTATGATTGTATGTATGAAAAAGGTGTTAAAATCCAAAGAAAAAAAATACTGCATTGTGGAAAATGGATTGCAAACTTCGGCACCTGCATGTTTAGAACAGGAAAAAACCTGTCGAATCTCAGGATTTACACAAAGGCATCGAGTGACGCTCATTCGCAAATCGAGTTTTTTGTCCATGACTGTCATGTTTTCTGGATGTACTAGTCATATTAAAGTGAATATCTTATGTTGAGTGTTCAACAATTCTATATGCCCTGCTTTTGAGTGATTGGGAGCACTGATTTGACGCCATTTTGAGACCGAGACAAATAACCGTAGTTTCTCGTTGATTGTAGCAAAGTTTTGTTTCTGAGAATTGCTTCAACCCAAACATTTGTGAATGTAAACATGTAACTTGGAATTGTTTAAAGTGCATCTCTTTGTACCAAAATCGATGCATTACACACAGCCTTCCATTCACTCAATTAAGGTTCACTGCATTGTTTATATCAGATTGTTATTGAGTTATGATTTGAGCACTAAATAAACATAAAATAGAGTATTTAAGGCCAAATTAGACTGCAGGTTAATAATGTAACTGTTGGGAAAACAAAAGGTTTGATTATAGAAGGCATATACACACTTGGGTGTGTTCATGGGAGAATTTGAGAAATCAAGGCCAGACGATTTTACAATGCTGAAAACTCTACGAAATAAATGAAAAATTATTGAAAGCATCAAACGTTAACTGACAGTGGAAATAAAGATGTATACCTTCCCTCTGCTCATGTTTAAGATGTGTATAAACACTTGGTTTTGTATAAAATTGTACAAAAAAGGAATACATAATTATATGAGACACATTCTAAACAAGGGCAATGATTTGCTGGATTGTGTTGTAAATTTGCATTAGCACCTGAAATAAGGTCTTCTATAGCAAACGTAAACGTTCTACATGTGTTCGTTCTGATTTTTTTCTTTTATGATTGTATGTATGAAAAAGATGTTTAAATCCAAAGAAGAAAATACTGCAATGGGGAAAATGGATTTCAAACTTTGGCACCTGCATGTTTAGAGCAGGAACAAAAACCTGTCGGATTTCAGGATTTACACAAAGGCATCGAATGACGCTCTTTCGCAAATCGACTTTTGTTGTCTATGACTGTCATGTTTTCTGAATGCACTAGTCACATTAAAGTGAATATCTTAGGTTGAGGGTTCAAGAATTCTATATGCCCTACTTTTGAGTGATTGGGAACACTGATTCGACGCCATTTTGAGACCGAGAAAAAATAGCTGTAGTTTCTCGTTAATTAAAGCAAAGCTTTGTTTCTGAGAATTACTTCAACCCAAACATTTGTGAATGTAAAACATGTAACTTGGAATTGTTTAAAGTGCATCTCTTTGTACCAAAATAGATGCATTACACACAGCCTTCCATTCAAGCGATTAGGGCTCACTGCAATGTTAATATCAGTTTGTTATTGAGTTAAGATATGAGCACTAAATATACATGGAAAAGAGTATTTAAGGCCAAATTAGGCCGCAGGTTCATAATGTAACTGTAGGGAAAACAATAGGTCGGATTATAGAAGGAGTTGTTGTCGTATCTAGAGGTACTCCGGATGTTACCTTTACGCGTTTCCTATATTACCTTGAAGTTTGAGTGACGATATCATAAATTATCAGAGTATAATACGTCACATGTTAGTTTTGATTTCTAACACCTGAAAACTTAGTACGATTAAAGCAGTTTGTGTCAAATAATATTATGTTAGTGTATCTATTTTACTAAACAGTTGAAAAAGAGAGTAGCAGATTTTGACATTTTGTAGACGTGTTACGTTGACTTTCGATCAGAAATGCGACAAATTTTAAGATATTGTTTTTTTGTTAAACAACTTGTTTTTAAGAAACTACCGTTATGGAAGCTCAATTTGTAGCTTTTGTAATGTGGGCAAAGGCAGTTACTTTGTACAAGTTCAAAGATTATATCGATACTTTGTGACTTTGATGCAATACATTGTAACTCCTGTTTCATTGACCCGTCGAATTGTGGATCGATTTGTATTAAAAATTTGTTAAGTTACTGTACGGGAGAAAGTTTTATTGAGCATTTGGCAACCAGGTTGAATTGTAATAAACCATGAAAAATAATAATAATATTTGAATCACGCTTTAATCCACTTCTTATCAACGGTCATTTTAGATTCGTTTGTAAATTAGAAAATATTGTGCGTCCCAAGAGCCATTTTAGTATTCTTTTGAAGTTTAAGTTTTTACCAAATGACCGCCATCTTTGTAATAGTGCTCCAAGTTCCACCAGTCCACATATATTTTAGATTTAAAGAAGTGAGAGGTCAATTTTTGGTGCGATATTTCTCTTTTACGTTGTGCAAATTTTGAGTTTCCATACATTGAGATGCTAGTAGCAATTTTACAAAGACCCTTTCCGAGGGCGAATTTGTTTAAAGAAATCAATGTTACAAAATATTTTTAAAAACCCTGACTTTTACACCCTGTAAATCTCCTATTCGAGGGGTCCGGGAACGCGCCACCAGGGGTCAACTTTCAGGCTCTATTTTGAAAGATGTGGCACTCATTCTGTGAAAATGACCTTCTTTTGTTGCTTTCTTCAAAATGACAACATGCCAGGGGTAATTTCACGGGGAGTTTTATCATTACTATCTTTAAACCAAATAATTAATCTTCCTGTCAAGTTTACGTTTCCACACAAAAATTGACTTAAAATCATATGGGTTCCGTGTGCCAACAAAGCGGGCGCCCTTTTACCTAGCAACGACGACCCGTGGGGGTGCAGACCAGTAAATCGGTCGGAAATTGCCTGCGCGGGCCAAATCATGATTTGCATGCCCTCAAAATCTTCAGTATTTGAGCATGATGTGGGCCATGAACTTAAGGGTTTGTAAAAATTATGGGTGGAAGCTGTGCACAGGACTTGGAGCTTGCAGTTCTGTGTAATTTGGATGTAATTTGGACCCTAAAAGCGCTCTATTTTGTAATGGAGTGTAGGCATCGTTTTTCAAAATGGCGATGGGCTTCAGGACTATTTTCAGGGGTGATCATCTTCGGATGGAAATTTCTCCTAAAAGTCATCAGTTGACCCCCAAAAAATTGAAAAGAAAATGAAAGATAATGCAATAAGCTTTAATTTGATGTGTGTTTTGAACACCTTGGAGAGTTGTGAGTATTTTTCCCGAACTTCTGAAGTGGGAGCATCTACCATTGGGGGCTATGGAAGTTTATTTACTGGTCTGCTACCTTGTACGATGCTGACCAGTGGTTGTGTAGTTCGCCCTTTTCAGGACAAAAATCACAGAGGGTATAGCCAAATGTAAGGAGCACGCACTTTTGGCCGTTGATTATTGTCGTTGTGAGTATTTTTTTCCTTCACGGTTCCAGTCGATTTCCAATTTTTCTGTCATGACATCACGACTTATTATCGAACGAAGTTTTGTTTCAGTACAAATTGATTTTCTTGAGTTACTGTCTCCAAAAGAGTGTTTCAATTTTTTCCAATTAGAATAGACAAAGATTCAGATTCGGAATGAATTTTTCGTAATTCTAAGCACTGCTTTCCTTTAATCATATTAATGTATTCTGCCATGGTTCACGACAATATTCAAACGGGTTGTGTCAAATGTTATGGTTAATAACCATTCGCAATTTTAAACCAATGCAATATGTTGTTCTTAAGTTATCGTCTCAACAAAGAGTGTCAAAAGAGACTAAAATTCGGCATGAACTTTTCGTGATTTAAACGCTTATGCATATATTCTTTAAATCATATCAAATGTCTTCTTCCAAGGTTCACGTCAATTTTCAAACGGAATGTGTCAAATGTTATGTTTAATAATCGTACGCAATTTCCATCCAATGCAATACTTTGTTCTTGAGTTATCGTCTCAACAAAGAGTGTCAAAAGAGACTAAAATTTAGAATGAATTTTTCGTGATTAAATTAAACGCTTAGGCCTATTTTCTTTAAATCATATTAAATGTATTCTTTCTTGGTTCACGCCAATTTTCAAACGGGTTGTGTCACATGTTATGGTTAATTAGCTGACGCAATTTTAATCCGAAACAATATGTTGTTCTTGAAATATCGTCTCAACAAAGAGTGTCAAAAGAGACTAAATTTCAGAATGAAGTTTTCGTGATTGAATTAAACGCTTAGGCCTATTTTCTTTAAATCATATTAAATGTATTCTTTCTTGGTTCACGTAATTTTTAAACGGGTTGTGTTAAATGTTATGGTTCATAATCTGACCCAATTTCAATTCAATGCAAAATGTTGTTCTTGAGTTATTGTGTCAACAAAGAGTGTCAAAAGCGACTAAAATTCGGAATTATTGTTCGCACGTGCATTCGTGTCATTGACGGCCCCCCCCAAGTCTGGATAGGCTGTTGCTTCTACCTCTGATTAGATGTAGCTATACTATTAGTAATATTTTTTATTGCTATCAAACTTAATTCTTAGCAAATGTGTATGCCTAGCGCTCGTGTCGTTCAGACATAATCAGTTATATATATAATAAATATCAATGTGATTAAAATGTTAATGTGATTAAAATTTAATGTGATTAAATTATTTAAATAACTGAATGTAAAGTTCTTAGATTTTCGATAAGGTTCGATAAGTGTAGCCTATAACTCTATTTTGTTTTATATTGTAAGGCATTCACAAATTGATAGACAAGCAATTTAGGCAAGATAACATCTTACGTTCGAATTCAATAAATTGTTCAACATCAGCATACATTTGCATAGAGGAAAGTGAAGGATTGAATTAAATCAAAAAATCCCCAAAAAAACACCACAACACAAATATTTTTCTCCTCAAGTGAAACTTATTTATTTAGAAGAAACGTTTCTCCTGCGTTTTACAATGAGTATAAACAAATAAAAACTTACTCATTACATAAAAGAGAGAATGGGTCCCATTTCGCATTAAATTTAGGAACATCGCCATTTGTAGTAAATATGAATTTTTCTAATGCATAGTATCATATTAGCTCATTCTTAAATACTAAAAACAGACGGTTTACTATCTTCATTTTGTAAATATGCTAACGGCATAGGAGAAGACTTCAGTTAAGGGCGCTCCGATCTTTGTTAAGTATGCCAAATAAAATCATATCGTAATCCATAGGCACATTAATATTCAGATCTTCTTAATCTTTAAGAAGTCTCACAAGTACAAACTAAGTGAATCAGAGTTTCCTTTTCTACATGACAGAAGGAGCACAAGTCGTTCTCCCCTTCACTTATCTTTACCAAATAAGAATTGACGCCATGGATGCTATAAACCTATCTGTCTTGTTACCACTGTAATTTCGTATCGCAAGCAATCGTAAACGGCATACTGCAGAAAACCGACCATTTAGTTGCAGGGAAATTGAAACTTAGTTTTGTTTCCCATTTATCAATGAACTTTACCACATCACAGATATCATTATATATTAAAAGAGTTGGAAACAGACATTTCTTGGGTGACCGGTTCTGTGTTTCTTCCATGGAGTGACACAGTCGGTTTCACCCATAGAGCTAGCTCTATGGTTCCACGCCATCTTGGCCTTGTCTATGTAATAGACCATGTCGAAAGGTCTATCACATTTTGAGCAGATTCGCTGATTAATTATGCAAGACAACCGCATCTTGACCTCCAGATTTTGACCAATCAGCAGGCGTTTTCTAAGACGGGTCTTCGGTCAATCACAGTTGTCGCGTCACAGACTAGTCTGAGTATCTCCCGTTTATATCCACGGATCCAAGAGTTTCCAGTATAACGTTTGATATGTCTAGTCATGCAGATATATGCAAGCCGCGCGCAAGCCAATCGGAGTCAACTTTACTAAATCGTGACGTCGTTTCCTTTCCAAATCAGGACTAAACGTGTGATTGGTAATTTGGAATGAATATTGATCAGCATTGTTTTGTGCAGCCTGAACACCTGTGAGAGCTTTGAGTATTTTCTATCCTATTTCTGCGATGTCACACTATTGTTAAAAGTGTAGATTATTTTCACGAATCTACACTGTACCGTAGATTATTTTGAGAATCTACACCTAACTGTGGATTATTTTAAGAATCCACAGTTTTTGTTGTGAACAATTCCATGTATATTCCGGCACTAGAAATTTCTTTTTTTCAGTCCATCATAATGAAAAGAAAAAGAAATGTTAATGGTATACACAAAAATGTACGAATTTTGTTGTTTTTTCCCAAAAGAATACCGACGTGTACCTGATTTTAATAATTACCTTACTACTTCAGTTGTTTAATTTTTACCAGAAATGTTTTCGTTTTGATTTATAATTTGCCGTGCTGATATTTTTAATATAATATACGGTGGCGATTATAAATTTGAACCTAAAGCGCAGTGTAAAATATTCCTCTTTATGTTATTTGCAGTTTCCTTTATTTTTATTTTAAGTCTTTTTTTTTTTTATTATTATCTTTATGTTAATGCTGATTTTTTTTTTCAATAAAAACTCAATTTTTATTTTTTGTCTTTAAATTTGCATTTTGTAAAAAGAAATCAGTGGATACCCCTCGGTTAAAAGAATATGTACACATTATTCATTATCAAAATGACAATCATAAATAAAATGGACGAATAACTAACGAAATCAAATGAAACTTACCCAATCATGTACGTCTCAGAATATATTCCAATGTAGGGCTAATGCGTTTTCCAAAAAAAATTATTTCCTGTGGTGAGTGAGATGGGCGTATTCCGATGTGTCGTCTACTCATCAAGGTAAAAAAATGTGATTCTCGATTGAATGGCCAATGACATGTGGTTCCACAAATCAAAAAGCTCTATGCACAAATGAACTGCTTGCCAACTTTTTCTTGTGGTTGGTGTTTAAACTCCTCAGATCAATCCGGTAAAAAAAAACAGCATCAAAGTTTTTTCCTGTATAATCTCCTAGCTGTAACATAGAAGCGCTAACTTCATTTGGCTTTGGGAGTAAGGAAAGACAGTGTGTTCACTCTAAACACTGTGTGATCGTGAATGTGTGTGTGACTTACCATGAGAACAAAGGCCACAAAAAAAAGTCTCCGGTTTCTGGTATGGAGCTTGCCCCAAAAGTGGTGCGGCGACGCGGCTTTTTTTTTTTTTACCTGTTTTTTTTTTTTTTTTTTTGGCTTCAAATGTCGGCTGATGACTTCAAATGGTGCCCGACTAAACTTAGTGCAAAAATATGGGAGTCCAGAGAGGCCACATAAATCTTATTCTCGATCATAACTCCATCTAAAAACACGTTAAAATTGTGCAGCAGCAGAATTCCAGTCAAACCAGTGAGTTTGGCGGTTTTGAAACATCGTCTTGTATTGAAAAAAAAACTTTTTCATTTGGCCGACGCGCATGGCTACGGCGACGCGTGCGCATACCAGAAACCGGAGACTTTTTTGTTTTGGCCAAATGTATACTGTGCAATTGATGAATGGAACAAAAGATGTGCACCCATCCGAAGGGTTAATAATGGAATCTTGCAAGTTAATGAAAGCAAGTTAATAAATAATAAATTCCAATCTGCTTCAATGAATCATTTAGAATTTGTAATTAAACATTCCCTGGTGTTTAAAGCCATATTTTAAAAAAAATGACAGTAAAATAAGGCTGCATAAATAATCTGGTGAAATCCCATTCAACAGTTATCGATTTGAGGCCATAACTTTGGCTTCAAATAATTTATCCAAGCTGGACACTGAGGCTGGTCAGGTAGGGGTCAAAAGGTGGCCCTCCAGGTTTTACCGCTAGACAAAATGTTTTATTACCTTGGCTTGTCAAACTGAAGGGCGGTTTGACTATATATACCCTGGTTTTACGAGCAAAGTTCATGATTGCTTGAGCAGCCAAAGGGTGAAGTTATACCCATTTTATTTCGTTAGCTTAGAATTTCTAAAATTATTATTTTCCGGCTTTCATGAGCTTAGTTCTGCGTTCGTGATTTTTAATTATGCCTCGCACTAAGTCCAAGCAACAAGCTGTCTCTGGGCCGGCGGATGGAGCGAAACGGTCTCGGGGACGGCCCCGATCGTCCTTCCAACCAACACTGCCGGTCGCCGGTGGAAGTGCGACTGCGAGTTCGGGCGAGATGGACGCGGCAGCCCCGGCTGGCACCGCGGTTCCCTTGGCTACATGGTGCAGTTCAGGCGGTCAGGGGAGTATCAACGAGGTGAGTTGGTTGCCGCTCCATCAGTCAGTCGGCCCGGAGGAACCTCGTCCAATACGGAGTTGGGTAAGTCCATTGTGACCATATCTTCCCCATTTCCATCCCTGTCTGTAAGTTCGGCCCCGATCACTTCTTCAATTGCATCGTCCTCTTTTGCTAATGATGTCACTTTAACTAGTGTGTGTGATGATCTTGGGTCTAGAGTGCCACAAAATTTGCAGGAAAAATTTTGGAAAGGGGAGTTTGTTGAATTTGGCGCACTTTTGAAGTCCCAGCGTGGTTCGGGTGCTGATATTTCTTTGGATGATACTGGTGTTTTTTTTGATCGGGTCCATTGAGTCGCCGGCTTGGCAGATTCGTCCTCATAAGCAGGCTCCTAGAATTTTGTCAATCGAACAGTGGACATCTGCCTTTCTAGTTTTTGCATCGTTATTTGGTGCGACACCCTACGCATGCCCGCCATTTGCTAAATTATGCGGATACCATCCGCTCTGCTGCTTTCCGACATGCTGGCTATGGCTGGCGGGATTATGATGTGCAGTTTTGATTGCGGCAAGCGCGTTTGCCATCTCGTTCCTGGGCCAGCATAGATGCTGAACTGTGGCTTGCTCTTCTCGGCGCGCCGGCTGTTAGTCAGCCGCATAATTTTCGTCCCTTCCAGCAACGTGACCGTACCGGTCTCGGGTTTGGTTTCGGCACAAGACGTGCAACGTCCCTTCCCACCAGTAAACTTACATGCAATGATTTTAACAGGGGATGCTGTGTCCGTGCCACTTGCCGTTTCGCACACCGTTGCTCCGCCTGCCAGGCGAGCGGCCACCCAGCAATTCGTTGTAGGGGAAACCAAGCAATTCGCGCCACAGCACGCCCCGCGGCAGCTGGCGCAAACCCCAGTAAAGCTAAGTAAGATGCTGCCATTTTTACGCACCTTCACGAATCGGCAAGATGCAGTTTTGTTGACTGAGGGTTTTTCACAGGGTTTTAGGCTTGGCTATTCAGGGCCTAGGGCAAGCTTCTCTGCTCGTATTTCATTGTCAGCTCGCAAAAATCCCACAATATTACAATCTAAAATTGATCGCGAAGTTGAACTGGGTCGTGTGGCTGGCCCGTTTGAGTCTGAGCCTTTTCCTCATTTACGTTGTTCACCCGTAGGTCTTGTTCCAAAACAGACTCCTGGGGAGTTTCGATTAATTCATAATCTGTCTTCTCCAGTTGGAAATTCAGTAAATGACACAAGTTTTGATGACGCCAAAACCATGCTATCTAACTTTAATCAGGGTGCCTAGCTTCTGGCCAAATCGGATATAAAATCTGCATTTCGTTTGCTCCCCATTCACCCTGACGATTTTGAGTTGTTAGGTTTTTCTCACGACGGCATGATCTTTTATGATAAGTGTATGCCTATGGGTTGTTCTATATCATGTGTGGTATCGGGCGTTTTAGTACGTTCCTTGAATATTGTACTCGTAAGGTAGCACAATTGCCACGTTTTCTGCATTTTCTTGATGATTTCTTGTTTATGGGACCAAGCACATCTCCCGAGTGCGCACGTTCCCTCAAGGCTTTTCACGTAATTTGTGATCAGTTTGGGGTCCCGTTAGCAGATGATAAAACTGAGGGTCCCACCACTTGCCTGACGTTTCTGGGGCTCGAAATTGATACACTAGCCCAACAGGTACGAATTCCACCTGACAAACTGGTTGCAATCAACCACAAGCTTTGCAGTTCGCTAAGCAAGAAAAAACGTACCCTGCATGATATCCAATCATTGCTTGGCAGTTTGAATTTCCTTTGTAGAGCTGTATTGCCGGGTAGGGCTTTTCTTCGCCGGTTACTTGATTTAACTAAGGGTGTAGCGAAGCCTCATCATAGAATTCGTATTTCGCATGGTGCTCGGGCTGATTTGCAGGTTTGGCAGCAGTTTTTGCTGCATTTTAATGGCACGGTTTTCTTTCCAGCGTCAATTTGGCTCAATTACGACCATTTACACCTGTACACCGATGCGTCTGCAGCGATTGGGTTTGGGGCTTTTTTGATGGGAGTTGGACTCATGGTAAATAGCCCGAGTTTATCAAATCGAGACGTTTTTCGAAAGAATTTCTCGAGTCAGTGTTTCCCATCACTCTTGCATTACTGTTGTGGGGTGAGCATTTGCGCATCAAGAGTGATTTTTTGATGTGATTACCAGGCTGTAATAGGATCATCAATAGACAAACGTCTAAGTGCCCGGTAATTATGCAACTGGTGACCACAAATTCGCTGCCTTGTGGAGACTCACACACAATAGTGAACAAAACATTGTACAGGTCTCCACAGGGCAATTTCTATAGATGAATAGGTCAGGAAACTTATTCTGGTTAAAATAAGAGCATTTTGAAAATTCACTTTCAAAATTGAACACTTTACTACACGGGAACGAAGAAATGTCTCCACAAGGATACAAATTTTGGAATGGGTGCGTACATTGGTGGTTCAGTGTTTGACATGTAATGTTCAGTCCAAATCTCACCATGTGCCAGGCCTTGCTAATGGCGTTGCTGACGTTCTTTCCCGTTTCCAGATGACACGTTTTCGTCATCTCGCCCCAATGCAGACTGCGATATGACTCCCTTGCCTGCCAACCTGTGGAGCAGTTACAGTTAGAAGTTCAAGGTCTTTTGCAAGACTCACTTACACCCCGTACGCATTCATTATATAGCGAGCTTGGAGTCTTTTTTTTATGGTTTTGCGATCTTCACAATTTTGATTCCGAGCGATGTCCTTCTTTACAACAATTGGTGCAGTTCATTGCATTTTTGTCTGTTTCTGGCTCACCGCCGTTATATTAGGATCCCACCAAATTGGTTTAATTAATGTCATGTGCAGCAGATTTAATCAATTTGGTACATTACATTTTTTGTTTTCTAACCTACATGAGATTACCCGGGCAAGCCAACAGTCAGGATTGTCAGGGATTCGTTTGTGACCAGAGCATCTCGTGTGGCGAACGTTTCTCCCTGGGGTATGAGATCAAACAGCTGGCCCACATCCACTGGATGGGTCGACGGGGATGGCAGTTTCACCAAATCAATGAACTAATAACTGAGGCGTGGCACAACGCCACACAGATGCCGGACTTCATCATCTTACACGTTGGGTCAAATGACCTCGGCCTTGTTTACAAGCAGTTGCTGACTTTTATGGCCCGCCATTGCCTTGTTGCCGTCCGCGAGATGTTCCCCCATGCGGTGATTTTCTTCTCAGAGCTCCTGCCACGATTAGTTTACCCCACTGCCTTGAAACAGAGCGCCGTTGAGAGGTCCCGGCGGTCCATCAATCGCGGTATCCATCCCCTTTTCCGGAACACTCCCGGAGGGGTCATTTGGCATCCTGAAATACAGTGGTCCCGTTCTGAGTTGTTTGTTGCCGATGGAGTCCACTTGACAGATGAGGGATACGCATTTCTTATTGCCAATTTTTATAATTCCCTTTTTGGTTATTGTTAAAGTATTATTTACCAATTCTAACTGAGGCTCTTTGGCGGCGGTCATGTTGGAAGTCCCAACATGTCCGTTTGGCGGGAATTGCATTCCAAGACCCCCAATAGGCCTCAGGTGCTTACCATAAAATCAATACTTCATTTGCTGCAGGGCATGGATGGGATAAACAATTCCTAAATCCGGTGGTGGTTACTGTACACATTTTGAGCGGCAAACTTATGAAGGGGGTCAATTACAATTTGTACAAGGAATGCGACTTGATTACTGTTGCTAATTGCATTAAACGAGAACAGTCTTGTTTAACAATAATATGATATGCACTTGCACTGAAGTTTTGTCAATGAATTGAGCTGTTTCGCGAGCCAGCTTCGGCCGGAAACAAAATATGCTGCAAATTTTATGCTGAAAAGTTTCGCGAGTTAGCATCGACCGGAAACAACATATTGCAATTATATGCCGTTATGTTTCCAGTTTTGGACGGAAACAAAATATGCTGCAAATATTATGCTGAACAGTTTCGCGAGTTAGCATCGACCGGAAACAAATTATTGCAAATGGTATGCTGAAAAGTTTCGCGAGTTAGCATCGACCGGAAACAACATATTGCAATTATATGCCGTTATGTTTCCAGTTTTGGACGGAAACAAAATATGCTGCAAATATTATGCTGAACAGTTTCGCGAGTTAGCATCGACCGGAAACAAATTATTGCAAATGGTATGCTGAAAAGTTTCGCGAGTTAGCATCGACCGGAAACAACATATTGCAATTATATGCCGTGATGTTTCCAGTTTTGGACGGAAACAAAATATTGCAAATATTGTGCTGAAAGTTTCGCGAGTTAGCATCGACCGGAAACAAAGTATTGCAAATGGTATGCTAAAAAGTTTCGCGAGTTAGCATCGACCGGAAACTACATATTGCAATTATATGCTGTGATGTTTCAAGCTTTGGACGGAAACAAAATATTGCAAATACTGTGCTGAAAAGTTTCGCGAGTTAGCTTCGACCGGAAACAAGTCATTGCACATAGAAATATGTTTAAGTTCATATATGTTTACCTTATGATAATTGCAGTTTCGCGAGTTAGCATCGACCGGAAACTTTAGACTTTGCCGAATTTAATTGTGAGAATAAAAGGCTGCTCAAGCCACGATGAACATAGAATGGTGAGTTTACTGCCTCTGTTTTGTGTCCAACTTGTTGGTCATGCGGGGATAAACAGTTAATAAAATACATTCAGGGAACTCGACAAAAATGACCAACTCGTAAATAAGGCCCATAGGAATTTATTTGATTGGGTACACCCGGCCTAGTGGTCTCGAACTCGCTCCATTGCCTACTTTATTTTTCTTTCAATAGAGGGCGCGCCACATAAATCTCCACCGTGCACCAAACTCGTTTTGGGGGCAGCAACTCAAGAAATACAAGATGTGAAAAATCGACCAACAGGGAAGTTATTATGACCAAAACGATACAGTGTTTTACGCAATCCGAATGAGAGTCAACGTCGATTTTTTGCGTGTAAAACATTACATTGTTTACGATCATATTTTTTTTTTTTGGTCAGCAGTTTCTCGTAATATTCAATACACTTATGTTACACATGGTGGAAAATCAGGGCTCGACATTTCAATTGAATACACCTCCTATTTCTTGAGTAGTTCATCGGAAACGAGTATGTTCATTTTGTTCAATAGTGCAGCGTCCGTGTTGTTGCTTTGTGGAGACCACTAGTTATGTGGCGCGCCCTCTATTGAACAAATCTTAAATATAAAGCAGGCGCTTTCGTCTTGGTGCCGGTGCGAGAAGTTGGATTTAACGCGCCTTTCTCGAAAGAAACTTTCAGTTGTTCTTTGATGGTTTCTCACTTATTTGAATCTCTTTTTGTAACCATCAAGACCGATCACTGGCCGAACTTAGTATAATACCGGTCAAAAATCCGTCCGCCGAGCTCCTCAATAAAAGTTATACCCTCAAATCTGTTTATATTAGAGGCTTCTAAGAGCCATGGAAGCGGGTAATTGAAGCGATATGGCAATACACCCCTTGTCCGGACTTGGGGCTTCCAATTCAGAGTATTTTGGACGCAATTGGGCCTGAAAGTTGCGCTATTTGGCCATGTTGTGGAGGGATCCGTTTTCAAGATGGCTGCTTGCACTCAGTTGGGAAGCATCACTCGTTTCAGGGGCCGTCTTCTTTGGGCGAGAATTTCTCGAAAAGTCATCGGTCTACCCACCAAAAATTGTAAAAAAATAAAATAAAAGATAACATGTTGATCATCATTTTTTGTGCAGCCTGAACACCTGTGAGAGTTGTGCGTATTTTCTAAGAATTTTGGACAATGGGCATTTATAGCTATTGTCTATGGGCCTCATTCACGAGTCGGCCATCTTGAATTGAAAGTGAGGTAAAATCGTCAATTTTGGAACTTGCGAAGAGAAAACAAGTTAATTCATAATAAATTGCAATCTGCTTCAATAAATAATTTCAAAATTTGAAATTAAACATTCCCTAATGTTTAACACAAACATGGCAGTATAATAAGGCTGCATTGTGCCTACATAAATAATCTGGTGCCATCCCATTCAACAGTTAACAGTTAATAAAATACATTCAGGGAACTCGACAACAATGACCAACTCGTGAATACTATATTTGATTGGGTACACCCGGCCTAATGGTCTAGATCTCGTTCCATTGCCTACTTTATTTTCTTTCATCAAAGTGCGCGCCACATAATTAGTTGTCTCGATCTGCCGTGCACCAAACTCGTTTTGGGGGCAACAACTAAAAAAAAAACAAGATGTGAAAAATCGAATTTTTGACCACTGATTTGTCGTTATGTTAAAAATTACCAGATTTAATTTAATAAGAAACCGACCAACAGTGAAGCTTTTATGACCATAACGATACAGTGTTTTACGCAATCCGAAGGAGAGTTAACGTGGATTTTTTGCGTGTAAAACACTACATTGTTACGATCATATTATTTTTATTGGTCAACGGATTCTCGTAATGTTCAATACACGTATGCTACACATGGTGGAAACTCATTGCTCGAAATT
This sequence comes from Patiria pectinifera, assembly GCA_029964075.1. Classification (NCBI taxonomy): domain Eukaryota; kingdom Metazoa; phylum Echinodermata; class Asteroidea; order Valvatida; family Asterinidae; genus Patiria; species Patiria pectinifera. The sequence goes on from CM057148.1 coordinate 26,393,910, forward strand.
TCAATTGCATACGTCTCCTATTTCTTGAGTAGTTCATCGGAAACGAGTATGTTCTTTTGTTCAATAGTGCAGCGTCCATGTTGTTGCTTTGTGGAGACCACTAGTTATGTGGCGCACCCTCTATTGAACAAATCTTAAATATAAAGCAGGCGCGTTTGTCTTGGTGCCGGTGCGAGAAGTTTGATTTAGCGCGCCTTTCTCGAAAGAAACTTTCAGTTGTTCTTTGATGGTTTCTCACCTATTTGAATCTTTTTTTGTAACCATCAAGACCGATCACTGGTCGAACTTAGAATAATACCGGTCAAAAATCCGTCCGCCAAGCTCTCAAATCTTTTTATATTAGAGGCTTCTGAGAGCCATGGAAGCGGGTAATTGAAGCGATATGGCAATACACCCCTTGTCCGGACTTGGGGCTTCCAATTCAGAGTATTTTGGACGCAATTGGGCCTGAAAGTGGCGCTATTTAGCCATGTTGTGGAGGGATCTGTTTTCAAGATGGCTGCTTGCACCCAGTTGGGAAACATCACTCGTTTCAGGGGTCGTCTTCTTTGGGCGAGAATTTCTCGAAAAGTCATTGGTCTACCCACCAAAAATTGTAAAAAAATAAATAAAAGATGACATGTTGATCATCATTTTTTTGTGCAGCCTGAACACCTGTGAGAGTTGTGTGTATTTTCTAAGAATTTTGGACAATGGGCATTTATCGCTATTGTCTATGGGCCTTACTCAAGAGTCGGCTATCTTGAATTGAAAGTGAGGTAAAATCGTCAAGTTTGGAACTTGCGAAGAGAAAACAAGTTAATTCATAATAAATTGCAATCTGCTTCAATGAATAATATTCAAAATTTGTAATTAAACATTCCCTAATGTTTAACGCCGTATTTAAAAAACACACAAACATGACAGTACAATAAGGCTGCATTGTGCCTGCATAAATAATCTGGTGCCATTCCAAATAACAGTTGACAGTTAATAAAATACATTCAGGGAATTAATTGAAACGTTTAGGCCTATTTTCTTAAAATCATATTAAATGTATTATTCCCCGGTTCACGTCAATTTTCAAACGGAATGTGTCAAATGATATGTTTAAAAATCGTACGCAATTTCAATCCAATGCAGCTTTCTTGATTAAAACGCTTAGGCCTATTTTCTTTGAATCATATCAAATGTATTCTTCAAAGCTTCACGTCAATTTTCAAACGGAATGTGTCAAATATTATGTTTAATAATTGTACGCAATTTCAATCAAATGCAATGTGTTGTTCTTGAGTTATCGTCTCAACAAAGAGTGTCAAAAGAGACTAAAATTCGGAATTCTTGTTCCTAATTCAAACGCTTTGGCCTATTTTCTTTAAATCATATTAAATGTATCATTCCACGGTTGTGTCCATGTTTGATAATGGTACGCAATTTCAATCCAATGCAATAGTTTGTTCTTGAGTTAACGTCTCAACAAAGAGCGTCAAAAGAGACTAAAATTCGGAATGAATTTTTCGTGATTTAATTAAACGCTTCTACCTATTTTCTTTAAATCATATTAAATGTATTCTTTCTTGGTTCTCGTCAATATGGTTAATAAATCTGACGCAATTTCAATTCAATGCAATAAGTTGTTCTTGAGTTATTGTCTCAACAAAGAGTGTCAAAAGCGACTAAAATTCGGAATTATTGTTCGTAATTGAACGCTTGGTTCTATTTTCTTTAAATCATATTAAATGTATTATTCCACGGTTCACGTCAATTTTCAAACCGAATGTGTCAAATGTTATGGTTAATAATCGTACGCAATTTCAATCCAATGCAATGTGTTGTTCTTGAGTTATCGTCTCAACAAAGAGTGTCAAAAGAGACTAAAATTCGGAATTCTTGTTCCTAATTCAAACGCTTTGGCCTATTTTCTTTAAATCATATTAAATGTATCATTCCACGGTTGTGTCAAATGTTATGGTTAATAATCAGACGCAATTTCAATGCAATGCAATATGTTGTTCTTGAGTTATCGTCTCCACAAAGAGTGTTGTATTTTTGTTTAATGGGCAGATTGTGATATCCGTATTGACAATAGCTCATTTGGTTCAGGGTGTTTGTGTTTAAGGATGTCTTCGTCGTGCTCCCTTCTCAGCAACATGCTGAGCAATACCATCTCTCCACCGAAGAAGAACCATTCTTGAGAAGGTGGTCTACATCTGATGTCAACTGGATAGCTTGTGGCGTGGATGGGCAGGAATGGATCAGATCATCCATGTATTACTGTCGTGCTGCAGTATCCAAAAAGGCCTCAGAATATGTAGGTTTTAACTTCTCAGCGATCTGCAGCATGACAAAGCTGGCCAGAGCAGTTGAAGGTTTATCTCGAAATGTAACCCTCATCATCTGATAGACATCTGGTTTTCTGAAACTATCAAGGTTTCGCCACATGAAACGACGGACCTCAGTGTCCTCCGCTTTTAACCACACTTGGAGGGACATCTTAGAAATATCCCCAACAATCGCCACTAGATCCTCTCAGAGACGCAGCAGTATCCCAAGCAGATCTCCAATCAGATATGACCCTCCATAGAGAAAGAAATTCAGCGAGACTCCCTGATACTGGATGACAGGGTTAAAGACAACTTTCAAAGTAGTGCTAACCTTCTTTGGTCGGTATACTCTATGAAGAGGTAGATAGTAGACATGTCCCACAACGGGTTCGTATGAATTCACTCGTGCAGCCCAACCCTTCTCGACATACTCCTTGACAGCCTTCTCACACATGCTAGCCTTGTCGGGATTCTTGGACAAACGTTGATCTAAAGACACCAAACGTTTCTCAGCCAGAGGATTATTCGATAGGAGGGACGGGTCGTGCTTCCATGGCAGTTCCATCACATATCGACCTCCCTCCTTGTGATAAGAGCTTTCAAACATCTCAATTGCTCTGTTGTCTTCCTTGGACATGACATCCACTTAACAACAGCTACAGCTCGGTGTTCCTACACCCAAAGCCTCCTACACCCAAAGTCGTAAAGGTTGCTCAGATCTAAACGATCCTTCGTGACGTCACTGACAGACGACCTTGAAGTTGAAGTGTTCAACTGAACCAATTACAAACGATCCAAGCGGGGTCTTCTTCCCCACTTGCTTAAATTGTAAACCCTGTCGAAAGTCCTCTTCAGCATGCAGATGACTGTACTGGACTCCAAAGATGAGGGCAATCGGTCCGAGTAAAGATCACAGGCTTTTTGCAGATGACTGCTTGCTTTACACCCCAATTCCTACCGACGGGGACACCAGCACCTTGCAGAATGACCTGAAGCTCCTGGAAAACTGGCAAGACACCTGGTTAATGAACTTTAATGCAAGCAAGTGCTGCACCATGACCATAGGCAAGAGAAACCCACCTCAGCATGATTACAAGTTTTGCAATCAAGTTTTGGACAGCGTCTCATCTCAAAAATACCTTGGTGTTCACATATCTTATACCCTCAGCTGGAACATCCATGTTCAGGAGTCCATAAAGAAAGCTCAAAGAGTGCAGGATGTTATCCGCAGGAATTTGTGGAGCTGTAACAGTGAAGTGAAAACAACTGCCTATTTGAGCTTAGTGAGACCACTCTTAGAATATGCTGCATTCGCATGGGACCCCTCAACAAAGCAGAACATTAACTCACTTGAAAGAGTTCAACGTCAAGCAGCTAGATTTTGCACAGGAAACTACCAAAGGGATACGGGAACTGTTACTAAACTTCTGGGTGACTTGGGATGGGACACACTACAGAACAGAAGAAATCAACAGAAATTATGTCTGCTCTACAAGATGAAAAATGGGTTGGTCGACATTACACTTCACAACTATGTTCAGCCTAATACCAGAGATACAAGGGGAAACAACCAAAAATTCATTCAAGTCAGTCACAAAGCCAGGGCCTTCAAAGATTCATTCTTCGTGTCAACTGTTAAACACTGGAACTCACTCTCCTCGGCTGCTGTGAACAGTGCAACACTAGCTGAATTCAAGGGACATATCAGTAATATCCACCAGTAGTCTATTTCCACAGCGCAAGTTAGCGTTGATGTATCCGGCAGGATATTTTGCTGACTTAACCAATGGAGATGGAGATGAGATGAAGGAGGAATGCCACATACGATCTAAAGGAGAAACGCTAAGCACAGTGCGGTTCCATCTCATGGGCCTCTTTCTCATAATCTTCTCCTGCAGACAATGGCGCAATCCAAACTTTACCCCGGGACTAGAATTCTGCTTCAAGCGACCGCCTCCATTAACTGAAATTTTCAGTGGTTCTCTTTTAAAAAAATCTCTACGAATGATAGTGGTTTCTGCGGCAGTATCAATTAGAACGTTACGTACATCCCTGACCCTTCCATTTCCATCTCTGAAAGTCACACGAACAGCAGGCAGAATCCCATCTCTTTCCAATGTGGAAACATGGGGGATCGAAGTGGATCAAAGGATCATGTACTCTAGTGCAACCATTCCTGTTGCATCTCTGCTTGCACCTATACACCCCTTACCCCTGTGGCCACGGAAGAGACACGAGTAGCAGAGGCGGTGGTCCTTCACAATCTTGAAACGTTCTGTGGAGGTAGACTTCATGAAAGTGGGAGAGTCCATCACTCTGTAGGGCAACTCGCAGACGTAGCACTTGATGCCTCTTTTAGGGTTTCCTCTCGCTCGTGGCATTGACACCTTAGATTCCTGACCCAGTGCTGGCTGCCAGTATTGGGCCAGTATGAGATTGCACATTGTCGCGGGACCGGGCTAGTTCATGATGTCGTATAACTGAATCACTAAGAAAACCAGTACATGTATTGGACGGAATCCGGGCCAATACACTATGCCTGAGTTAATCCTGTACTAATCAATGACAGCACCGATTCTGGGCCGATATAGCATGTCAGAATCGAACTAGTACTAAGCCAACATTGTTCTAGAACTCGGCCAATTATGAAGACAGAACAGGGCCGCAAATGGGCCACTTCTAGTTCACCTGTACTGGGCGAATGCTAGCTTGCCATAACTGGTTCAGTATACCGGCTTGCATATACATGCAGGCCGGTACATATGATGCCATACCTAAACCAGGAGAATACCAGTTATTGGACGGATTCTGTGTGATTACACTCAAAAAACAATTTGTTACGATAACCAATATCCGAAAGTTTTTAACCAATTTTGATTGGGTAATACGTGTCCAACCGGCTTTGTGGTCAAAATGATAAATTTGGATTGATAAAAACTTCATGGTTGGTTATGACAACACATTTTGTTCTTGATCAAACCCCACCAATATGAAATGGTAACACAAGACCAATAGTGGTGAGTCATCTCAACGAAGAATTTGGTTTTCATTATAATTTTAACCAAATCTGATTGGTTGATGGAATAACAAAAAATCCTTTGCATTTTTTTTTTGGGGGGGGAGGGGGTAATCTAACCAATCATACGGTCCTGTGACCAATATACATATACTCCTAAAAAAGATGAATAAATAAATCGAATTAACCCTCGCGACTGACCTTGTCAAAGATTATACTTTATCACCGTAGGTTTTCGGCAAAAATATAAATTTAGATATTTACAGTTACACCAGAGAAAGACAAAATGGCACTTCTTTTCGTGGCTCGCTTTAACTGAACATTTTATTCCGTGGTTAAAAAGAATAAGATCTGATCCTGCAAACAATTATACTTCTCAGCACTAAAAAAAAGTTATGAAAAATAAAAATAATGGGCTACGAGAAGCCTAGGATCGACATACAAAGTTTTAGGGCAGAGACATATTAATTGTAAATTACATTGCATTAAATAAATTACAGTTTCAATTTGCGTTCGTCTACACGTTATCTTTAAAATTAATTGGAGCATTGAATTGAATTGTGGACAGATGATTGGCCATAAAAAGAAAACAAACTAGACCCAAGATTGAAACGAAATATTGTTTTTGTCTCCAAAAACAGTGTCTTGTGTCGCGACACGGAGAACAACTTGGCGATGGGCTGCAGTGGCAGTCCAAACAGAACATTAGCCTCACTTTTGCACAGGAACGATAGGGAACGTCTACACGCTATCTTTAAAATTAAATGGAGCATCAAATTGAATTGTGGACAGATGATTTGTTATAAAAAGAAGACAAACTAGACCGAAGATTTAAACGAAATATTGTTTTTGTCTTCCTAAACAGTGTCTTGTGTCGCCACACGGAGAACAACTTGGCGATGGGGTGCAGTGGCAGTCCAAACAGAACATTTGCCTCACTTTAGGACAGGAACGATAGTCCACGTCTAGTCTACACGCTATCGCAAAAAAATAATTGGAGTATTGAATTGAATTGTGGACAGATGATTGGTTATGAAAATTAGACAAACTAGACCGAAGATTTAAACGAAATATTGTTTTTGTCTCCCTCAACTGTGTCTTGTGTCGCGACACGGAGAACAACTTGGCGATTGGCTGCAGTGTCAGTCCAAACAGAACATTTGCCTTACTTTTGGACACGAACGATAGTCCACGTCTACACGCTATCGCAAAAAATAATTGGTATATTGAATTGAATTGTGGACAGATGATTGGTCATGAAAAGAAGACAAACTAGACCGAAGATTTAAACGAAATATTGTTTTTGTCTTCCAAAACAGTGTCTTGTGTCGCGACACGGAGAACAACTCGGCGATGGGCTTCAGTGTCAGTCCAAACAGAACATTAGCCTCACTTTTGCACAGGAACGATAGGGCACGTCTACACGTTATCTTTAAAATTAATTGGAGCATTGAATTGAATTGTGGACAGATGATTGGCCATAAAAAGAAAACAAACTAGACCCAAGATTGAAACGAAATATTGTTTTTGTCTCCAAAAACAAGGTCTTGTGTCGCGACACGGAGAACAACTTGGCGATGGGCTGCAGTGGCAGTCCAAACAGAACATTTGCCTTACTTTTGGACAGGAACGACAGTCCACGTCTACACGCTATCGCAAAAATTAAATGGAGCATCAAATTGAATTGTGGACCGATGATTTGTTATAAAAAGAAGACAAACTAGACCGAAGATTTAAACGAAATATTGTTTTTGTCTTCCTAAACAGTGTCTTGTGTCGCCACACGGAGAACAACTTGGCGATGGGGTGCAGTGGCAGTCCAAACAGAACATTTGCCTCACTTTAGGACAGGAACGATAGCCCACGTCTAGTCTACACGCTATCGCAAAAAAATAATTGGAGTATTGAATTGAATTGTGGACAGATGATTGGTTATGAAAATTAGACAAACTAGACCGAAGATTTAAACGAAATATTGTTTTTGTCTCCCTCAACTGTGTCTTGTGTCGCGACACGGAGAACAACTTGGCGATTGGCTGCAGTGTCAGTCCAAACAGAACATTTGCCTTACTTTTGGACACGAACGATAGTCCACGTCTACACGCTATCGCAAAAAATAACACATTTTACCATATAACTGGTAAAATTTATTATACTCAGCGCAAAATCCAATTTGATCGTACTTGTGGGAGTTCATTAATTGTACAGCATACAGTGTGCATGAGTATCCTGATTAAGGAAGGTTGTATGCAAATTGGGATTCTGAACACCCCTGGGCAACCAATTAAAACAGAACATCGCTTGCGGGACGTGCGCAAACTTCATTGCGGACGTTGTATGCACTCTCCCTTTATTTTGCCGCGCTAGGATTGCGCGGCAGCCAATCAGCGCATTGTTTTCTATCGGGAGTGGGCAGATTCACTTTTAGTCACGACTTCAATCTAGAAACATCAACGCTCGATTGAAAACTTTTTTACACCCGAATTTCGGGTTTAATTAGAAGTTGATTACGAGCAATTGGCGCGTGAGGAGTCCGCAAAGACAAGGACATGCCAAGAGGTAGGCCCAAACGCAGGCCAGAGTCCGTACGGCCGTCACAGGGGCCACGAAAGAAAGCTTGCAGATCTTCGTCAGCGCCACAGAGAAGCTCGGCACGTCAGGCCGCAGTCCATGTCGCCGAGATTCACGGTGGGCCAAGTGTCGTCAGGGCACCAGGTCAGCATGCTACAGGTATATCGGCGCTGTCCATGCCTGATGAGCCACGTCAGACGGCGGCTTCAGTCCAGTTTACAACAGAGCACCAGGCATCGATGGGTATGCCAAGTCATTATGGATATGGGCAGCCTTCACCTTTGACCCAGTGGGCACCGTTGGATCAGGCAGCGCAGTCGGCACCGTTGGATCAAGCAGTGCAGTCGGCACCGTTGGATCAAGCAGCGCAGTCGGCACCCGTGATAGACGCAGCGAGGCCTGTTGCATCCACGATGTTAGCCGCGACTTATGGAGCAACTGGTGGGATGGCGGCCAGCTCTTCGGCGGCTATGCCTCCGGTGGTACAGCCACTAGGCCTATAGTCCGTGGGACGAGGCCTTTTTTTCGCTCGTTACGCGATCTGGTTTTCCGAATTTTTTCTAATATTTCTCATTCTATTTATCAAAAATAGAAAGCGCTAACAAACCATGTTCCCGCATTCGTGGGTGGTTTGGGACTTCACAAATGAATTTTAATTAACATCAAATTCGAGGTTACAGCCAAAATATCGTTAGACAAATATAACGCCCGAGAGAGGATAAAAATTAACCAATAACGTGCAAGGTTTGTGTTGCGTCGCCAAAGAACCAATCAAATTGCACGTTCTATATACGTCGACAAGAGGCGAGTCCAACATGGCGTCGTCCATGTCGTCGGAAGCAAGTACCGAGTCCGAGACCGCAGCGGAGACAGAAGGTGAAAATGCTCCAAAAACATCAGTTCAGTGTCTCATGCACTTTCCGACTGGAAAGGGTGAAGTGCAGTTATTTACGGAGCACAGCTGGTCACGTTTCCTTGAGTATACCGACGTCTGGAAGGCCGTCACAAAAGGACCGCAAGCCGAGATAGCAAGGGCCAAGCCAAGGCAGTTCATCGCCAAAACATGCGCCACGTCAGCCGGCGCAAGTGTTGCTACGGATCAGCATGATCAGCCCGTCAGTATGCGGCCACGATCCTAGAGAATGCCGGTCATCATCGGTGAGATACAAATCGTACACTTCCCTTCACTTCGAGATTGTGTAATATAAATGTCTATTAAAAGGTTACAACGCCATGTTCACGGGTCTAGTCCATGACCAGATGACTTGACTATTTTATGATCATGATGATCGAGATAAAATAAGGGCAAGGGCATTAAGGGGGGGGGGGGCTCTGAAAATTCATGGCATAGGGGGGCCTGCATGCACAGTACGTGTAGATTTTTATGCCTTCCTAAAACTACTAAAGCCCCTGTCATCATGGTCATACTACGTGGAGCCTCCTTTGCGTATCCTAATTCCTTATGAGTTCCTTATCAAAATTTTTCAATACGCAGCCGTACGCTCAAAACGTCAATTTTTTTTGGATTACTTTGACTTATGTGCGACGCACATGTAGCGTACAAGTAACGAATTCAGCCCATCCATTGCGTATGAGATGCGTATGTGTTGCGTATGCAGTGCACAACGTTATTTTTTGGGCTGCGAATAGGTCAGTATGCAGTGCGCATGCCGAGCGTATTCCGGACGCACCCGACTTATGCCGACCGCATGCTTGACGCACTTCTGAGCGTATTCCCGCCACATTTCCGCCGCTCGCCGTCCAGCGTGCGTTGCATCTGCGCTGCAAGTACGCTATGTATAGGTCCAATACAGGCGGCTCATATGCAGACGGGGTGCGTCACGAACACATAGCGTACTCATAACGCACTCGACCGATGCGGGACCGATGCGCTGCGTATTTATAACTTATGACCTGCGTAACAGCGTATGCAGCGTAGTTTTGTGCATGCCAAAAACTATCCTGTGTACTGGGCCGTACCATGCGTATATATGCATACATAAAACCTACACAAAACGATAGAGATGCATATGAGGTGCGTATTGTGCGTACGACTGCGTATGAAACAAATGTCAATGCGCAACTCATAAGGAATTAGGATGTTAGTGCCTTGCAATTGTGTAGTCATGGTAGGCCTATTGGTCATGTTGGTACTACGTAAATGTAAACCTCCACATTTTCTTTCTGTATAGGTCATGCTACAGTCAGTACACTGACAAGTCCAAGGTGAAGAGAGCAGTTCAAGCCCAGCAAAAAGAGAAGTCTAAAGTTGCAGGTACATTTTATTTGTATAGAAACTGCTGCTTCCATTTCTATTCATTAACAAATTTGGTAACCTTCATGAAAAAAAAAAACTGCAGGGGAGGATGGTGTGATAAACTTATACAAGTATATTTGTGAGGTGCTGTTGATAATCTCCCTCCCCCAGTATTTATCCGATGTCTGTAACTAAGTTACACTGCACAACTGTTGTCATATAGTTCAGTTCACACAGTGTCCATGTGAAATGTATTTTGTTTACGAAAAGACAGTCCAAAGAGTTTAATGTATCTTTGAAAGCTATAAAAACGCAATGTACGTGTAATGTAGGGAGGAAAGGGAGTCCACCTGGGCTAGTGTACCATCCACAAATATATACATGGCCATGTACATGCACTTGTGTATACCAGTATTAGGCCCAAGAACTGATAACTTTCTTTCCATTTATTTGTAATTTCAAAGAAGGGGAAAGTTTTAATGTATACTGTTGTTTACCCTCCCCAACCGACACCCCCCCCCCAAAGATAATCTCACAAATTTAAGGAAGAAACATGACATATACCCTCCTGATTTTGTTTCTTTGAGAGCAACACAACATTTTCATTGAAAAAAATGGCCTTATTTCAATAAATACAACCAAATAAATGTTAATTACATGTAAACAGTTGAATAAGATTGTATTTTCTGTTTCTCTACTGTATTCTAGAAACTGAAACAGCCAAAAAGGTTCCCCACCCCCCTATGAAAACGAAAAGACTCCGTTCAGCCACGCAAACGGTTTCCAAGACTGCAGCAAGATCACAACATGTTTTTCCCAAACAGTGCATCCTTTGCAGGAAGGAGAAGTGTGTGACCTGCCAAGTCACAAGGAAGAGGGGGCAAGAACCCCTGGTCACATGTACTACCCTACAGGCTGAAAGATTGCTACAGGCGGCGGAAGACAACAACAATGAAGAACTTCTTATGCACATTGTCAAATCCAAAATGGATGTGCTCAGAATTGTTTCAGTGCATTTGTGTAATTGCTCTTATTGTTTCTTGTATTTGACACTTATACATGTACTGTAATTGCAGAAATTCAACTGAGGAAGTGCCATTGCATTGGTGTGGTCAGAATAATTGATATCTGTGAAAACACATTTGTGTTTGTTTACAAACTGGCATTTTTTGTTTTAATTTCTTTTTCATGAAGGCTGTTAACCAAATTGGTAAAAAGATACATGTAACACTGCATAAGGTGTGTTTGAAGTTGTATTAAACCCTTATGAATGTTTGATGTGGTGTATATTGGGATTTGGGGAATGGATAGGGCCAAAAAGGAAATAATTGGTTGTATCGTCATTTAAAACAGAAGTTCAAGAAACAAATGTATACTAGATGGTTTTGAATCTAAGTTTTTACTTAAAGTGGAATGCCTGCACACCTTAAACAACTTTTGTAAAGTTATCTGCTACTGGAAGCTGTTCTTTTGGGGCTCTTTCTTCTGGGGAGGATCTTTGTCATTTAATTTGGAATACATGAACTCATCCTGTTTGAGGTACCTGCCATCTTTACTTAAATTGTTCATTCAAGAAAACAACACTAACTGATTAAGATTTTTCCATCTGTGTATTTCTTTTGGCTGAATGCAGTATGTCATGTACAGCACATCCAAGTTGGAATAAAAAAAGTTATAGAAACAGTATTTGGATCGTATTTGTTATTTATTGTTTCAAATCGTTCTTATCAAATTTAATCTAAATTTAAATCAATTTAAGTATGACACCTGCCCCAATTTAATGATGATCATGCGTTTCAGCTAACTAGCAGCCATTTAGAGAAGATTGACTGATTTACAGTTTTTGTGGGATATCATAACGAAGCAACTTGCAAGTTCTGGGGCTCATGGGTTTTACACATTATTCTTTCATAAAGGCTTGTCATTTACAAGATATTTTATAATATAAGGAACTCCCTGGTTATTTCAAATTTAATTTAACTGTAATAAGCATCTTGCTTTAGAAATAATTACAAATAAAAAGGCTAGAATCTAACATTAAACAAATGTTCAGCAAGACGGGCGAACCCGCCTCGCGCGCGCATGCATTGCGTGTAACATGTATATTTGCTGTGTCAAAAGAGGGCGCTATTTCTTTCTTTTTTCTCATGCACAATTCGTGCGTGTTTTTGTCGTAGAATTTCTCATTCCCAAACAATTCTTGGACCGGGGAACAACGTTTTTCTGATATGGTACACCATAATCTACATATCTGGCAAGTTTTATAAAATTCGGTGAACCAGATCGCCTATCTCGAAAACTAAAGCGTTTTCGGGCTCTCGTCCCACGGACTACTAGTCGGGAATCAGCCAGCGGTTTTTGCCTCTACTCCCCAAGGCCAAGGGTCGGGTGAGTTCCGTGGGGTCATGGGAAATAGTAGGTCATTCCCATCTGCTGCAAGCTTAATTTCTACCATGGGCATGATGGGGGAAGTTCCAAGTAGGCCTAGGCCAATATTTACATCTCCAAGCATGACATCTTGCATTTCAAGTGGGCAAACAGTGGGTTTTCCTCCAAGCCAAGTGGGGGGACGAATAGCTGAGGCACCGTTATATAATAGTGCTAGTGGTATACCTATATATTCAGTTGCGTCGCCCCCCTATCCAATCACTGCTACAAATGACACACATTTGTATACTGTTCCGTGGGGCATGGGTAACAATGTAGCCAGTAACGTAGGTAGTGGTTTGTCGGCACCCTTGGTTAATAACCTACCGGGGATTGCAATCGATGGGGTTTCCGGAAATCCGAAACCTATCCCTCGCGTTCAGTCCACATCATTGATTGGGGGGCATGTTTCTCAGTCATTAAAAGACAAAATTTGGCGGAATGAGTATGTAGACATGTCACTGTTGTTCGCGGATAGCGCTTCGGAGGTACTTGCGCGGTCTAACAAAGCGGAAGAAGTCGCGCTAGTCATTGAAAACGACAAGATGTTTTTGCGTTCAAATCAGGCCAAAACAAGCCGTCAAAAGAAAATGGACACATGGGACAAGTGGGTGTCAGCTTTTCATACTTTTATGGCAATATACCTGGTTAAGTTTCCTTCTCGGGTTAACGAACTACTGAAATACACTGAGATTGTCCGCACGGCATCGGTTCAGTTCCCTGGCCGCAGTTGGCGATTATATGACGAACAGTTTCGTCTCCGGCTTGAAGCCCAGCCCCACAAATCTTGGGGTGAGCTTGATGTCGAATTGTGGCTGACGGTCGCGTCTTACGAAGCGGCCCCTGCCGCATTCGGAGGGGCACCGCGGGCTGCACCGCACACGGTCACTCGCATATGCTTTGCGTTCAACAGTCCGAACGGCTGTAAGTTCGTCAACTGTAAATATCAGCACAAATGCGCTGCATGTGGTCGTCACGGACACGGTTCGCCAACATGCAGATTTCCTGGCATACACACGCGCCTCCAAACAGGGGGGGCAAGGGGGTTTTCGGGGAAAGGCTATGCACACTCTGTTCAACAAACAGCCTTGGCCGGCAGTCAGGTAGATTCAGCTGGAACAAAGAAAAATGCACATGCTTTGGTGACTGGGAAAGCTAATTTTCGTGCTCCCAACCCCAATTAAATTGTCAGTGCTGCACTCACTGCTTTGCGATTATGACAACATTTTAGACAAAGCAATTTTGTTGGAAGGGTTTTTCAATTGGATACAGTGGCCCTAGGTTTCGTAGGGATTCAGACTGCCTTCAATCAGCTTCATCGAACCCGGATATGGTCAAACTGAAATTGGAAAAAGAAATTCAAGCAGGCAGGATTGCCGGGCCTTTCGCGCACCCCCCCTTTGAAAATTTGCAATGTTCACCCATCGGGTTAGTACCCAAGAAGGAACAGGGCACTTTTCGGTTGATACATCATCTCTCGTTCCCATACGGGGGTTCAATTAATGATTTTATAGAGGAAGAACAGTGCAAAGTACGGTATGCATTGTTTGACGAGGCTGTAGATTTAGTTGTTCAAGCAGGAAAGGGGGCGTGGCTAGCAAAATCAGATATCAAATCGGCTTTCCGCCTGTTACCAATCACCCCGCTCGATTATGACTTGCTCGGTTTCAAGTTTGAAAATCAGTTTTACTTTGACAAATGTCTTCCCATGGGGTGTGCCATGTCGTGTGCGCTTTTTGAGAAGTTTAGCTCTTTTCTAGAATTTAGTGTTCGCAAGATGGCCAAAGAGGGTGATGTAACACATTATCTAGATGATTTTTTGTTTGTTGGCCCATCGAGACAGTCATGTCAGACACGCCTAGACAGTTTTCAAGCATTATGTGGGGAACTTTGTGTTCCCATTGCTACGGAAAAAACAGAAGGTCCGTCGCAGGTTCTCACATACTTGGGGCTTGAAATTGATGTGAATCAGTGGCAGGTAAGGGTCCCGCCCGACAAAGTAGCAATGCTCACCAATAAAGTGCGGGCTATGCTTGCTAAGCCAAAAGCAGAGTTAGTGCAAATCCAGTCCCTTGTCGGTTCTCTTAATTTCGTGTGCAAGGCTGTGTCGCCGGGTCGGGCGTTTATTAGGCGGCTTATTGCTTTGTCAAAGGGGTTAAAGCGACAATGGCATAGGGTGCGGATAACGAAGGGCGCAAAGCTTGATTTATTGATGTGGTTGACATTTTTGCGAGATTACAATGGTGTCACCCCACTGCTGAAGCATGAATGGGAATCTTCGGCAACACTTGAGTTTTTCACAGATGCAGCGGCTTCAATTGGTTTTGGGGCTTATTTTCAAGGGAAATGGTTGCAAGGCCGTTGGCGGCAAGGAACATCATATACACCCTCCATTGCCCTCTTGGAATTGTATCCTGTAGTTGTAGCCATCCTTGTGTGGGGGCCTATCTTAGCCAATCACAGAGTTCGGTTTCACTCTGATAACATGGCAGTGGTCCACATGATTAACGGACAATCTGCTCAATGTGAAAAGTGCATGCACTTAATTCGTTTACTTGTGTTAGAGTGTTTGAAGTTCAATATCATCTTCAAGGCAGCTCACATTCCAGGTGTATTTAATGACAAAGCTGATGCATTATCTCGTTTTCAGATGCAGCGCTTCTTTGCCTTAGCCCCCCAGGCCGAGCCAGTGATGACTCCGCTTCCAATTCTTCCCCAAGTATGGTAGATCTGGAAATACATAGGTTGCTACAGTTGGCTTTTGCGCGAAATACACACAAGGCATACAATTCGGGGTGGAATAATTTTTGTGGTTTCCTTCAATCCACACACAGTAGTCGGGTCGTGAATCCGCAGTGCATAGGTGAGTTCATCGCCTGGCTTTCCATCCGGCGATATTCCCCATCAACAATTGCAACATACGTCGCGGGGGTAAGTTGTAAGTACAAGTTAATGGGCAGACCAGACCCAACTGATTCGTATATGGTTACAAAATTACTCGAAGGTTGTAGGCGTGGGGTTTCGCGAAGAGACCGCAGGTCACCAATATCGCTGGCGCTGCTTTCGCGCATTATGGCAATTTTGCCTGAAGTTTGTTCATCACATTATGAAGTGACATTGTTTCGCTCTGCTATGCTTCTTGCATTTTTCGGTTTCTTACGAGTTAGTGAGTTCACGGCAAATTCGCGGGGGGATGTGCAGCCTGCAGTTTTGCACATTTCAGACATACGCTTCTCCAACGGCTGCGAGTCAGTAACGTTGGCACTGCGCCAGTCTAAGACAAATCAGCGTGGCCCCCCTCAAATTGTTCTTGTAGGTCGGTGGGCTGATGCCACTCTCTGCCCTGTTGCAGCGCTTCAACAATTTGTTCAGAATCGCCCAAGAACACAAGGCCCCCTCTTTTGTCACATTGATAGTCAACCACTTACTCGTTACCAGTTCAATAGAGTTTTGCAGTCTGCGTTGTCAGGCTGTGGCATCACGAATTCACATTATAGATCCCACTCATTTCGTATGGGGGCAGCATCTACTGCATATGCATTGGGCCTTCCCTTCACAGACATACAGCGTATGGGTCGATGGCGGTCAGACGCGCTAGCCAGTTACCTCCGCCCCTTCCCCATAGTCAATTTTCACAGGGATTAAGCAAATAATTTTATTTGATTTGTAGGTGTTCATCCACGTGAGCAACGCTGTGCTGGGATAGTGGGGGATTCACTGGTTCGATGGGCAGCATTTGATATGGGTATCCCTGTGCAATGGAATGGGCGAAGTGGAGCACGCTTGAATCAATTAGCATATTTGTTGGACGGCATTGGTGATGTAGACATTATAGTAATGCATGTTGGTACTAATGACTTAGTGCAGCTCAACTTCTATGCGATTCGGCATACTCTAGCCGTCATGCTGGCAGAATGTCGGGAGAGATTTCCTAACACCAAACTTGTTTGGTCATGTATATTACCCCGGCTATTTTACTATGGTGCACAATCCCAAAAATCCATGGAACACATACGGCGAGCGACTAACCGCTGGGCTAGGTCACAATGTCGCAGGCTGGGAATCAGTGTACTTGATCACCCCCAATTTCATTGGTCTGCCGCTCACCTCTACCGGAGAGATGGGGTTCACCTCTCTCCGGAGGGTAATGCAGCCTTTCGAGAAAATTTGCGCTCCTGCATTTTGTCGCTAATGTAAGTTCCTGCAGTGATGGTGCTTGTTTCTTATGTGGGTCGCTTTTCGCGTTTGGCATTTTTATTGGTGCCCCAGAAGAGAACGAGCCCCATAATGCTGGTTTTGAGTGAACATTTGACTACAGTGTACTTAACTAAATTCAACTTGGTAACTAAATTCATTGTGGCCCGTGATGTGCCTCATGGGCTGATCCAGTAACATGTTAATCTCGAATCTACATGTACATGTATAGCCTATGATTTACCACAATGGCTATACCCCCACTACATGTGCCTGCTGTGGGGAATGTGTTTTTAATTAAGTGCTGAAGTTATAGCACCTTACCTGTTATGTTAACTGGTTTTATCGCCTGATTTAATAGGCTTTCACAACGGCCGTTGTTGGTGGGTAGTGGTCACTGGGTATCACTATCGTCATTGTGGTCTTGGGTATCACAATCAGTTTTCTTGTGAGCATCAAACTACGTGAGGTGGTCATGGGTACCTCCTAATGTTTAATGTTAATGTTAATGTGCTCTATATATCCGGTTTGCCCTTAATCTTTGGTATTCCGGTTGAAGAAGGTTGATTAAAACATTGAAGCTGTGGCGAGAGACACAACAAACTTTTCTCCTGCGTGATTCCTTTTTGTAGTATGAGTATAACACATTTTACCATATAACTGGTAAAATTTATTATACTCAGCGCAAAATCCAATTTGATCGTACTTGTGGGAGTTCATTAATTGTACAGCATACAGTGTGCATGAGTATCCTGATTAAGGAAGGTTGTATGCAAATTGGGATTCTGAACACCCCTGGGCAACCAATTAAAACAGAACATCGCTTGCGGGACGTGCGCAAACTTCATTGCGGACGTTGTATGCACTCTCCCTTTATTTTGCCGCGCTAGGATTGCGCGGCAGCCAATCAGCGCATTGTTTTCTATCGGGAGTGGGCAGATTCACTTTTAGTCACGACTTCAATCTAGAAACATCAACGCTCGATTGAAAACTTTTCCCACCTCCTCCCCTACATTCCTCCATGGTGGAAGAGAGGGGGATATTCTGTATTTAGTACAGCACTATTGTTTGGGGCACAAAAGTGGTTATTTCTGGGCATTTTTATTGGTGCCCCAGAAGAGAACGAGCCCCATAATGCTGGTTTTGAGTGAACATTTGACTACAGTGTACTTAACTAAATTCAACTTGGTAACTAAATTCATTGTGGCCCGTGATGTGCCTCATGGGCTGATCCAGTAACATGTTAATCTCGAATCTACATGTACATGTATAGCCTATGATTTACCACAATGGCTATACCCCCACTACATGTGCCTGCTGTGGGGAATGTGTTTTTAATTAAGTGCTGAAGTTATAGCACCTTACCTGTTATGTTAACTGGTTTTATCGCCTGATTTAATAGGCTTTCACAACGGCCGTTGTTGGTGGGTAGTGGTCACTGGGTATCACTATCGTCATTGTGGTCTTGGGTATCACAATCAGTTTTCTTGTGAGCATCAAACTACGTGAGGTGGTCATGGGTACCTCCTAATGTTTAATGTTAATGTTAATGTGCTCTATATATCCGGTTTGCCCTTAATCTTTGGTATTCCGGTTGAAGAAGGTTGATTAAAACATTGAAGCTGTGGCGAGAGACACAACAAACTTTTCTCCTGCGTGATTCCTTTTTGTAGTATGAGTATAATTGGTATATTGAATTGAATTGTGGACAGATGATTGGTCATGAAAAGAAGACAAACTAGACCGAAGATTTAAACGAAATATTGTTTTTGTCTTCCAAAACAGTGTCTTGTGTCGCGACACGGAGAACAACTCGGCGATGGGCTTCAGTGTCAGTCCAAACAGAACATTAGCCTCACTTTTGCACAGGAACGATAGGGAACGTCTACACGCTATCTTTAAAATTAATTGGAGCATTGAATTTAATTGTAAACAGATGATTGGTCATGAAAAGAAGACAAACTAGACCGAAGATTTAAACGAAATATTGTTTTTGTCTCCCTAAACCTTGTCTTGTGTCGCGACACGGAGAACAACTTGGCGATGGGCTGCAGTGGCAGTCCAAATAGAACATTTGCCTTACTTTTGGACAATAAACGATAGTCCACGTCTACACGCTATCGCAAAAATTAATTGGTATATTGAATTGAATTGTGGACAGATGATTGGTCATAAAAAGAAGACAAACTAGACCGAAGATTTAAACGAAATATTGTTTTTGTCTTCCAAAAGAGTGTCTTGTGTCGCGACACGGAGAACAACTCGGCGATGGGCTTCAGTGTCAGTCCAAACAGAACATTTGCCTCACTTTTGCACAGGAACGATAGCGAACGTCTACACGCTATCTTTAAAATTAATTGGAACATCGAATTTAATTGTAAACAGATGATTGGTCAGGAAAAGAAGACAAATTAGACCGAAGATTTAAACGAAATATAGTTTTTGTCTCCCTTAACTGTGTCTTGTGTCGCGACACGGAGAACAACTTGGCGATGGGCTGCAGTGTCAGTCCAAACAGAACATTTGCCTCACTTTTGCACAGGAACGATAGCGAACGTCTACACGCTATCTTTAAAATTAATTGGAACATCGAATTTAATTGTAAACAGATGATTGGTCATGAAAAGAAGACAAACTAGACCGAAGATTTAAACGAAATATTGTTTTTGTCTTCCAAAACAGTGTCTTGTGTCGCGACACTGAGAACAACTCGGCGATGGGCTTCAGTGTCAGTCCAAACAGAACATTTGCCTCACTTTTGCACAGGAACGATAGGGAACGTCTACACGCTATCGCATAAATTAATTGGTATATTGAATTGAATTGTGGACAGATGTTTGGTCATGAAAAGAAGACAAACTAGACCGAAGATTTAAACGAAATATTGTTTTTGTCTTCCAAAAGAGTGTCTTGTGTCGCGACACGGAGAACAACTTGGCGATGGGCTGCAATGGCAGTCCAAACAGAACATTTGCCTCACTTTAGGACAGGAACGATAGTCCACGTCTAGTATACACGCTATCGCAAAAAAATAATTGGAGTATTGAATTGAATTGTGGACAGATGATTGGTTATGAAAATTAGACAAACTAGACCGAAGATTTAAACGAAATATTGTTTTTGTCTCCCTAAACTGTGTCTTGTGTCGCGACACGGAGAACAACTTGGCGATTGGCTGCAGTGTCAGTCCAAACAGAACATTTGCCTTACTTTTGGAAAGGAACGATAGTCCACGTCTACACGCTATCGATAAATATAATTGGATCATCGAATTGAAAAGTGGCCAGATGATTGGTCATGAAAAGAAGACAAACTAGACCGAAAATTAAACGAAATATTTTTTTCTCTTCCTAAACAGTGTCTTGTGTCGCGACACGGAAAACAACTTGGAGATGGGCTGCAGTGTCAGTCCAAACAGAACATTTTCCTCACTTTTGGACAGGAACGATAGGGAACGTCTACACGCTATCTTTAAAATTAATTGGAGCATCGAATTTAATTGTAAACAAATGATTGGTCATGAAAAGAAGACAAACTAGACCGAAGATTTAAACGAAATATTGTTTTTGTCTCCCTAAACTGTGTCTTGTGTCGCGACACGGAGAACAACTTGGCGATGGGCTGCAGTGGCAGTCCAAACAGAACATTTGCCTCACTTTTGCACAGGAACGATAGTCCACGTCTACACGCTATCTTTAAAATTAATTGGAGCATTGAATTGAATTGTGGACAGATGATTGGCCATAAAAAGAAAACAAACTAGACCGAAGATTTAAACGAAATATTGTTTTTGTCTCCCTAAACTGTGTCTTGTGTCGCGACACGGAGAACAACTTGGCGATGGGCTTCAGTGTCAGTCCAAACAGAACATTTGCCTCACTTTTGCACAGGAACGATAGGGAACGTCCACACGCTATCTTTAAAATTAATTGGAGCATTGAATTTAATTGTAAACAGATGATTGGTCATGAAAAGAAGACAAACTAGACCGAAGATTTAAACGAAATATTGTTTTTGTCTCCCTAAACAGTGTCTTGTGTCGCGACACGGAGAACAACTTGGCGATGGGCTGCAGTGGCAGTCCAAACAGAACATTTGCCTCACTTTTGCACAGGAACGATAGTCCACGTCTACACGCTATCTTTAAAATTAATTGGAGCATTGAATTGAATTGTGGACAGATGATTGGCCATAAAAAGAAAACAAACTAGACCCAAGATTGAAACGAAATATTGTTTTTGTCTCCAAAAACAAGGTCTTGTGTCGCGACACGGAGAACAACTTGGCGATGGGCTGCAGTGGCAGTCCAAACAGAACATTTGCCTTACTTTTGGACAGGAACGACAGTCCACGTCTACACGCTATCGCAAAAATTAAATGGAGCATCAAATTGAATTGTGGACCGATGATTTGTTATAAAAAGAAGACAAACTAGACCGAAGATTTAAACGAAATATTGTTTTTGTCTTCCTAAACAGTGTCTTGTGTCGCCACACGGAGAACAACTTGGCGATGGGGTGCAGTGGCAGTCCAAACAGAACATTTGCCTCACTTTAGGACAGGAACGATAGCCCACGTCTAGTCTACACGCTATCGCAAAAAAATAATTGGAGTATTGAATTGAATTGTGGACAGATGATTGGTTATGAAAATTAGACAAACTAGACCGAAGATTTAAACGAAATATTGTTTTTGTCTCCCTCAACTGTGTCTTGTGTCGCGACACGGAGAACAACTTGGCGATTGGCTGCAGTGTCAGTCCAAACAGAACATTTGCCTTACTTTTGGACACGAACGATAGTCCACGTCTACACGCTATCGCAAAAAATAATTGGTATATTGAATTGAATTGTGGACAGATGATTGGTCATGAAAAGAAGACAAACTAGACCGAAGATTTAAACGAAATATTGTTTTTGTCTTCCAAAA
Source organism: Patiria pectinifera (assembly GCA_029964075.1). Taxonomy (NCBI): domain Eukaryota; kingdom Metazoa; phylum Echinodermata; class Asteroidea; order Valvatida; family Asterinidae; genus Patiria; species Patiria pectinifera. The sequence continues at coordinate 26,415,607 of CM057148.1, forward strand.
CAGTGTCTTGTGTCGCGACACGGAGAACAACTCGGCGATGGGCTTCAGTGTCAGTCCAAACAGAACATTAGCCTCACTTTTGCACAGGAACGATAGGGAACGTCTACACGCTATCTTTAAAATTAATTGGAGCATTGAATTTAATTGTAAACAGATGATTGGTCATGAAAAGAAGACAAACTAGACCGAAGATTTAAACGAAATATTGTTTTTGTCTCCCTAAACCTTGTCTTGTGTCGCGACACGGAGAACAACTTGGCGATGGGCTGCAGTGGCAGTCCAAATAGAACATTTGCCTTACTTTTGGACAATAAACGATAGTCCACGTCTACACGCTATCGCAAAAATTAATTGGTATATTGAATTGAATTGTGGACAGATGATTGGTCATAAAAAGAAGACAAACTAGACCGAAGATTTAAACGAAATATTGTTTTTGTCTTCCAAAAGAGTGTCTTGTGTCGCGACACGGAGAACAACTCGGCGATGGGCTTCAGTGTCAGTCCAAACAGAACATTTGCCTCACTTTTGCACAGGAACGATAGCGAACGTCTACACGCTATCTTTAAAATTAATTGGAACATCGAATTTAATTGTAAACAGATGATTGGTCAGGAAAAGAAGACAAATTAGACCGAAGATTTAAACGAAATATAGTTTTTGTCTCCCTTAACTGTGTCTTGTGTCGCGACACGGAGAACAACTCGGCGATGGGCTGCAGTGTCAGTCCAAACAGAACATTTGCCTCACTTTTGCACAGGAACGATAGCGAACGTCTACACGCTATCTTTAAAATTAATTGGAACATCGAATTTAATTGTAAACAGATGATTGGTCATGAAAAGAAGACAAACTAGACCGAAGATTTAAACGAAATATTGTTTTTGTCTTCCAAAACAGTGTCTTGTGTCGCGACACTGAGAACAACTCGGCGATGGGCTTCAGTGTCAGTCCAAACAGAACATTTGCCTCACTTTTGCACAGGAACGATAGGGAACGTCTACACGCTATCGCATAAATTAATTGGTATATTGAATTGAATTGTGGACAGATGTTTGGTCATGAAAAGAAGACAAACTAGACCGAAGATTTAAACGAAATATTGTTTTTGTCTTCCAAAAGAGTGTCTTGTGTCGCGACACGGAGAACAACTTGGCGATGGGCTGCAGTGGCAGTCCAAACAGAACATTTGCCTCACTTTAGGACAGGAACGATAGTCCACGTCTAGTCTACACGCTATCGCAAAAAAATAATTGGAGTATTGAATTGAATTGTGGACAGATGATTGGTTATGAAAATTAGACAAACTAGACCGAAGATTTAAACGAAATATTGTTTTTGTCTCCCTAAACTGTGTCTTGTGTCGCGACACGGAGAACAACTTGGCGATTGGCTGCAGTGTCAGTCCAAACAGAACATTTGCCTTACTTTTGGAAAGGAACGATAGTCCACGTCTACACGCTATCGATAAATATAATTGGATCATCGAATTGAAAAGTGGCCAGATGATTGGTCATGAAAAGAAGACAAACTAGACCGAAAATTAAACGAAATATTTTTTTCTCTTCCTAAACAGTGTCTTGTGTCGCGACACGGAAAACAACTTGGAGATGGGCTGCAGTGTCAGTCCAAACAGAACATTTTCCTCACTTTTGGACAGGAACGATAGGGAACGTCTACACGCTATCTTTAAAATTAATTGGAGCATCGAATTTAATTGTAAACAAATGATTGGTCATGAAAAGAAGACAAACTAGACCGAAGATTTAAACGAAATATTGTTTTTGTCTCCCTAAACTGTGTCTTGTGTCGCGACACGGAGAACAACTTGGCGATGGGCTTCAGTGTCAGTCCAAACAGAACATTTGCCTCACTTTTGCACAGGAACGATAGGGAACGTCCACACGCTATCTTTAAAATTAATTGGAGCATTGAATTTAATTGTAAACAGATGATTGGTCATGAAAAGAAGACAAACTAGACCGAAGATTTAAACGAAATATTGTTTTTGTCTCCCTAAACAGTGTCTTGTGTCGCGACACGGAGAACAACTTGGCGATGGGCTGCAGTGGCAGTCCAAACAGAACATTTGCCTCACTTTTGCACAGGAACGATAGTCCACGTCTACACGCTATCTTTAAAATTAATTGGAGCATCGAATTGAATTGTGGACAGATGATTGGTCATGAAAGAAGACAAACTAGACCGAAGGCTTAAACGAAATATTCTTTTTGTTTCCTTAAACTGTGTCTTGTGTCGCGACACGGAGAACAACTTGGCAAGGGGCTGCAGTGTCAGTCCAAACAGAAAATTTGCCTCACTTTTGGACAGGAACGATAATCCACGTCTACTCGCTATCTCAAAAATTAATTGGAGCATCGAATTGAATTGTGGAAAGATGATTGGTCATGAAAAGAAAACAAACTAGACAGAAGATTTAAACGAAACATTGTTTTTCTCTTTCTAAACAGTGTCTTGTGTCGCGTCACGGAGAACAACTTGGCGATGGGCTGCAGTGGCAGTCCAAACAGAACATTTGCCTAACTTTTGCACAGGAACGATAGTCCAAGACGACATGCTATCTCAAATATCAATTAAAGCATTGAATTGAATTGTGGCCAGATGATTGGTCACGAAAAGAAGACACAATAGACAGGCGATTAAAAGGAAATATTGTTTTTCTCTCCCTGAACAGTGTCTTGTGTCGCGACACGTAGCAAAACTTGGCGATGAGCTTCAGTGGCAGTCCAAACAGAACATTTGCCTCACTTTTGGACAGGAACGATAGTCCAAGTCGACATGCTATCTCAAAAAATAATTGGAGCATTGAATTGAATTTTGGCCAGATGATTGGTCACGAAAAGACATTACGGACACACTCTCGCAAAATGTGTTCCGGCAGCTTTCTATACAAAAAGCTCGTTGGTTTGGTGTTTTGTACGTAAACCTTATCAGTCAGCCGATCACGCTCAATTGACTTCGGGCAAACCGCAGTCCCATCATAAGAAATAAGTTAACAATGTTAACCGGACCATTTTTTCCAAAAGTGTGTCTCTAATGCATGGTGGGGAGTAGAAACAGATACACGCATGCGTACGTTCGAATGCTTTGAAACGGCTCTGGGTACGCACAACACGAAGCGGTATCAATGGATCATCTCAACATTTTGTATGCGTTCCCTTTTGTTTCGAATAACATTTGAATGTCGTATTTTTTTATTAATTCAATCCAAGAGCAGCTGATCTTAGCATTATCAACCCAATATACTGTGTTTGAAATCTACAGATTAAGTTTACGTTTTGAAACTTTTGCAGATTGTTATCCAGTCTTCCATACCTACTGAATATAATAATCGAGTCTTTAAAAATTGGTTACTTTGATTGGTCAAGCGATATTGCTGCATATGTATAGAGATGGTGTTGCATATGCAACGATGAATACAGGCGCGTTCACGCAAGGGAAGGGGTGCTGATGGCAGATTGATCAAGTCGGAATTGCTAACCTTTGCACCACACGTATGCACCTGCTCTGCAATACATGCACACACATGTACGTGTAATACGCGTGTTGTACAATGTACATACAGTGTGTGCGCATTGTTATACGGCACTACGCGCGCTGAAGTGTACCTCGTCGGGCATCTGGAAAGACGTAAACTAAGTGATTTTTGCTACTTTTTTTAAGATACCGACTTAAAGCAATTCCGACTTGAGTCAAGACTGCCTGCACTCATGACCAGCAATGTTCATTGTCTTGTGTTGGTGTGCTGAATTATGTACCCATCACCATAATGCAAGGGCGTGAGGAATAGCAAACATCACCATGACCTTGCATTTGAACAATGGCAGGTGGCTATCAGCTTCGGTCAAAATATTGGGCCACCGGTATCAAATGATCAACAATAGCAATGCTCATAGTAATCTTTGCCAAGGTATACGCATCTAGAATTGGAAAATGTGTGATAGCCATGCAGTGTGAGCGGCGGCAGGTTTTTAAGTGTCATCACTTTTGATTTTTTTTTTCAAAATGGCCGCTAATATGCTTGAACTGGATTAATTATGTGGTAACTGCAACTGAATTGGCTGCCTTTTTAAAATGATAGCACCGCTACAATGCTATCACATACTTTCCAACTACAGAGGTGCATGACTTGCCAAAAATCATGTAACGTTGACTTACCAGTTGCAACAAATTTCATTCATCGTAATTTGTATAGGGGGCGCCCTTTGTTTACATGACTGGGTAGGCTTGCGCGTAGGTCACAGGTCATACCGCGACATGTACTCAATCGTTGTGAAAGTTGAACAATTTGATTCCAGAAGTTAAGACTTAATCTTCCCCGGACTCTACACAATCACTATGATTTCTGTTTCAATTGTCATTAATCGTTAACTGTAAACTTTGAAGAAGACATTTAGGTTAATTTTCGGGGCGTTTGGAAGTGTTTGATCGTTTTAATCTGTTGGATATTTGGTCATAATATTTGGAGAAACTTTATACGTTAAAGCGCTGTATTGTTTATGTGTAGCGTTCAGGGGTCAGGTAAATTCCTTTGTTTTGGAACATAACTCATTAAAGTTTAGTGATTTATTGCAGTGAATTCCGCTTATAAACGCCAGCCATAGGCCCGGCCTATCCACTCAGATCAGCTCACATATCAGTTGTCCAAATGTACCCAGTAAATGAAGGATAAAGTTAACCCCATGCGGGCGCGGTTCTAGAACCAATATTTTGGGGGGCTAGCACGGTGGATCCAGATTTTTGTTTTCAGGGAGGCGTGCGGCAATGTAGACCAGGCGGTTATTTTGTCCAGACGCTTAGGCCTCCGAAAATCAATAGGTGGGGAGGGGGGGGGGCCCATGCCATATTTTCAATGGGGAGCCCCAATAAAATCCTAAAATCATTCACACTATATTAACTACAAATGCACCCTTGTCACGACTATTTCTTTAGGTGGAGACCGTATGCATGTACATCACAATCCTTCTTTTTGATAATGCATTTTTTTTTTTTTTTACGGAGTTTATTTTTTTTTGGGGGGGGGGGGTAGACAAAAATGGGGGGGGGGGCCACAGCCCCCCTAGAACCGCGCCTGACCCCATGCGTATGGGAAGCATGATGACCACAGTTGCCAGCTGTGGTATGCCGTGGCACACGGCCAGAGTTGCTGACTCGAGTCATGTGACTTGGACTCGAGTCGGACTCGAGTCGCTATTTTTGTGACTTGTGACTCGACTTGTAAATACCAGCTTTGACTTGTGACTTGACTTGGACTTGCAAACAATGACTTGTGACTTGACTTGGGATTGCAAAAAATGACTTGTTACCAACCCAAGTCAGACGCTACTTGAGCGACCCAATACACTTTAATTAAGCTACTATACTTTTAATTAGCTATTCGGTTTACGCCTTACGGAATACGTGCATTAAAAAACGGACTTTGGCTTGCGCGGTTTTTACTTCGCCCTTTGCAGCTGTAGATCATATCAGTGAGCTGAGCTGTTACGTTGCGTAATGCATGCCTGCACTTCTGGTTGGTAAATAAGAACAGCCTCCCCAGACTCTTTCCTCTTGCTATTGAAGGTGCTGTCTGTTCCTGCTACTAGCTCCCCCATCGAACGTGTATTCAGTCATGGAGGAATATATATGAGGCCACACAGAGCAAAGTTGAGTGATACTATGCAATCAAACTTGTTTATTTGAAGTGTAACAGTTTGTACATGAAAACAATTTTTTTTTCAATTGAAGTCTCCCAACACAAGGCCCCAAAAGGCCACTCAAGGTGTTTATAAATGCAGTTTATAGTTGCAGCGAGAAAGTTTCATTCCAGAAAATAGACCTCAGTGACTGAATCCAGTAAAATGAATAGTTCCCACTAGTTTCAAAAGTTTTCAATAAGACTTTCACAACAAACTACAGTTTTCAATGACCAAGTCTCTTGCTTAATGTAATGGTTGGAAAAAAACTTTGAAAACCTTTCATAAAAAGAAAGCAGGCCTTTGTCAATTGCATGTAAAATACCGGATAGCCTAACCCATTGGTCGGCGTTTAGTATACATGAAAATTGAACAATAAAGTGTTAATATACTACTTGTAATCGAGTGAGTGAAGTCTTTTGGTCATGTCATCTCAACATTTATTTCTACAATGTTAAGTAAATTTATTAATTTATACAAAGGGCTAATATCCGACAGATATGTAATAAACTACAAGAATAGTAATTGCAACACATTGAAAAAGGGAAATTAAGGAGGCATGTTCAAAATAACTGGTAAGTTGACGCCAGGTTCTTTTAGCTTATTACAGCTGGACAAACTAATGTGCACCTTGATGTGTTCTTGGACAAAGATACTTGTGACTTGACTTGTGTTTAGACCAAATGACTTGTGTCTTGACTTGTGACTGGACCTAATGACTTGTGACTTGACTTGTGACTGGACCTAATGACTTGTGACTTGACTTGGACTTGCAAACAATGACTTGTGACTTGACTTGGACTTGCAAAAAATGACTTGCTGCCACCTCTGCACACGGCTAGTGGGTAGTTCCACAGCTGCTGCTTTTGTGCAGTCCCGGTACCACACAAAGGCTGTGCAGTCATGCGGGCCACTTGCTCAATGTGTGGAGGAGGAATGTCCCCATTTCACCCCGTCCTCTACTCAAGTAGAGGAGAATAAAAGAACTGGATCATGGTCAGGCCGAACAAAAAAAATGGTGTGTTTACGGTAACGGCCTGAAAAAAATCCAGGTAACAACCCGAAAATGTTTGAACTTTAGAAGCTCTCTGGTGCATTTTAGAGCAAATCTGGGGGTCTTCATCTTAAGATTTGTCCTTGAAATTCAGAAGAGATCTTGTAGGTCACTAATATTTTTTGTAATTAAAGAAAAAAATCAAAATTGTTAACTTAACAAAAAATTAACATTTCACAACCTGTGTTTCACTGCTTCCTAACTAGAAAAGTATGAATTACATTTACATGTAAGTTTCAAATTAAGAAATTAAGATGGAGAAAAAAAACTATTATTTTGATTACATGCCTTTCAAAATAGCGTCAGTAGGTTTGAAAATTATTTCCCCAATTTTTTTTGGGTGCTGATTAATGGAGCATCATTCGTACTAATCATAGAGCAAGGAATCATGTTTATTTTGTGCCTGGATTATTTCCATTTGCGCCACGAAAATTATCAAGACTGGCTATCAAAAGTGATTAAAACTTGCCTCACCTAATTAAAAACATATTTGAGGTCGGTGATTCCACTTTATGCTTAACATACATCACGGCCGCTGGCACCGCCAACATTCCGCCTGGCTGGCCGCACATCGCGCCGTGCTCACGGCCCACGTAGCCGAAAATCTTGCACCTCTGCAGAAACACGCTACGATGTTTCGCCACAAGTTCGAGCTTTGCAATCTCGTCATTTTAATGGAAAACACATACACAGAATGTACAGATCACGTTCTGTGAATTAATTCGCAGAAATTCTCTTTTTCCAGCGATGTTTGTTTGGTAATATTTTTACGATCCACCTTCGGCCCACTACATCATCATGCTGTATGATACGAAGTATGGACCGGAGAGAGGCAGTAGTCACTGGTTCCGGTCCTTCATCATAGCATTGATTCCGTTAGCTGGCGAAGGGAACCAGTGTACCATGCTGTACCATGCCTTCGGCCCACTACATCATCATGCTGTTTGATACGAAGTATGGACCGGAGAGAGGCAGTAGTCACTGGTTCCGGTCCTTCATCATAGCATTGATTCCGTTAGCTGGCGAAGGGAACCAGTGTACCATGCTGTATGTTAGCTGGGTGCTGCAGTCGACAGAACACGTCATCGTGTGCATTTTGATCACACATGCATCGGAAAAACAGGATTTTGGTCAAGATTTTGCATGTCAAGATGAAATAATGGCGTATGTAACGATCAAATTGTGCATTTTAATGGCGTGTATGATAATTATATTGTGCGTATCAGGGGCTAAAAAATGTGATCGGCATTTTTTTGTCGGCGTATCGGGCCGGCCGCAATTCCAGCGTATCGGGCCGATACGCAGTACGCACGTTTGTACGTGGGGAGAACCATGCCGTCCGTCGGCCAGCCAGGCGTACCGGTTCACCCCGGCCCGATGCGTTTGTGCAAAAATAATCGTACTTCGTAGTTTGAGAATTCAAGTTTTGAGATCGTCGCGATTTTCGCACGTTTAACACAGGTATGTTTGTGTCAAATCATGGTCAGATTCAAGTGTGGAAAATGGTTTTTGTTCGTGGCAAATAATTAAAAGAACTTGAAATGTTTGAAATTTGTCAATTATCAACCTTCAAAATGGCAATAAAAAGTTTGAGGTCGGCAATTTGGCCGAAAAAATTCCAGGTCGGTCGGGTTACCGTAAACACACAATTTTTTTTGTTTGGCCTCACTACAGAGTTTGCACAATTCAAAGAGAGGAGAATAAACAAAACTGAAGCGAGTTCATTCAGAGTCCAGAGTTTGTACAATTTCACAATGACTAATCACAAATCACAGTGACCTTCCCCTCTTGCGATACCGGCCAACCCCCGCGCGCCTCGGCTAATGGCTTGTTAAAATATATTAGGTTGTATAACACAATGGTGAAGTGGGAAACCAGTCGCACGTACAGTTAGACATGGACTTCAGCCGTGTGAGTTTACAGATCACTATACTGACCTCGCATCCATTCATATACTGCGTTCCTGTAAGTCTGTAAAAGTAGTTATAGATATCGTACATCGTGGGACTCAGAAGTAAGAAAAATGCGATCAAGTGAGTCTACCATTCAAGATGGTGGCATCCTTGGGTGGTTTGGAGTTCTGGGTACTTTTGCCTCATGGTTTGCTTGGTTGAGCACAGTGAAATGCCTTGCTGTGCTGCTCCCCACGCTACAAGACCAGTTTAACACCGACACATGGCTAGTTGGATGGGTGATTGCTATCTTTGATGGCTGCATTGATTTAACAGGTACGTGTAGAGGGCGGTGGTAAAGTCCAATGTCAAAATATGAAGACGCGCATCTGGGAAATGGTTAACACCATCAATACAATACTTTTGACACCAAAACTAACGCTGTATCTCTTCAATACCCCCACCCCTTGAAATTCAAAATTAACCCCAAAATATGGCCTTTTTTCCTGGCTATTTGAGTATTCTGCTGTTCATACCTTTACTAGTCATGTTGTAGTAATGATGAATAAAGACTTATTATTTCAAATTGGAAACATTCAGGCACAACATCATATGGAAAGAACTCAGAAAGATGCTATTAGCTTGAGGTGCTGCCTTGAAAGTTTAACCCCTGGAAGAGACAACAGGAGCATAGCAAGGGCATTTACATGTATAGTGGGGGGGGGGGGATAACAATGTCTTGAAAAGGGCACTTGCACATCCAGGCTGAAATGTATATACAGACACATTTTTCTCATTACACTTGGCCTCCGTAAAATCAAATGGGGGGGGGGGGGGGCTGGAACTATCTGTCGATGGGGGTGCTGTTCTAACCGAAAATTATGCGCACTAGTATAACGGATGTACTATGTATACTGCTTTTCTATGGTGTTCTATAGACGCCAAATCTGCGTCGCGTCGTGCTTTCACGTCGTGCCGTCGCGTCGTACCGTCGCGTCGTTCCGTCGCCCGTCGCGTCGTGGCGTCGCGTCGTGCCGTCGCCCGTCGCGTCGTGCCGTCGCCTCTTAAATTACCGTTTCTAAGCACGTACACTGCATGAGGAAGCGACGCACCTTCACACGTCGCGTCGTGCCGTCGTGCGTCGCGTCGTGCCGTCGTCCGTCGCGTCGTGCCGTCGCCCGTCGCGTGGTGCCGTCGCCTGTTACCTCGGCGCTTCTAAGTAGACTGCTTGAAGAGGCGACTCACACATTGCCCGTCGCGTCGTGCCGTCGTCCGTCGCGTCGTGCCGTCGCCCGTCGCGTCGTGCCGTCGCGTCTTGCCGTCGCCCGTCGCGTCGTGCCGTCGCCCGTCGCGTGACTGTATCTTTCTTGGCAATAGGTGGCGCCTTCATTCTTCATGTACCTGTACTATTTTTATGACATGCGTGCCGTGCGGTGAAAGTGTTGCAAAATGCTATGTCGTACAGTTTGTACACGGTTTGTGGGGAGGCCTATTATAAGTGGTTGCGAAGGTCCGACTCAATCAATTTCAAAATACATAGACTATTTTCTGCTTCCGATTGTCAAACAACAAAGCACATATACACGCGATTCCGGGCATGTCACGGTGCTTGAAAAACTAAACAACGTGACATTGAAGCAGGATAGCCTATTGATCACATTGGATATTGTGTCCATGTATACGAACTTCCCACAAGATGAGACAATTGAATCAGTTTGCGATGCAGTCTGTACGCAATACCCAAACCTACAAGAGAACACGCTCGCTGTCTCCTGGAACTTATCATGCATCGAAACATACATGTATTTGAATGCAATGGAAAGTTCTTCAGACAGAAAATTGGCGTGGCTATGGGAAGCGAATGCAGTTCAGAAATATGCGATGTAACCCTGTTCAAATATGAAAAAGAAATTATTCTCCCACACAATCCTTCAATTGTGAGTTACATGAGCTACAGGGTCAACGTCTTAATAATATTTAATTGTAACGAAGACCAAGCCGGTGACCTCGTCCAAACTCTAAACCAAATTCATCCCACGCTCAATTTCACGTCAGAGATTTCAAACAGTCAAGTCACCTTCCTCGACCTCGTCATCTACAAAAGCGAGCGGTTCAAAAAAGAAGGGAAACTGGATACTCGAGTAGCAACCAAAAAAACTGATACCTTTCAGTATCTTGCTCGAGATTCAGCCCACCCTGAGTCAGTGTTTAATGGCGGTTTGATTAAGGGAGAATTAATGAGATATGACCGTATATGCACACACTCAAAATAATTTGAGGAAAAGGCTGAATTCTTCAAAGACAAACTTCAAAAACGCTGATACAACCAAGAAGACTTAGCCCTTCTTCCCAAAAAGGCGAAACTCGCGTGAACGCTAAAAAGCGTGCAAAAACCGAAAAGAATATCCCGCTGGTCTTTGTTTTACCCTACCACCCACAAATTAAACACCCAGCTCTTAAGCAGGCCCTTCTGAAACACTGGAACCTGATCAGCGATAATGATTTTCTCAGTGCACTCTTTGCGACCCAACCCATCCTGGCATACAAACGACAAAAAAAAACATAAAAGATGGCCTGGTCCGATCACGGATTAACCCATCTCCACCATCTAACCAAGAAAAAAAATTAGATGAGGAGAACGTACAAGTCCTATTGGAACTTCTTGAAGAACAGAACTAACGTAATGGTCATTTAGGCGTGGATTTCGAAATAAAAATAAAAAATAAGGAATCCACTTAATTTGATCATTACAAGAAATGCTAACTCGTAAAATATCAAACCATCATTGGCAATGAAGTAAATACGTATAAAAGAATTAAACAAAGGGTGACTGATGAAGTGCGTAAAAAGGGCACAGAAAATATGCACTGTCCTACACACAAGAAAGAAAAAGCAGGTGGGACGGCATATTATCACCGGTGTCACGGTCTCACTTCTCCGGCGTGCTAGCTTCTCCGAAAGGGAAATTTGGCTTCAACACGCATGCACAAAATTGCGCAGTATAGTGTACATTTTCGTCAACTGTATTAGCGTGCTGAGTGCTTCAGGGTTGTACTGGTGCACGTAAGATCTTAGGATATTTGTATGCATGGTTACAGGGTACCAGTCCAATCCAGAATTTTCGTGACGCGCACAACTCCCAATAACCAAAAAGACTTGAAATGCACATTTATTTTAGGTCGTAGCTGCAAAAATAAAGACAAAACGGACCACGAACGAGCAAGGAACACGGACCAAGAAGTTCGTTCTTAATTATTCCTCCATGAACACACACACATGCATGACGCTGGGAACACAAATCAGAATGCTACGGACCATGGAATGACTTGACCCCACAGGAAGTGTTACATAATACATTCTTGGGTGTCCCTCAATGGTTATTAATGGGCTTGGTAGACTTCAGAATACAGCTCGAGGAAAAGTAAGCACAGCGGACACATGGGCATGAATCGTGCTTATGTGACGTGCACTGTAACGTGCTCAGTTGACCGTGACACCGGTATAAATCAAATCATTAAGTGAACTAGAAACAAAAACCACATGTACACAAACCAGTCCCTGCGTCGCCTAAACACCGGATGAGTTTTTTTGAAAGTCCCGCTCTCCGATTATAACCAATCTAATGGGCCCGCTGGCGAGGTATGTGTTGACAAGTTGTAACCCACCCATCACCGCAACCCAGCAGTGGAACTGATGTTACTCCCTATATGCGTATTGAATTTCCAAAAAAGAAAAAAAACCTTAACAAATACGCTCTAGGCAGTTTAGTCATATACTTACACAGGAATCCATACCAGTGCTTCTAAGGGGCCATTCAGAATTTTCAATGTTTTAAAATTTCGACTTTTTTCCAAATTATTTTGACCCACCCACCCACCCCTAATTTCGATTAATAAAAAACTGAACATGTACATGTACACGCACTTGCATGTACATGTACTTGAACACCATGTACATGTGTGTCTAGTTCAGTGACGGCGTGAAGTTGTCGGTCTTCCTCGTTTGCATTGATGACCTTCAGTTTTCTTGTGTTTTCCCAGCTGATATGCTGTTGGGAATGACAGGTTGCAGTTTTTGGAAGCCACAAAGATGACCGTGGTTTTGTCGTTTTCTGTATGAGGTGGATGACATGTGACATACTAGGTTGTGCCTGTCACGTGAGGTAGCTGAGAAAAACATTCGCTCGTACCCCCCCCCCCCCGCCCTGTTTGCAGGGCGGGGGTACGAGCGAAAGAAAACATCAGGTTTGGGCAGACATCACATCACAGGCTGCGGTCCTCGTAGTCTTGGAGTCCAGTGGTTGAATAGTCCAGTTTGTATAGCGATTGGATACACGTAGGCCTACATGACGTACATGTACAGTACACAGTGGCGTAGCCACGGGAGGGGGGGGGGGCGTGGGGGGGCCTCCCCCACTGAGATTTGGAGTTTCTAAAAAAAATTATCATTGATCTACCATGAAATGTTCTAGCCCCCCCCCCCAGCGCCCCCACTGAAAAATTCCTGGCTACGCCACTGGCCCCGGTTGACCATGCACACCATGCCTCGAACTATAGTGTGATCCGGTACACTCGCTGGCCCCGTCCAGCTGTTGCTTCCCCGTCACTGTAGCGGTCCGCTCCCGCTTCAGTCCGGCCGTCTCTGCGAAGCGAAAGCTCGTACCGTGCCCACTCGGTTCAGCTAGAATCTTTGGCATACTTGGTTCCCCCAGTTAGTGTTGTGAGACTCCGACACCGGTGTTGAAACCAAGGAAAAGCCTGACGTTGGAGGAATCCCCACGAAGTTAAATAAACCAGTAAAGTCACTGTGTGAAAGCTCTGTTTGATTCTAATATAAAGTTAATGAACTAATGGGGAATGCAACAATAATTTCAGGAATGAATTGCCAGGGCAGCTCCGTCGCACAGCCTTTTAACGTTTCACCACTTGAAACTTAGAACTGATAGACACATGGATTACAAGATAAGAGAACTGTTCAATTGCCTCATTGATGTTCTCCGAAGTCACCGTGTTAAAATTAGAAAACAGTTTTAACTATGGAAGGTTGTGAATCTTTTCTTTCAAAACTGAGGGAGGAATTATTGCAGTCATATTTATTTTATCGTCAATGTAAAATTGTGTCTTATTTCATTTTGTTCCCGGGTATTTTCTTGTTGTTTCTTTAGTGTGTGTATTTAATGTGAGTGTAGACCTATGTATGTCAACTAGGCTGTTTGTTTTTATGGTTTGCATTTTTCTCTCTGAGGCTTTAAAAATAACATCTTCATGGATTCCCAGCACAACTCCTCGCAATAAGCCCAGTGTTAACAATATTTCTCGTTGTGGGTCTGAAAATGAAAATTGTCGGTTTGTGTATTATGAATATGATCAAGTGAAATTATTTATGCAGTATTTTTTTTCCATTTCCCTCAAAATTGCACATTGTAATATTGTACATTTTTATCAATTTGCTAGAATATGTGATACCTCACCAACAAGTATCTTTTAACGAAATTCAATCAGAATATTTATCAATTTTTTAAAAAAAAATTAGTTGTTGTGTTACTTGTTGGTGTCCCTGCCACACTGTACGATGGTGTAGCCGTGCGTTACTTTCGTTTTGACGGGGTTTTTACTGAATAGAGTCTGGTGACTGTACATAGAAATTTCTTTGAATAAAAGTCGAATCGTTCATTCATGTGCACTTGTTATGCAAAGCAGGGACAGTGGTTCAAGGATATCTATGTCGACGTGCAGAAAGTGTGCAAGAACGCGACTTGAATGCTTTTATGTGTTCACAATACAACGAAGCTGTTTAGTTATTTCACTGTGTGACACAGTGAGAAATTTTGGAATCATAATGGCGTCAGCGATACTTGCTGGGGAAATCTTGTGTACGACATTCTTGAATCATACTACTTTCATTCTTATGATTAATCCAGCTCTTGTTCCATTATTCAATGTACAATGTATACATTTCTGTTCCTGTTATGAAAATGTATGAAGTCTTGAAGATGTAACTCCCTGTAGTTTAAAAATACCTACCGGTAGAGGTTTAATGTAAGATTGGCCAGTGGCAATCCCTCAATGATAGCTTTACTTTAGGAACAAATCTGGGATAATACATGCATTTCATTTACTGCTTCCCAACACTTAAAAAATGAAATGTTTGTCCATGTTATAAACGTAATTGTTGAAGATAGTCCTCTGTAATTTCTGGAATCTTGAGAGCTTTATCAAACTTGTTGGTGGACAATGTTCTTACTAGGACATGGGATGCAGAAAGAGGAAAAAACACGACAGAGTACTTCATGTATCGACTTCTGTTTATAATTCCCTCTAAATGTCACACTTTTGTTACCGTTTGTGTGGAAAGACTCTCAAGCCTATACCAATTTCATACCGTCTACATGTATGTCTGACAGTCTGTGATGTTAAGTGATATTAGTGCATTAATAATGTTCTTAATATAGCAAATTGTCAGTTATGTGCTCATCTATGAAAGTCTTACTGACTTCAGTGGTGTGTTTAATATAAACTATGTCAAAGCGATTAAAATTGAAAAAAAGGCATTCATTTCGCAATAATTCTCACTGTCCACTGTGCGTGCAGTGCAGATTTAGTTTTTGGGGTGGGCTGGTGTTTTTTTTTTTCATGCTAGATACCCACTTCCTATACAAAATATCCCTAAAAGGACCCAATGCATCACCTCTGAAGTGGGCGCAATCATATTCCAAAATTTCGATTTTCATCCCAATTATCACCCCCCTCTATCTGGGGCTTTTACATTTAAAAAATAAATGTAACTTTGCCGTAAAGAAACTTACAAAAAGTCCTTCAAGCATCTGTAAGGAACATCTGGTAAAACAGAAAGTAGAACAAATCAACCATGGACACCAACATTCAACTGATATTCGTCATTCAACTTCTTTTCAGGATCAAATTAATATCATGGGAAGTCTCGTTTTCCACCCTTAGCCGTGTTCGTATCGAAAAATCTCCAATGAAGGTTCACCGCGTGTAGATCTTGCATGCACCGTGGCTAGCTGCATTTTTTTTTCAGCAAGCTTGACACGCTAATGATTAACCTGTAGGCGCTTTCTCGTATTGGTTGAGTTTGCACAACACTGCACTCAGCAATCGGAAGCGCCCACGGGCAAATCCTGACTTCATGTGTGTTCATACAAAAAGCAGTTCCCCCGCGACGTCGTCGCTTAACATCCCTATTGCCGGTCCCCGAGTTCGCTCGTACCCCTGCCCTGCAAACAGGACGCTTGGATACTTTGATGAATTCACGCTCTGATTGGTTGGATTTTGCGTGACCTGTGACCTGCGCGTCATCACGGTCATGACTCTGCAAAGTTTGAAACGGCCGTAAAAAGACTGATTCATTACTCTTTTATTCCAGTTTAGAAGATGTTTCATTTTTGCTGAAAAGCGTAATAATGTAAGAAATTCTGTAAATCTTATCTGTGTTGTAAATCTACAACTCCCGTAGCTTGCTACGGCTTCTTTTCGAATGACGAACGGTCGGATTGCATTATGCGATGCTCAAAATTGTGTCCACATGGTCCGCAATGAAACAGAAATCACATCCGGTAAGGAATGCGCGTACTTCTATCGGATGATTTCGGATAGCATTTGCGCACATTGTCTTACTGCGGTCTTGAACAGCTGCAGCCAGATGCTTTATACATAGGTCATAAGCCATTTCCTTCACAGGATTCTGTGAAGCTCATCAGAGTATCCCAGCGCCCTGTTTGCAGGGCGGGGGGGGGGGGGGTACGAGCGAAGTCCCCCAGCTGCCTACTGCAAAATGTGTATACCGCCCTCACATTGACGTTTAAAAAAATCATATCTTTGCGTGGCTATCCCGAATCTCGAACTCCGGTAACAACACTGGAAATTCCAAGTTTATGTCACCCAATTTTGCAACCGGGCAGAGAGACGTGACATTTTGACGCGAGTAATGACGTCAATATTCGCGATTTGGGGCAAGTCTTGAATGTTGGTCGTATATATTGACGTCGATAATCACGATTTGCGATGTGCTTTCAAAGCCACCATAGCATTTATTACTGAAGTAGTTTGTTTTGGTTTGAAAGGTCCCATCGTACCTGCTGTAAAAAGACGCTTTGGTATTAGACTGGTCGTCATGGTGAGCGGTCTGCTGGTTGGTATGTCTCTCGTCTTGTCGTCATTTGCTTCCAGTCTAGTTCAGATGACATGCATCCTAGCCTTCTGTACAGGTAAATTCTTTCACATGAGAGTAATCTCAAATTTCAGAGCTTTATTACACAAGTCACTGTCACAGCTGCATTTGTTTATCTATGAGGCATTAACCCTCCGAGCAGCCCGGGGGTAGGTTTTTTCCCAGATTTTCCAAATACGGGCATATTTTTTTCAATGGGCCAATAAGGCCAAGCTTCCATGTAATCCTCACCCTTAATATACACCACGAGCCTGAAGACTCCCATTGGCCAGACCCTAGCCACTCCGGAGTAAGGAGTGTTGTAAGACAGAAGCCAAGGTGGCGCCTAATGCCTTTGTGCAGTAATACGGGTGATTCACAATAGTGCGCCTCCAAGAGTTTGCAATGCGTTGGCCAATCACAATGCGCGAAATCAGTCGACCTTTTCCAAACACGCATTGGGTCAACAGATTTGGCGCATTGTGATTGGCCAACGCGTCGATGTGAATCGCCCGTATTGGAGCTCTTAGTGGCCAACCCCTAGGTGCCGCCGATCCCTTTGTGTCAACCCCTCGTGCCGCCCAGAGCTCAGACAGTTTGTAAACAATCCCTGGCCATGTGAATGACCTATATCAGGCATACGGGGGTTATTGACCTATAAACAGTGTGGAATAAAAAAAAAACCTTGTGGTTCCACCGTGTGATTTTTTTTGATAGTCTGCTCCGAGGGTTAAGGCAGATGTATAGCTGTTTACCTACATGTACAGGGTGACCCAAAAATGCAACCCTAAAACATTTGCCTTTACAAAAAGAGATCGGTAGCTTTTTGGTAAAGCTGAGGGTTTTTCTTTCAAATACTGAAGCAATCACGAAAATAGTACTTTGGGTTGCCGAGAGAATGCAATTATGTGAAAGTAGTCAGTTTTCATCCTGTACACCAAAAAGTACCAAAGTAACGGATTTTCACTGTACCTATTTACATGTCCTAATCCTTACAAAACCGGAACATGACAAGAGTACAAATGAATTTGATGGAAATACCTTTTTTCCCCACCAGAAAAGGTATCTTATCCTTTTAAGTCCTATTTTAATTGAAACCCTTCCGACATCATAATGTAGCGGTACGCCAGTAAGGAGGTCCGCTCAAATGATTAGATTTAAGGACGCTAAGGACAAATCAAGACAACCAGAAGCAAATCAAAGCAGGAGTCAAATTATGCTTGGTCTCATGAACTTGTTCACAAAAATCAATTACAATAGTTTAAATTAACACCTGATCTCAATTTTACCTACAAAAACAACTGTTACAAAAGGTATTGATAAGATAATAGATTCAGTTTCTAGCTCTATAAATTGTGACACAGTTGCCAATGATAAAATATATTAAATCACAAAGTTTGTATTTCTAAAGTTCCCAGATTCAAAGTGAGGTTCCTAAGATTCCCCGGTTCCCCGAACGCCTGGCCAGTGTACGGCTGTTGTGAACTAGGCCTCCAAATTGCACCTGACATGAAACAGCCATATTGCCATAAATCAACATGTGACACACGGTGATTAAAACATTGAGGTTGTAAAGACTAATTCACCCCCCCCCCCCCAAATCACTCCTTTTGTCAACATGAAATAAACTAAAACCTAGCCCAGCGGTAGCAGAGAACTTGCATTGTGACATTAGAATGTAAAGATAATACAAATTTTGCTCATTTGAAACTCAAATGTTGGTTTTCAAGCACAAGTTTTGTACACAATACTCACACTTTGGTGTGCAGGCAGAAAAGGGATGATATTCGCGCGTTCACGGCACTGAATGCGCGTTTGTATACATTTTTCTGGGCTGTGCCAATTGTACGGTGCCTCATAAAAGACGTCTCACTACAATAATATGTCCAAATACTAAAGAAATTGCACAAAGGAAGGATAATTGCACAGTAGGCTTACAGTAAAATGTTTCACTGCTTAAAGTCCTCGTGTACAGTATGACAAATGACTGCTTTTACATAATTGGTATTTTCTCAGCAACCCATTGGCTGTTTTTAGGTTTTTTTCTCAGTATATCAAAGATAAAGCTCTCAGCTTTAATCTGATACCCAAAATATAAAAGTCCACCGATCCCCCCCCCTTTTTTTTTTTTAAAGCAAATGGTTTTTGGTTGCATTTTGTTTTGGGTATACCTGTATTTTGTTTATAGGTAGCCGGAAAATGCTGTATTGTTCATTCATTATTCATTAGTTTTATCATTGTACATTTTGTGTCGCACACGTCCTTAATTGAGATGAGGCGCGCGTGTAATCTTAAAACCGTATTGGTCCGAGGAGCGCCGAGTTTGCGCATACCACCTGCCGAAGGTTCGCTTGTCCGAAGGTTCGTTAGAGCAAAGGTTCGTGAGTCCAAAGGTTCGTACGTTAGTCCAAAGCATAGTTAGTCTGAAGGTTCATCATTCCGAAGGTTCGTTAGAGCAAAGGTTCGTGAGTCCGAAGGTTCGTTAGAGCAAAGGTTCGTGAGTCCAAAGGTTCGTACGTTAGTCCAAAGCATAGTTAGTCCGAAGGTTCATCATTCCGAAGGTTCGTATGCTGGTCCGAAGGTTCGTTTGTCCAAAGGTTCGTTAGTCCGAAGGTTCAATAGTCCACAGGTTTGATATTGCGAAGGTTCCATGGTCCGAAAGACCCATGAGTCTGAAAATAAAATGAGGTTAAATAGTCCGAAGGCTCGATAGTCTAAATAGACGATCATGGGTTCGACAGTCCGAATCGACAGCATTGAACATCATTGCCAATTCGGACTATCGAACCTTGTGCGTTTTCGAAGTAATGAACCTTGGGACTAGTGAACCTTGTTTTCGTTTCGGACTATAGAACATTCGGACTAATTAACCTTAGTCTAAATTCGGACTACCAAAGCTTCGGATAAATGAACCTTCGGACAAACGAACCTTCGGACTATCGTCGCGCATGACAAAATGTTCGGATTAACGAACCTTATTTCCTATTTGGACCAATGAACCCCCGTTATATGGTAAACGTGAGCGTTCGGACGATCGAACCTTTGGACGGACTGTCGAACGTTCGGACTGTCCGGCGGATCCCTATGGGTCATCCAATAAGCCCCCTTAAGCCCGGTTCATACTTCATTGGAAAACGAAAGCAAACGCGAATCTGTGACGTCATGGCAAGTATTCGCGCTGCGAATTCGCAAAAGTTGAACACATTTCAACTCGGGCGAATTTCGCAGTTAACGTTTCATGACGTCAAATTCGCGTCGCATTCGCATTCGCGTGAAGTATGAACCTGGCTTTAATCTTTTTTTTCTGTTTTATTTATTACAGGGCCTGCAGTGGGTGTTTGCAACATTGCTCTGAGAGAACTTGTCGGTGAATGTTTCCCCAACTCTCATACAAGAGCATTTGCGATTGGTGCAATGGGCGCGTCTGTTTCTTTTGTCGTCTTCCCGCCTTTAACGCAGTTCTTTATGGATGTGTATGGTTGGCGAGGAGCCCTAATGCTTAATGGATCCATACTCTTACATCTCGCGGTCTGCGGAGCCCTGCTTAGGACACATCCGGTTACAAACCAACGCAATGGGGACTATGAGATGGTCACCAACACTTCATCAGATGACAAGACGATACGAGAAAAGTTTAGGAGTCTCTCTGTCTTGACGTCCGTTAAAAATGCTGTCAATATTGATCTGTTCGCCCTTTCCGGATACTGGCTGGTCGTGTTGATATCAATATTTACCACGGTAGCAGCCACGACATGGTTTGTGTACTTCGCAGCTCACACCAACCAATACAAAGGTTTTTCCCTGTCCGATGTCGTCGCTTTTGTCTCTGTGTTTGGTGTAGGGAAGATCCTTGGAAATTTAGCCGTGGCATTCATTGGCGGCTATCAATTCATCGGAACGAACCTATTGATGGGATTGGCAGTGACTGTCAGTTCAGCCTGCTTCCTCACCGACCTAATGTTGGAATCTTACTGGCCAATCATGGCGTACGTCTTTGTCTACGGCTTTTTCCAGTCTTTCATTTACACTCTTTTAGATGTCATGACCAAGGAAACGGTTGGTGTGGAACGTTTAGGAAGCGCCCTCGGATGGATCGGAATGAAATGTGGCTTCGTCAGGGCACTCTTCCTCTTCTTGCCTGGTATGATTCATTAACTTTCTGCACTCAAACTAGAAAACATAGCACTAGTTAATAGGTACTAGGAGATGTGTTTTTATTGTTAACTAGACCTATTTTATTATCCTTGGCGTCCATGCAGAAGCGTTTATAATCGTGCAACAGACATGAAATTGAGCTCAGCCTTACAAAACTTTGCATGTTATTTTCGTAGCACGTAAACTAGAAAGAAGCGGTACGTAAGCGGTCATGAAATTTGGACTATTTAAAATATGAAATCTGGTGCACTTGTTCAACCACGGTGGAGCCAGGCCGCGATTCAGCACTGCGATTCGGCCCAAAATTTGGTGGACGGGTATCCCGAAGCACATGGTTATTCTTTTCCACTCGTGCGGAAAGGATCAGCCCTGCTGATTTTCTTCGCCCTCGTGCGCACGGAACGTAAACATGTTTTTTTATTACTTGCCCTCCCCCCCCCAAAAAACTAATCTATGTAATGTAATATACCATGGCGAAGAGACATGGTCTATGATATGTGAGCAGATTCGCTGATTAATTATGCAAGACAACTGCCTCTTGACCTCTTTAGATTTTGACCAATCAGTGGGCGCTTTCTATATCGGGTCTTAGGCATGCATGTCGGACTTTGCTACACATCAATTAATGTGATTGGTCAAAACATATTACGGGGCGGAGCTTAATAGATTGGTCTCCTTTAGTATTAACTGAATGATTCGCAGGGGTCGTACGTACAAGATGGACCTGGTCTTTAACTGCAGTCACTCAGATTATTTCAAACAGAGATCTCGTTGATTAAACCCACATCACGAAGTTTCCCTGAAAAAAAAGACAGCAGAAAGTGTTTTCCCCTCATAACTCTGACACTATCCAAATTGTTCTATCTCACCTCACCTATCTGATATTTTGTTTCCATTTCTCAGGATTGATCTACGACACACTTGGTAGTTACACGGTGGCTTTCATCTTGATGGCATTTCTCAACGCGTTAGCCCTGCCTGCTCTGCTTGTGCTCACGAAACTCCAAAGGCGCAATTAATTACAACTCTATAGGCCTACACAACTCTTACAACGTTAACTAATTTTTACCGACTTTGTTTGTGAAAATATTTGTGTACTGTAATGATCTTATGCATAAACAGAATTGAAGATAAAGGCTTAAAATTAAAAGAGTTCCTTTGTTTCACATACAAATTCGGAAAACAGGTTTCATCTCACCAACATAATGCGAAACGTTTGGGTTTTTTTTTTTTAAATCAATAAGCAAAACAAAACAATATAAAATATAATATATAGGTTTTCCCGGCCAATTTCCTAATTTTTTTATTCACTTCTGAAAATCGGTCATTCATTTTCATCTAAATTTGAGAATCGCTCTGAACACGCGTTCCATTTTCGCTACCAGGACATTAGATTCCATTTCAGTTCAATCAATTGAGTGATTGAGCAGCACCTTTCGTTTATGATCATTTATATTCGTTTACAAGACTTCTTTTTTGTTTTTAGAGGGCGATTTCAAACATTCACCATTCTATTTCACTTTTAGTTTAATGCAATCGACACCAGATACAATTAGGTGTTTCTTTTCATTAACCGTCAATCAAATTAGCTGTACCTGAAATCAATTTAAAAAGGTATGCTTGCGTAAATGAATGCACAGGTAACGTAATTGGCCGTCTTTTTCTCAAAACCGAATGCACGGGCTATCGTTGACTTGAAACTCGTGCATTCAAATTCAGACGAAACTGAGTGACCAATTTTAAGATGTGAACGAATATTTCAGGAACTTGGCCGGGAAAACCTATACAAAATGATCAAAAAGGGAATTATTAAATTATATTTGCGTAGAGGATGATTTCTCAAACATGAGCTTAAGCCCCAAACACAAAAATCCTGCGTGTAATGGATACCAAAATATACGCATTTCAGCAAGAAAAAGAAATCCAGTTTTGCTTATGAAACTCGATCAATTTAACTCAATGTTTGTGAAATTAAATCAAATAAGGCAGGCAATTTTACTTACAGGAGGGCGGAGGGTGCCTTGCCTAAACACTTCCTGGTCACGGTCTTGGCTCATCTGTCTTGGCCCCGTTTTCCGGTAACGGCACGGAGGATTTTACTGTGTGGTGCCACCGGCTAAAAGTAGCCGTTAATGCAAGCCCCCCCCCCCCCCGAAAACAAACTGGCTTCCCTCCTCCCCTCTAAAAACTGAGTGACTACATGTTCACACACCGTGGGACGTTTGTCTGTTCATGTCTATGGTCGCTGGCCACGTGTCGTAACCATGGACACGGGAGTGAGTGTCCTGTGTGTATTTTACCCCAAACTGACCTTGAGTAGGGCCAGTCACCTTTCACTTTGTTTTATGCGAAATGTCCTTCCCCCAGTACTCACATAAGGTGTTCTCATTATTTGCCGGATTTATCAGCATTCTTCTCTATTCATTGTTGCACTTATTTTTTTTATTCTAGTTTGACTATAGCTATACATGCATCTTAATGGTTTTCATATTATTCTTTGTGTTTCAATTTTTTTCTCATTATTTTGAAAATGAGGACATTTTTTTTTCACAGATGAAAGTAATGTAAGCCCAGATTTAGTATCCCAATTAACTTTAATTACAGTAGCCTTACTTATTACCCGTTGACATCTTTAAGATTATTTCAAATTACTTTGTGGTCCACAGAGACACCCTGTCTCCATTTGTGTGGTCACACTGGGCTCGGTCGAAGACCTGTAAAACCACATCCTAGATTCCTAGTATTTACCGTCCTTGGTTTAATTCACTTACAGTTACACACAATCCATTGTGTTCCATTCCTGTATTTAATGAGCCCCTCTCCCTCTCAGTCCTCACTTCTACTTCTTTATACTTCACACTTTCTCCGTTCACTGCCTCTCTCTCTGTCAAGTGATTTTAGTTGGTGCTCTCAATAAACACACCTAACCCTATAATCCTTGTCACGAGTTTTATTCCTTCAGTGAAAGTTTCTTCTCCGTCTTCAACTTAATGATTTTGTCCGCTCCGGCTACAGTGTACGCGCTACTAGGAGACATATCATTCTATACCTCCACGTAACCAAGACACTCTAGGACTGGTACACAACAACCTCCTATGAACAAATAACTTGTGTTACAATAGCACGAATGTTTTTTTTTTAATTTTAATTGACACGGGTGAGGTGAGCAACGAAGCCCTTGACTACTCCAGGCAGGTATTTAAGAATTCTACATCATCCTGTCGTCTTGGCCCCCTACAACACCTGATCTGGGCGTCTTCGTCTTCCAAACCTGACGATCGATGTCGTTTATCCATCCATGCAGTTGACCATCACGCCCCCGACCGTGTCAATATGGCACTCTGCAGAATTGCATGGCTTCTACATTGCCATTCAAGCTTTCATCACATGTGTTAATCAGTACATATAGGTTTATTAAGGACAATCCATTGCACTAAAAAAAAGTTGTCATCAAACATATATGAACTCAACATTCAAGCACAAACTATTTAACCTTAAAGTTAGTGTAGGTTGGACCATTGACAATAGCTCTGTATATAAATAAATCCCTATTGGCGCTCCATATTTCAAGCAGGACATAACTTGTTAAAATGGTCAGGGGCCAGCAGGGGGTAACTCGCACGGGTATTGCAGTGTGTCGTGCACCTGACATACACAATCACAATAGATTCAATCCAAAACACCATCAAAACTGAGCAGTTCATCAAAAGCAGGTGAGTAGGCCTATTATTAATTCCGATAACTTTTTCGGTTTCTTCGTGATCCCTGTGTTTATGGTGCATGTTATTTCGTGGTGGCCACAAACGGTCAACCGTTTGTGCCTCTATCTCGCCGAAGGGCACCATAGGCCTACGTACGTATTTTATGGGCTTGAGAGCCCATATACAGTACATTATGTACATGTACATGTATGCATTTTTGGGGGTATGCCCTTAGAAACTATCAGATCACTAGCTCTAACCATTTTATGGGCGGGCCATTGCATTAAAAAGTGGGAGCTTCGCCCGCATAACATGTGGGGGGAGGCGTACACAGAAAATATACCTGTAATAGGCAATCTTAATGTTTTCTTTTCAATCTAGTATAGAAAACGGGGCTGGGCAGAATGTTACGAAAACGTGTCCCCGCCCCTTAAACGAATTGTTTGTCCACAATTCATAAAATTCTCAACTCTATTTATCATCTTCTTCTTTTTTAAAAACATCTTGATAAACGACTCTCCTTTTGGGCTTATTTCGCCATTTCTTTCCAAATGGACGCCCCACCCACAAAAAAGGTCAGGGTAAAATGGTATTTATTGTTCATTTTTCATCAAAAAAATACCCCGAAAACAATGGGGTAGAAAACACGGCATCAAGTGGATTTGAGTTTTATAGTGTTTCACTAATAATCCCTTAAATGTTCAAAGACTTCTTTTGCCATAAGCCAACTCACTATAGGTCCTTTTGTGCCAGTGGTCAGTTTTCAATACGGATATTCCACAATGAAAATGTAGGCTATGACAGTTTGCCGCTCAATAACCAATGGAGCCGTTTGTCTCATAGCTCATGGTATAACGTGATATTTAAACTTGATATTTTAACTGTTATTGATTTGGTGAGTGAGTCGATAAGGTTTGTTTCACAGCTCGATAATATGACTCGATAATCAATTTGTACTATAAAGTGATCTTGAATCTTTTAATTTGGTTAGTGGTTCGATAAGTTTTATTTCTCCGTTATATACTATAATGTTTGACGTTATTCATTGATATCAATAACCACACAATATAATATAACTCCATCAATGTTTAACTTGTAGCAAGTTAACTTTAATTTAGATCTCTGAATTCTGGATTCCCCATCCCTATTTAACTCCCTCTAAAGTCATATGATTGAACAATGCATAGCCTACTTCATTTTTTCAGGTTTTAACAATCTAAACTTTAAATTTGTTTTGGTTGTATTGTATCAATGGTATACCTCTTTTGATGTAGCCTACACCATGACAGTAAATTTCGTGTATTTTCAACATGGCAATAAATTTGATACGTCAATTGTAAAAGGGCCTACACAATACTTTGCATCACTTTGATGAGTCGATGGCTTTTTAGGAGTTGACCTCTGACATCAGTACTACAGAGTACACTTTGTACCTATCCCAACGACTGACTCACTGAACCTAACGTCGCTGAATGGCTAAATCCGTCCCACGGTGACCGTTTTAGCCGATTTTCGGCTAACTTTGACAGATTTTTTGTTAAAAATTGAATTTGACAGAAAATTTGACAGAATGGATTTTTTTTTGGCAGATTTCTGGCAGAATTCTGCAAAAATGGTTATTCGACAGAAAAACAGCAAATTTGAAAAGAATGGTACATGTCGCAAAAAGAAGCTTTAACCTTTTCAAGCAAACCCTTGCATAAATGGGACAGGGTGCCTGGTCTAGGTGCTGCAGTTCACTGGGAACCGGACTTTGTCGTGACGCAACTGCAATTTTCCCTTAAATTTACGCAATTTCATAACATCTTCATGTGACTGAAGATTGTTTATTATGTAATTTGAACATCAATTAAGGCAAAACCACAACATCTGCATGTGATTTTAAGTGTTTGTAGTGCATTTCGAGTAATTCTGGAGAATTTGGCAGATTTTTGCTAAATCGGACAAATTTTTTGAGCGCATTTAGCAGAATTTGGCCATGACCTTACAGTCACCCTGATCCGTCCCATTGATAACACGCATGAACACATTCTCATTATCAAGGCATTTTGAAATAGAATATTGTGCGTTCTGATAAAGACTTGCATGGGTCAGCTTTACAAGTCTTGCCTTAGTACGCTTACAGTAACTGGGATTTAGCCATTTCAATGTTTTCCCCATCCAATTCCATCTTATAAAAAAGTTAGGCGCTTTTTGTTCAAAGCTTCCATGACCCGGCCGTGAGAAGTCTCTCTCAGTTTGTGTACTTTATGAAAACAAATACAGCATTGTTCAAAAGTCAAGGACCACCCACTTAACAGCCATATGGTTACGAACACAAAGCGTCGTGCCGTTGTTAGGCAAAGCTAATCCGATTACATACTTAGACAATATAACAGAGTGCAGTGAAATTCATGCACCCCAAAAACATGGCATTTGGAACCGTTGTGTTTCTCAAAAAATATGCTCAGGTTGATTGAAATGTTAAACTATAACGGAAGAAGAAATTCTAAATCTCAGTTCAGTGAAAAATCGCCGTCATCGATGCCGAAACGTCCATACTGGTTACTGGTAAAGCTGACCTTTAAATCTGGAAGAACTCGTTCGAAAACGTCCCCAAATCTATGTATTTAGATCAGTTTCTAGGAATTTACGGAAGTTGTTATTTCACGAGTAGTTGAACACGCATATCATCTAAGTATATTCCGAATTTCAGCTTAATATGTTTTTGCTAACGCTTGTGTTACATATTGAATAATCTAAAAGGAAAAATTTTAGCGACCAAACCCACGTGTCTGGTTTTCATATAGCACAGTAGGCGCTACGGTTGACCGATTTCGGACCGGCCCATAGAGCTATATTAAATTAGCTCTATGGCCCGGCCACACAATGGACAAACACATCTTAGCATAATCATTAGCGTCACTCGGCGTGACTTGACGTGGGTCTCGGTATCGACCAATGGAAGCCTGCAAAAAGGGTGAATTAATAGCTCGTGAAGGAGGCTTTTACGCAAATGTTTACTGCACACCATAATGGATAGGAACCTTATTAATATTTTGTGAGGCTTGAAAAGATTGACAGACATTGATAACGCCAGTGTTACAGCTTTCAAATATGCACGTAGCCGGGCCTATTTTTCCAATTTCAACGAAAAGGAAAGAACATAATCACAACGACTTTTAGCACATAATTGGATCACTATAAGGGAAATAAACCCTAAAAGTTACATGGAGATACGGTCTTCCAAACGAGAGAAATTAGTTTTCAAAGATTTCGCCCGCCAACGTGAACATGTGCGTGTACATGTTGTTTCATTCAAAATATAATGTAACGTAAACCTTTAGAAATCGCCCTTCGCAACCAGCGTTACCTCTCGCAAAATCTGAAAACCCCCAGATTTTGCTCGGAACAAAAACACCAGAAAAACACTAGATAGTACAAAATGATTAATTTTGTTTCATACATTGTATTTGAAATTCTATTTTTTTCAAAGAAAAACCACCAGATTTGGCGATTTTAAGAAAAACGGATGCTAGAACCCCAAATCGGACCAAAACCCCCCAGATCTAATATAAAAACGCTAACAGTGGCAACGCTGTTCGCAACCACATGGCTGTAAAGATCGAGCTGGCTGATGTACGCAAATTACCATAAACTGTTTTGAACTGACTCCTTGCATTGCGCTAACTGTACGGGATAGCCACACCAGGCGTTTGTACAGAAGCTAACAGATGTAGATGCAGATTCAAATCGGCACCCTCATGCATGTACAGTGTAGAATCCCTACATTACTTTGTTCCGTGTAGAATGTAGATGCACATAGTACACAATCCTTCATTGGCGAAATCCTTCAGTTTCCTACCAACAGGCTGAGTATTATTGTCCGAGACGATGAGTTTGCCTCGTTTTTTTCAGAACCTTAATTCCTAACTCACAAAAAGAGATTTGTCACGTTAGGGTGCTATCGTAAATAGTGTCTTCTGCTATTTTCACCATGCAAACCCGTTCCAATCTTATGTTCATGTACATGTGCATGTACTTGAATGTATGCATTATCTCCATTTAACACACAGTGTCAGTGACATCCCGTGCACATGCTTTGCCAGACATGTGTTGCCATGATGTCATTTCAGGAAGAAACTGTTAAGTTTTGGGTTTTCTGTTCAAATTGGGAACCCCAAAAATACTGAAAAAAATTGTGAGGAATGTTTGCTCATTGGCCAACTGTCAATGTACAAAGGCGGATCCAGAATACATTTATGTGGGGGGGGGGGCGACCAAAAAAAAAGTTTCGGGTCCCCCAAAAAGTGGGTACAAAATATTACGGCGTGGGGTTCGGGGGTAAGGGCCCCCGAAATGTTATCGGCTTCTAGATGCTCTGTGGTGCAATCTGTGGCAAATCTGACCACTTTGACCCTGTTTTTAAGGAAAAGATGGCGGTGTACGCAGTGCCTGCCTTTATTGCGACGTCACTTAAACATTTTTGTTATGGGTTCGGGGTTGGAGGGGGGGCATGGCCCCCGTCTGCGGAATATCCCTGACCCAAATTTAACTTCAGGCTGTTTGACTTTATCTGTCCATGATTCATTTCAATTTATAAACTTCCATAATTTGAAAGCAATGAATTGGTTTTGCAAGTTGCTCTCAACTCCAGAATCAGACGAAACCCGAATCAGACCGAATAGCAAAAACAAATAAAAATACTTCCGACGATAGACATGACGTGGAGTATGACCCGACGGCTGTTTGGTCCATTGGGATTAATGACTAATGCATACTAGTCCGGCTGTGTCTGGCTGGTTCGTTGCGCCGGCTTAGTGTGCTAATTTATAAGAAATGATGACTACACTCGCAATGTCGTCACACGTCCGATGTGCTGCAGACTCGGGACACGTAGTGTACCGCCAAATAACAAGATCAATCTTTTCGTCAGACATTTAACAAATCTGTTGCATGTAGGTCAGTAGGCTACGCGCATTAAACGAATTGTGATTTCTTGTGAGAAGGTGAAACTCGGCTGCCCAGACGTGTAGACCCACGTTTTGGTGACAAGGCAGCAACATAGGTTTGTGATTTCTTGACATTTAGCGCAGTTGCCAACGTCAAAATGCCTCGGCATTGAAGCTGCACGCAGTTTATTATACGTGCAAGGGAAAACAGAAGTATTCCAGACGGTTAAGGAGCGATTTGGCGCCAATTAGTGAAAAATAGACGTTATAATAACGGCCGTTATCTGATGGGTACAACTTGAAATTGTCTAACTTGATATTCACGCTTATGATGAAATCGTGTCTCAACGTTGGAATTAACTGCAGTTTTTTAATTTCTTATCAGGAAAAATGGGAACTCTTTCAGTGACGTCGTTGGTGATTGTCACGTTGCTAATGTTACCATGTGAGTATATCTGTTTCTTGGCTGTAACACGTTCAAAGTGTACAAAGCTATCGCTACTTAACAATGCCGACATTTCATAATAATAAGTTGGCGGTATGCGTGATATTGTTTTCTTGTTCCATCAATGTAATCAGTGGTCAATTTCTAATGAGTGGACTTCATTAAGCAATATCCTTTCATTATACCCATGATGCTTCGCACGACTTAAAAATTACACACGTGCCAATGGGAAGCGGTGTAGTTTTAAGTCGCAGCCTTAATTCGGATACAGCGTAATTAAGTTGCAACACAGCCCCACTTCCATGGAAATATCGAGTGCGACGAGCATTCTCATTATTATTTAATTGGATTTTAATTTGCCCATGATTATTTATTTATGTGAAGTGCTGTGGCCTCGTGGTCAAGGGCACTGATTCATGGTCTGCGGGTAAAGCTGCAGGTTGTGGGTTCGAGTCCTGGCGGGGTCATAGTGCGTGTGCCCTTGGGCAAGGCACTTTGTCACTCATTGCTTCTCTCCACCCAGGAGTAAATGGGTACCTGTGAGGGCAGAGATGGTTATGTGGCTTCTCTCCACCCAGGAGTAAATGGGTACCTGTGAGGGCAGAGATGGTTATGTGATTGATATAGCTTGCTTGCGTCTAACAGGTAGCATCGAGCTGTATACTCCCCAGGGAGCTAAGATGGTATTTGGAATGTTTAATTGGCCCAATGATCGGGGTTAAAATAATACTGTAAGCGCCGTGATTTGTGCAGCCCGTACCGTTCTTTCAGCTAAACATTTCCTAAAATTTTCCCTGTCAATTCTTACAGTGATCACCAACTCACAGGATGTACAGCCCTCTGATATTATGTGCTACGCGTGTACCTACCGCACCGTAGCCAGTGCAGTCGTCGGTGCACACTGTAACGATCCCATCGATTCGGCAGTATCAGCTAATATCACCTGCGATTCCATGTGTATGGTGCGTAACTTTGGTGAAGCATTCGTTATTATCTGACTGGTTACTTGTAAACTAAACTGTGCAGCAATGTACAGCATCAGAACGCAAGCAATAGACCATTATCATGTTGCGGCCATCTTGATTTTTTCCCTTTCAAATGAACGTAACCAAAGCGAGGCTGAAAGGGAAAATAGTCTGGTTCCTTTTTGCACATAAAACATTATCATTCATTACTTTTATTGGATACAGGGAACACGACTGAAATGGTGGCAGCATGATAAAGGTTTATAGTGTGACTGTGCAATATTGAAGTTCCATTTACCATGGAATATAGCTTTTGTGTTTTGCGGTACGGTGCGGCTGGGCCCTGGGTTGGGGCGAATAATTCAATGACACGTGATCAACGATCCACCAATAAGATGAAGGGGATTATTTAGCCAGCAATCGATTAGATGCAGCAATCACTCTGATTGCGATTTCAATGTGCACTGCCTTCCTCAAGCGCAAACACAATGACATGAAAACACAACATTATCATATTCACGGCAAATTGTACACAAATTAGCAAGAGGGTCGTCAGAACTACCTGGAAATCAGAGAGTGTTTTTCCCGTTGCAGATAACAGTTTCTATAATCCCTCACATGTCAAGACGCGTTATCTTTAATTGGAGACAGCAGGATACCTTCCAACCGAAAAATATAACAAAATGGGGCTTATAGGGACTGAGACTATACACACTTCAGGCTTACATGATATTGGTTATAGGCTTATCATAATATTGTTGAATATTGTCTCTAAATTGTGACAGAAACGCACATATAAGGGAGGGGTGGAGCAGATCAGGCGAGGCTGTTACTCAGACTTACGGGAACCAGGCCCGTGCGAGACCTACTATGACAAACCAGTGCCTGGATCAGACCCCCCAGAGACTGTGACGCAAATATGCTGTCAGGAGTCATACTGTAACCACGGCAACATCCACACCTCAGGTTTAGTCACTCTGATACCGACTATGTTTAGTATCCTACTCGTCAAGCGGTTTGGATGATGGCGGGAAACAAGTCATCGACTGCAAACAATGCTGCATGTAATCATGTGATTGTGATCACGTGATATCAATTCCGTTTCCCTGCATGTTTTGATTTGAAGAAAAAAAGCATGCTTAAAATGTTTATGCATGTGTTAAAGGAATATCGCTACCATAACATTAAAGTTGTAAAGTTTTCAAGTTATGAATATTTTACTACATATGTTGTCTTTAGTGGTGTGCATTTCCGGGAGTACGGGAATCGGGTAAACTATTTGAGTAAAGTACGGATAACCGGGTACATGTAAAAGAAACCCAACTGCAAAATTCAAATCCCGGAAGTTGTGTGAAGGGTTTTTAAAGCTTTATGGTGTAAACTACAACTGTCACGAGCGTCATCTGTCGCGCGTCAAATACATATCAACGTGAAATCAGTGTTGGTTTTACATGTAGCGTGGCTTTCAATTTAAAAAAAAAAACCCACAAAACGGCATTCAAATTAGTTCTTAAACATTGTCTTATAAGTTGTTAAGTAATTTGTAAAATTGTGTATAGGCGTACCCGATTACATAATCTGCCGTACCTGACATCAGTGGTCGGGTATACTCGGGTACCCAGTTGCGATGCACACCCTAGGTGCTTTTTTAGTCGAGTTGCATGTCCTTGATTGATGGGTATGTTCAGCCGTAACATACCCTTGCAAACCAACAAGTAACAGTAAAAAACTTTGTAATTTTACGCTATTTTCAATACCTACATGAAACGTCCACTTACGACGATGATAGTATTGAAAGGGATAATAACTCGACATTTAACACCCCCCCCCCCAAAAAAAACCCAGACTGCTTATAATTCCAAGAAATGTAATATAAAAAAACATAAGGGTTAATTTTTCATATTTTAGGTTGAATATCAATATATCGTGTGTTACATTTTTTGTTTTATAATGGTATTTGTTTTCGTGAACAATGTTATGCCGCAAGGCCAGAAAAGAGTGCAATGTTGAAAGTTTTTGTAAGCTTAAAGGTACGTAGATCATTTTCTTTGTTTTAAGCAACAAAATTGCTCCAAATCTTTTGTATAGGCTGCGTTACGACCCAACTCGTTGAAGTTTCAGCTCAGTTATACCATACATTTTGATATAAAACAGAGAAAACGCATGCACAATATACGGGTCTTTTAACATGGATTGTGTTGCCAACGGTCAGAAGAAAGTGAGCCCGTGTGTATCCCATTTCGAAACCATCCTCAATTTTAGTTTTTTTCCAAACGATGCCGTTTCAGGCGGAATAATTTCACATATAGTATTTGAGACCAGTCCCATCTTCACTTTGAATCAGGTTCCTGTCATTAAACCTTTAGGTGCTTTTCCGGGTGATTGCAAATGATCCTACGTGATTTTAATAGTCAAGATGGGAATGAGTGTTATATTTTTGGAATATGAAATAAAAACAAGAACTTTTGGAAACTTTAAATAAATAATTGCTTTTAATTCGTCCATTGGTGTCATTCTTAAACCTTTCATGTGATTTTGAGCGCGTATTCAAAATGCATTGTTTGTAAAGCGTGCAGATAAACTTGCGCTTTGATTGCAATGCACAAGTCGGCCATATTGAATTGAAATTGAGGTAAACTCTTAATTTGTTGAACTTTCGATGCGAAATAATAGCAAGTAAATAACCAGTTCCAGTCTGTTTCAATAAATAATTTCAAATGTGTAATTAAACATTCCCTAATGTTTAAAGCCAGATAAAAAAAACACAGTAACATACGGCTGCATTATGCCTGCATAAATAGTCTGGCGCCATCCCATTCAACAATCAATAAAATAATGAAATTATTTCGGGGAACTCGACAAAAATGACCAACTCGTGCATAAGGCCCAACGGGCGCGGTCACTGCTTAACATTCTCAAATGGGTGTTTTGTTCCTTTTGTAATCCGTTAATCTTGATGCAAGTTTGTGTTTTCTCTTTTTTTTTACGAAACTGTTTCATGTTTTTTTTTCGGTAGAAGAGTTGATAATCCAATAACACAAACAAATTGCAATGATAAAGAAACGCGCATCAAATTCGCGTCCCACTGAGTGACGGTGCACTGTCCATCATGTCCAATCCGGTTCATCGCGACAGAAAGAGGTCCGCTGCTTATCAATAGCGCCCTCACAAGGGCGACATTGGTATTATGTGTCTATGCAAACAAGGTCATGGCCAGAACGAGGAAATAAAAGCGAGGAAATAAACCATAGTAACTTCTACACTATTGGAAGTGAGTGTGGGTGCGGCGTTTACTTCACTGAGCTTTCTCGTAATTACGGAGAAAATGTTGCTGCATTATAGTAGTGCTAAGATGGGATAACTTGATAATGCCAAGATGTCTTACTCGCTCTCGATGAGTGAGTCGGAGATTGTGATACCCCGGTGCAGTTCTACCTAAGTTTGTGTACGAGGCTCTTCCGATCACATTCACGATACAAGGTTTGTTACGGATGGTGGTTCTTAAAAGCATATTTCATTGCTCCATGTTTAAAGCTTTCAAATTCACTAGTTACTAAGTTTTAATACATGTATCTGATTATATAATTATAGTGTAGTTATTCAGAAATCAACAACAAAAGTACATTTAACCGACCCAAAGCAAAATGGGATTGCCCATGGATGGGCCCACCATGCATCTACCAACCCGGAAACTACCGACTTCCTATCATTTTCCCCTGTCAGTGTAGCGCTTATAACGTCATACAACTGGCAACCGTTGGGCCGGGCAACCCAAACAGTTCAAGCATCCTTTGCATGTCTTATGGTCCACATACAGGATGTTACCACTTATAATACAAAGAATTATTTATGCAGTGTAGAACCGTTTGCGGGAAGTTTGTATTTAAAGAACTGTCACACTGCGTGTAGTTTAACGAAGCTATGTCCAATTCCACTCAAAAAGCTAATTACATGCAGTCTTCGAAACACGGCCACAATATCGAACAAACCTGCAGGAACTATTGTTGGCCTTTTTTCCTCAGTCATAGTGTAGCTGGTTCGGATTGTAGATCAATAACTGTGGACTTTACGTTTCATTGGTTTGATGTTGACCCTATGCAGTTACTTTCAGTACCACAGACGCGTTTATCATGGTTATTTCTGTCTTCCTTTTGACGTGTTTGGAGGGCATGCTATGAATAATATTTTCGGTATCTCATCAACGGCTACGTGTCGTGTAGAGGATGAAACACGCCTCCGTTGTTGAGTTTAAGCATTTCAGGAGTTTTGTATAGCAGTTCAGTATTGTGAAACTTTGCCAAACCTGAGTTTTGGACTTTAAGTCGGTCAAGTATATAAAGTAATTAACCAGATCAAAAAGTGATGTTACAACAACAACCACCCAGCATCACCTATTAAAAGTGATTAACATTTAGATCCCCTTCAAACGGTAGCAACGTTAACCGTAGTCTAGGTACTGGGGGAAAAAAACTGTATGCAATTTTGTTCAAGGCTAGGCCTAACATAATAGTCGGGTTTGCGGTAACATGTGGATTACTCAGTCTCTTTGGAGAAGAAGTTCGGTTCTTAAAAGAAACCGGTTGGTCGTGTGTTTCACAACTAACCGGTTCTTTCTAGAACCGCATCACTTCTTCTCAAAGGGGATTATTCCACATGATGTTCCCATATACACTACCACCATGTAAAGTTCCAACTCTTATTTAGGCCCAAAATGGCCGACAAGGATCCAAGTAAACGCTGCAGCCCACCCCAAGAGACAAGGCCGAGTGGAAATCAACCACAGGAACCGGAACGGAAACAAGCAAACACCGGTGTCACTCAAAATGAAACACGACAAATGGTGCAAGCCAGACCAGAGACACAAGGTATGGAACTCATTTTTAAAAAAAAATACACATTTCAGTCATTATGAGGGTCGCGAGGGGTGGGAGGGGGGCAAGGGGGCACTTTCCCTTCCCAGAAAAGCAAAACTATAAAAAAAAAATTTAAAAAAATATCAAAAGAAAAAAGATGAGAAACGAATACTTCTTTATATTTAAACACCTCAGCCACAATTTCTGTATCATGATTAGCCGAGCGCGAGTCACATGACTTATTCGCTTTTATTCCTTTCATGCTGTGCTAGGCCACCCATGTTTGTTTTACATACCTAGTGTGGACAATCCTTTGTTTTCGTGTAGTTAACAAAACCAGTGCAAAAGACTCATTTTACTCACACTGTAAAAACTCTTTTATCACAAATACTTTTTTTTAATAATGATTCCCTTTAGTGTTTGTCTTCGATTTGCCACAAATAAACCCAACCCCCAAATGCCTCTACCTGTTTTCCAAAGAGGGGGAAACCTTGTGTGGACGTGGGCAAGTCCACACAACGTCGCTGCTACCTGCTTTACGTGGACATCTTTTGTTCGGAAGTCCACACGGTGAATATAATGCTTGTACACAAATGATGTGCAACCAAAGTACCATAGCACTAGGCCCCAATTTTAAGGCTCTTTCTGCTTACCGTTAGGCCAAACATTTTCTCAATCATAAGGTGATGTCTCAAAACCACCAAACTCACAGGTTTGACTGGAATTTTGCTGGTGCACAATTTTAACATGTATTTAGATGGGGTTACGATCGAGTATAAGCTTTATGTGGCTTCTCTGGGCTCCCACATAATTTGCACTAAATTTTAGTCGGGGCACTATTGGCGGTCATCAGCCGACATTTGAAGGAGAAAAAAAAAAAAAAAAAAAAAACCGCGTCGCGGCACCACTTTTGGGGCAAGCTCAATACCAGAAATCGAAGATTTTTTTTGCCTCAGCGAAAAATCCCAGCTACTTACTGTAGCAGAAAATTATGTGCGTGCGATAAGCATATTTCACGGGTAACAAGGAATGTTGGCTTCTGCGCATGCGTACATCCCGTAACTAAGGATTCTGCGCTGACAATGTTAGCAGGGTGCAACCCTGCATTAAAAGTCCCATAGACATTAGTGCTAAATGCACAAACTCTATTATTTTTTTTTAAATACTTAGAATGTTCACGGCTATTTAAGCTGCATAGAAAAATGACGTCGATCAACATGTAATTTTTTGGTGGGTTGACTTTCTGAGAAATTCTCATCCAAAGAAGACGACCCCTATTTTCCCAAAGCGGAAAGGTAGCCATCTTGAAAAACGATCCCTCCACAACATGGCAAAATAGCGCCACTTTTGAGCTCAATTGTATCCAAAATGCTCAGAATTGGAAGCCCCAAGTCCGTGCCAGAGGTTCATTGCCACATCTCTTCAATTCCCCAATTTTACGGCTCTCAGAACTTTCTAATATAGACTATTTTGAGGGTACAACTTTTATTTATGGCTCAGCGGATGGATTTAGGCCTATTTTCCGGTGTGCAACCAGCACAGAATTTTACTGCTAGCGAGGTTAGCACAAAATGGAGGCGGTAAGCACGGAATTATGTGGTTATCAATAGCAGAGTCATGAAATTGGGTTTGTTTTTTGTTTTTTTTGTCTGCAAAACCCTTCCTGTTTGCAAAATCGTGTGGCTGTCGGCAATATGCTGCCATGAAAGCGCCACCTACAGTTGTCCACTAGTGTCAATGTCCGAGTCGTACATTGCCTCCAATAAGTCGCCCCCCCCCCCCAAAAAAAAAACCTTGGATGCCCAACTGATATAAACACCTGTGATAACTGTGTAATGGTCTGTTTTACCTTCCAGTATCACCAGACATGGCGTCGCAGCTGACTCAGTTGACACTGGAATCCAAGTCGGCGCAGATTTGCTCCACCGGGAGTGTCAATGTTCCTGGTGACTACAACCCATCATTCCTCGGCCCAGTATCTGGAACGGTCAACATCAATTACAATGTAACAGCTCATCTAAAAGGTAAACATTAATAAAGAATACGATCTTGTGTTGTTCTGACTTTGGAAATAAGTCGATGCCCTGCTTACTTTTGATTTGTGGTGTAAGGTTGTCGTAGTGGGTTCGATGCCTGCCTGGGCCAATTGGGTGTTCAGTCCCTGCCTGTTTCTGTGGGTTGTTCCCAGAATATTCTTCTAGGGTTTTCCTCGCGTCTCTAATAAAAATGTATTTTCTGTAGTAGTTTCCATTCCATGAAAGACCAGTGGATTCTACTCAATGGACTGCCCAGTTAAAATAAGAATTAATGAAATTAGTGGTTCAGCAAACTGATGGTCTCCTTCATTGACACACTTGAAGTCTCTTAAATCTTTGACCTTGAAGTATTGCTCACTGATGCCTGAAGATTGGAGGCAAGTTTAATTTAATTTATTTTAATTAATTTACATTATGTACAGAGTGCATGGACTTTGTTTACCGGGCTAGAATGCGGTCACGGTACCTGACCGAAATCCGTAATGTACATAGGTCAGCGCGCACTGTTTGATTGGTTGGATTCTATTATAAAACTTGATTGCGAAGGAAATTCGTTCACGGTGTACTCGAGGCATCCTCCAAATGTCCCTTTAAGGAAATGGAAAGTGGTTCCACTCCACTTCACAACCATTACTTCACCAACTATCTCAAATTTGTGTTGACTATACATGTATTTAATATTTAGATGCCCCGCCAAACCAGGTGCCAGAGATTCCCGGATGCTCATCGAGTGAACCACGTACGCAAGGACCGAGTCCTTCAACACAAGGTAACGCAATCCTGTGTTAAAGAGGCATTCTGATTGATAAGATGTTTCTCAGGTTTAGCCTAAAATTAGGAAAACAGACGGGGATGACACTATCACCTTTGCGGGAGCATTAAATGCTAATGTGGTTGAACTAATCCTATCTATATTTCATTTTGAATCTTTGAAAAGACATCTACTGGACACTTGTCTTGAGAGTTTTGCTGAAAAGACCACCCCAAATCTGCTGCCCTAGTTGTTATGATCAGAGATCTCAAATGTTCTCGAACGAAATGTGAACGATATATGTGATGCGATCAAGCTAAATAAGTCTTTTGTCGAGTCTGGTCAATTTTTTTTTTTACAGATTTAAAAAGAGCACAGTCTCAGCATTACTTCTGTGAAAACTGCATGCTGATACCATCTTTAGTTTTAAAATATGGAACTCGGAACACCAAGAGATGTGATGAGGTGATGTGACGAAGTAGCCCTATTTTGGCCTGCATCTCCAAATGAAAATTCCCGACAACGACTCATTTAGCTTGATCGCATCACATATTTTGTCTCAGTCGCCAGTAAACTCAACTGTACGAAAGATTGAATTATTGACATTTTGTGCGTTTGTCATGCTGTACTCATGCAGATACTTCTCAGCCGTTCAAGAGACATCATCAAGTACCGGGACGAGTTGTTACCTACGCAGAAATGCACACGGCTGCAAACAGTTGTGAGTCAGCCCTGAAGTCACATTACAAAAGCACGGGTAGCTACGTTCAGATGATCCCTTGGGTCGATGACGACACCAAACATATTATGGATATCTACACCACATTATTGCTGGAGAGCATGGGGGAAGGTGTGGTATGCTCTAGAATGGAACTAGAATCTTACCAAGACATTTTCTTCTTTAAGACCAAGGAGGGTGATGCTATCAAACGGGCAATTCTGAACGGGTTAGCTGGAAGAGGCAAGTCAACTTTGGTTGACAAGATGGCGTATGATTGGGCTGCGTTCAGTCAGGCGCTGCGCATGTTCAAACTTGTCTTTGTGCTAAAAATGTGCGCGCTGGAACACAATTCAGAGCTCATTGATGCGATTTTTGACCAACTTTTAGATCACGACACGAAAATAGACAGGTTAGCGTTGAAGGAGTTCATTCACAGCTATCCCAATGGCATACTTGTCCTCTTGGATGGCTTCGATGAGTTCACGATGTCCACTGCCAAGATCTGTCCCGAGTCTATCCTGGGAATTATCAATCGAAAGATTTGCAGAGAATGTTGGGTAGTGGTGACAACAAGGCCATCCCACATCAATAGTTTGATGTCAAAACAGCTGATCCAGGATCCATTCACTCACGTGGTGGTTTCAGGCTTCAGCTCAGATAACATCCAAGAGTATGTGACAAGATTCTTCTCGACAGAACCTGTCAGTGCTGTGGGTTTGGTTGAGAAAATTCAGTATTCCGGTGTTTCGTCTGACCTTGCCAACAGACCCATGCTTCTGCTGTTGATGTGTCTGCTCTGGCGAAACAACGGTTCACTCCCGGAGACGACCACTCGACTGTACGATGAGGCGATACAGTATGTATTCCGAAGAAAAGCAGACATGTCGCCAGAAGAGATGTCAGACGTGGTTATCGCACTGGGAAAAGTGGCCTTAGTGGGTCTCCTTTCTCCCGATCAATTGCTCTGCTTTGGAGAACGAGATTTTGAGAAGAGTGCACTGGACGCGGCCGTTAAGGTGGGTATCTTGACGAAGCAAAGGGAAATTGGTCAGGGCTCAAGGTCTTCAACAGCATACAGTTCATCCACAAGACAATTCAGGAATACTGCGCCGCAAAATATTTGCACACCTTGTCGGAAGATGAGTTTCAGAAAACCTTTGATAAGGTTGACAGGTTGGATGAGTACGAGTACCTACTGCGGTTCTGTTGCGGTGACAATGATGCGTGCAGTCAGATCATTTTACGGATGCTTGAGAGGCGTTTCTTTACAGAGCAGAAGGAGGCCTATGCACCTGTGTCGAAGATGTTGTCTCGTGAGCAGCATGAGACGAGGCGCACGAAGTTGGCCCTTTCATGTTGTTTGGAGAGTCAGTACAAGACATTACCAACAGTAGACTTCGTGAGTTCAGTTCTCACTAAAGAAATCAGTCTCAGTGATTGGAACCGTGATAGTTACATGCACTCTCCTTCGTAATGGAATCAGTCGCTATCTCGACTAAAAGGGAGACAAAACTTCACTTAGCCAAGGTGCAGTCAGTGAACTTGCAGAGTTGCAAAGTTGGCAAGTTCTGCGAAGATTTAGCGCACTCAGCGGGGGCTATGACAAATCTGGAGCAACTAAACCTCGTCAAATGCTCTTTGACAGCGACTAATGTTAGCAATGTTGCATCTTCGTTGAGCCAGGCAACCACCCTAACCAAGCTTGATCTATCGCACAACATGACTCTCAGTGGTTCAGCAAACTTATGGTCCCCTTCATTGACACACTTGAAGTCTCTTAAATCTTTGACCTTGAAGTATTGCTCACTGATGCCTGACGATTGGAGGCAAGTTCTTTGTCCCTCTCGAGCTTCCCGGTTGAATCGAGTTAGATCTCTCCTCCAACAATGAGATGCAGTGCTCTGGGAATATATGTTTTACTCACTTGAGGTATTGTACGTCTCTTCAAAGACTGGACGGTGAGTAACTGTTGTCTGGGAGGCACTGATGTGACTCAAATATTCACCTCAGTGTGTTATCTGACCGGGCTGGTTGAAATAAATTTGTCTTTGAACGCATCAATCAGTGGCTCTGCTTCACAGTGGTCCAATCAGTTGGAGGACTGCAAACACCTCAAGAAGTTAAATCTGAAGCACTGCTTACTGACTGGGGGAGATTTGATGCAAGTCGCAGCATCATTGAGAAAGATACCTAACTTGATGGAGTTGTATCTTTCTTCACCTTACGTAGAAGGGGACTCAGTTGCCTCCTGGTGCTACTTAGAGCAGATGAAACCTCTCCACATTTTGAACATTCCCCTGTAGGATCACTTCTGCTTCAGTTCTCAAACATGTCTTTGAGTTACTGAGCAGTGTAACCAATTTGGTTGAGTTAAATCTCATCTTCGGCTATGAGCTCGAGAATTCAATGGCGGTGTGGTGTCCGCATTTGAAACAACTGAAGAATCTTCGGAGACTTACGTTTGATGAATATCGATCAGAACTACAGGATCTATCGCATCTTGCTTTGGCCGTTGGACAAATGCCAAATATTCAGGAGTGTGTTATCAGTTACGAGTACGTTGAGCTCGATTTCATCACAAACACGCTTCTGTCGGAAACCAATCTTGTGGCTATAACTAATGGTGGAATCATTCTAAATCTGAGTGGCTGTTCCTTGAGCGGCGAAGCCATAGACACCATCCTAGAAACAATGACAAAGAGGGGCGACTTGATTGAGATGAATCTCAGTGGCAATACACTTACAGGTTACAAGGCAGTTTGGTCCAAGCACCTGAAGAATCTCAAACTACTCCGGAAAGCTCATTTTAAGGCACTGCCCTCAACAGTAAAGATCAGAAGGAGATTCGAGAGGCTCTTGGTGCCGGTAGCTTGGTAGAAGTGGATCTGTCACAAAATGAGTGATTCTCTAGTTTGCGCCAGATGCGCGTGCTGTGTAAATAGAATGCCAAAGTGGCATCGATCCATCAAGACCCCCGAAAAACTGTCCCAGACTCATTTTTCGTCCGAGATAAGATTCGAAATAGGCCACCTATGCAAAACAGCATTACATGTAATTGCATTACAGTATATGAACGCGAAAATAAAATATCGTTCAAGACCGAAATTTCATTCAAGACCTACCAGAATCGTGACGTAACGTACGCCATGCCTTAATAAGCCGTACTGTTTGTTTTACAAATATTTTCATGATCACTGCTCCACTGGTCCATCCAACCTGGTTCCTCCAATCAAAATGTTGAGAGAGGAACTCGTTTGTCTGCCTGTTCTCATCCATATAATGTTGCAGATGAACAAAAGGATCTATTGCAATAGCTTTTTTTCCCACGTGGTGCATCTCTTTTGAATTCCTTGCCTGGTGCTTGTTTCTCTCCAACCTATGATCTGTCTTGTTTCAAGAGGAATGTTAACTCATACTTTCAGTTTTCCTGAGTACCTATACTCTTCCTTTAATTTCTCTTGTCAGCCCTGTACCTGGAGTGGCTTCTAGCCTTGTTCAGGGCGAATATGAATGACAAAAAAAAATACCGTCTGCATCCTCATTACACAGTAAACATCAGAAACTCGTCAAGCACACAGTTCTGAGCGAGAGTAACTTGTTCAGTTTGCCAAGCGTATAATTTGGGTAAGCTGCGACTACAGCATCATTAAAAAAAGGTCAAATCTCTTCCTGTAATGCGACAACTGAGTTCCAGATCAATAAAGAAATTAAGTACTTTACAAAAAAGGGTCAGAAAAATACTACGGGTACGTACATGTACATGGACCGACTGACGTGACCAACATGACGATAAATTGTGTTTCATGACATTGTGCGCATATTATTTCATCAACCCAAAGTTTAAAATGCTAGAGCGCCAGTAACGTACACAGATTCTTCCAGCAAACCTACCTTCCAAGTGGAAA
The DNA here is from genome assembly GCA_029964075.1 of Patiria pectinifera. Lineage (NCBI taxonomy): Eukaryota > Metazoa > Echinodermata > Asteroidea > Valvatida > Asterinidae > Patiria > Patiria pectinifera. The sequence continues at coordinate 26,458,881 of CM057148.1, forward strand.
AGTACTTATCTAAAATATCATGCCAAAATGCTCAACTTCTTCCTAATTAGCGAAATCAGGTTAATATGGCGGTTACCGTGATATAGTAGGCCTATGTTGGTTATGTTTGTGTAATTTACAAATAAAGTTGAACCCTGATAAAGAAGAGCACAATTAATTAATACAACATCACTGCGCTTATAACAAGCAAATCTTAGGTCAAAAGTATTTATTTTCCTTTGTTTTTCATTACTGTTAATACAAGGTACTGTTATAACAAGGTAATTGTGAAGTCCCAAGGACCTTGTTACGAAGGTACACTCAGTCTGTTCCTATCATTTTAAATGACACTCATCTTGATCCAGGTTAAGGGTACCAAATTTTGGGAATACATATTGATGAGAACTTAACTTGGAAGAATCAAATAGACGTTATAACAGCTAAAATATAAAAAAAAAAATATTGGTATAGGCCTAATGAACCGTCTAAAATATTTGTTACCTGGTAGCATATTGCTCAACCTTGTACAACTCATTTGTTTTACCGTATTTAAATTACTTCCGAATTCTGACCTGGGGTAGTCCAACTCCTAAATGCAACAAGCTGATTACTCTACAGAAACGTGGTGCAGTTCCTGAGTAATTTTAAAACTGGCTATTGTGAACACTCTGGGCCTTTGTTGCAAATTTAAAATTGTTAAAATTCATTGACCTGTATCATCTTAACTTAGGAAAACGTATGTATAAATATATGAAACGTGAATTACCCGCTTGTTTTAACCCCTGTTTTACACTTACTTCAAACATTCATTCATATAATACCCGCAGTACTACTAGGAAAAATCTGTATGTTAATTATTGTAGAACGACATTGTCCAAAACAGTGTTGTCCAACGTGGCACTCTCTGTTGGAATAGTCTGGATAACTCTTTTTAAATCATCACCCAATCTCTCTATTTTTGCTGAAAACTAAAAATTAATTTTTAATTGCATACTAAAACAATGTAATAGGGATAATAACGGCCTTGATTACTGTCTTACACTGGTGTTTGTGCTCTGTCTTTCCATGTATGTCTGTCACTTGTCTGTCTATCCATAGGCTGGGAACAAAAGCTTATGCTTCACGGACCTAGATGCTGCCATTTAGTTAATGTTCACTATTGTAAATATATGTATCATTAATTTGAATATATAACATTATGTATCGTCCTTTATGGAGCATCGAAATAAATGTATGTATCTCTAAAAAAAAGAAGAAAAAAAAGGAGTTTGACTGTCGAAGTTCAAATATTTACACGGATACAAAAGTTTAATGATTCAGTATTTTGTGAAGGCCCTATGTGAATGTTATTGAACACAATGCAATGCAATATGCCTTCATGTCCCTAATGCTCATCATAACAAAGGATTCCTCAAAAGTGCTCTTAGTAATAGTTAATACAGTATTATAGGCACTGTAGCTCGCAAACCTGAAGAAAAACAAACCCGGCGCAGAGAGGAGACGAGAAGAAATTACAGTTTTAGGGGGTGGCGCAAACCCCCAGAGGAATATTTGGGGAAACCTCACGAAATCGGGTAGGGACTGAAAACCAAATCCACATGTGTATATACCGGGGCAGGACTCGACCCCGGGTCACAGTGTTGGGAGGCGAAGGAAAGAACCGCTACTCCCCATAAGTTCATTACGTAAACTCATCTTCTTCACTATCAAAAAAGAAGCTATTTCACTAGGAGGAAAGAAGTAAACTTTTATAGAAAACATATTGTGGTGTTTGTGGGTCCTTTGAAACCAGGTACAGTTATGGAACGGACTTACCGGAGTCTTACCGTCACGAACTCGTGGCATAGGGGGCCGCCATTTTATTACACAGATTACACTCTGTAAATCTCTATGGAACGTGCAGTTGGTGTCCGATCCCTCAAAGGATTTTAATGCATGGGCATACGTCATGTAATTAGCTCTCTTCTTGCAATTTAAAATATACTTTAACATTGCACGGCATGGGAAGACAAAACAATTGTAGCCTAACATGTAGCTGGACATTGTTTTTATTTTGAAACACACGTTCCGTCCAATGTAAGTATTATTCTGAGCAATTTCAAACGCATCTGCAGTAGGCCCAACATCCTGAAAATAAACTAAACGACATTTTTGACCTTAAACAAAGCCATAGCGTGGAATAAACGCACGGATTACCCCTAATACATGTAAAAAGATCATTTTGCTCTGCAGCCATCTTGGAAGTACGCGAGAGTGCATTTATTGTTACTGAATTAAAAGAACAAACAACACGTCAAATATGGCTGTTGCATGCAAAGGGTCTATTGTGTTTTCCCGCCAAAGTAGCTGTGAAGCATTTTTGCAACATGTACACTTCAGACGTTTGCCTATGTTTCTTACCTAATAATTGTTTAAAACATTCAATAAAAAAACATGTGTGATACACTGAATTTTGTTTACTTGCGACAGCCTCGTTTCTGAACATGATGGGATTCGTAAAAGTGTATTGGTTTGTTTATTCGGTTTGTGGTGTTTATTTTTTATGCTGGTTTGTGTTGTATTTTGTGCGGGTTTTTTTTTGGTGGGAATTGCATTAGGAGTGAGTGGAGATGGGAAGCTTACAGAGTTCGGACTTGGGACTGCAGCCTCCCCCAAGTCTCGGGTCTCAATTAATGCACATCTACGTCCCATACTTCTGCAGAATTAAAACCACAATGAAAAACACCAACGGCCCATTCGCCCTCTGCACGCTTCCGCCATAAGCATGCAGAGCCTCGATCTGGCAAATTTACAATAAAATATAGCGGTTCAGTCAGTGGCGTAGTCACACGGGGAAGCGTGGGGGCGACAGCCCCCCCCCCATGAAACCTTGTCGCCCCCCCCCTCCCCCACTGAGATTTTCAGTTTCTAAAAAATTTATCATTGATCTACATGACGCCCCCCCCCCCAAGAACTGTCTCATCTCACGTCAGGGGCGGCGGTATAGGCCCCTGCTTTTGGAAACATGACTTTTGCATCCCCTTGCAGGGGCGGATCGAGCTTTCAGGAAAGGAGTGTTTTATATGAAGCGGGAGGTGGAGTTTTTGCTAGGCCGGGGGGCGGTAACATATGCCTCCCGGAAAAATTGTGGAAATCTACAATTCTTTCTCCTGCATTCTAATGCTAGGTTCACACATTCCGATTCTGCCGAATCGCCACGGATATGCAATTCTTGAAATAAATCGGGGGAATGGTTCTTGGCTGCCTCGGGATGACTCTTCTGTTTGTTCGATGAAATATCGTTAAAGATTGGGAAGCGCATGTTCAAAATTGTCGGGGTGGTTCGGGAACCAATTTCGAATTCTTGGTTTTACATGCATATTCTTGCTGTATTCATAACTAATTCGGGAAAATGCATGAACCTAACATAAAGATATGTGAGAATAAATTTAGGAACTTTCCATTCCATTAGTGTCACCAACATTAGTCAGCGATCAAGGGGTCCGGGCCAGCCCACTTCGTATCTTTAGATCCGCCACTGGCTTGGCTTACCTGGCTACAGAGACGCACGTTGCTCCCCTCCCATCCCCACTTTCTTATAAATCGTCTTCGGCCGTTGTGACATACTACAGTTGTACATTGTATGTACATTTACAAAATATTCTGTAATACTAAAGGACGAGTAAAAAAGCAGAAACCCAAAATGTTGGGACAATAATTGTTTTTAGGGAATTTCCTTTATACATTACGTGTATAGCTCTTTTAAATCTAGGATATGAAAGCCCAATTCATAAGCTTTCTTTCAGTACAAGAATTATTCAAATCACTCATGTACTTTTCAAGTTGATGCGGCATTTTAAACACAACCACCGTTTTGTTGTTTTCTGGTCCACGGATCACACAAAAGTTTAGGCAGTTCTTTCAGCAAAACGAAAAGAAATCACGAAGGGATGTGTGTGAATTGTATTCGTTTTGTGAATTGTTTTGCTGAAAAGAACGCACACCTTCATGTGTAATCCGTGGCCTTAAACCATTGCTATGACGTCACACTATTGTTAAAGAGTGTGGATTCGGATCTACGAATCTCTTGCACACTGGTCAGCAAAGTGTGGATTCGAACGACGAATCTTCCCAGTAAAGTGTGGATTCGGAATTACAGAACCTTTAAAACGGTGGTTGTGTTTAAAATTCTGCAGAACTTGAAAAGGCTAACGAGTGATTTGAATGATTCTTGTATTAAAGAAAGCTTATGAATTGGGCTTTCATATCCTAGATTTTAAGTGCTACGTGCAGAACTTCAATACATGTACAAATGATAAGTCCCGACATTTGGGTTTCGTTTTTTTAACTCACCCTGTACAGCAATATTAAGCAAAGAACACAAAAGTCATCGTGTTTCATATTAACATGCAGTACTTGGAACCACCTTTAATTCAATACAGCAGATCTACTCACGCTAACAATGTACACACAATAACTTACTGTTGTGGTTAATCTTTACTTAAACCCCTAAACGGTTGGGTATCAATATTTACATAGGTGATATTCGATGAACAAACATAATCCAAAAATAAAAAAAAAAATCCTTCCATTGAATGACCGCCCAAATATTCCAAGATTAATCTCAAGAGCGTTTTGGAAGTTTTTTGGAAAATAAACTCATTACAAAAAGTAAGGTGGTAGACTTTTCTAAGCTATGGCAAACTTTGCCAGCGTGGCAAAACTTGTCATCATTTTAGGTACATGCAGTATTTTCTTGCTTACAAAGTAATGTATTTTTTTTTATCAGCACTACTTTAGTTTAATAACTAAAAAGCGAGCTCAAAATGCGGACTATGATTATTTGCAGAAATCAAACTACAGTGTACAGCTCCAGCTTAAAGACAGGCTACATGAAAAAGGTATAAAAACGTTAAAACAAAACAAATACAAAACAAACAAACAGAAGAAACGAATATGCGACATAGATCAATGCATTGATTGTTACTAAATGCAAATCATTGTTACGTTACCAAACAATAGAAGCTGTAATGCTGAAAAATTTGTTTGCTTATTTTAAGCGTGTCGGCTGACTCAGTGAAGTAGAATTTCAATGGAAGATCAAGTCAGTGATTATTATGTAACTTCACTCTAATATTCTTGGCGATAACGCTCTGACAACTTTTACATTGTATATCTTTTTTGCAAGTGCAAAAATATTAAAGCGCTACCACATGTACTGTGTAAACAACTGTTTGATTCACAAAACCATTTTCCCATACTTCCTAAAGGTAGAGTAGTCTATTTGAAATGTGTGTATTTGTTCTCGTTTGAACCAACAAAAGTGCCTCAAAATCTAAAGACGGATGCAATAACGCTAACCGGATGACGTTTTGCTCTGGGAATGCTGTATATGTTGAGAAAACTAGAACAAGATATACGCCATTTTCTGATCAAGTGATTTTGATTCCAACTTGTTGAGTCAGATTTGAATTGCGCCCTCTCGTGACACAATCCCAAAATCATCATTCGACGGGATTCTCATTCAGCCAGATCACCTATCCCGGATTCGGAAAAGATTTCATATACGAAGTTCACTAACACCCTGTGTACAAACCCTATGAGATTGACTGAACAATTCTATGTTTTCTAAGAAAATACTTGTATTTTCTCACTGCTCAAGTTGACTTGGATGACATGAAATTGCTATCTGGGCTTGTTAGTCAATACAGAGGAAAATTAGTGAACTTCTCATATGGAAATCTTTCTCCGGATACACCCAATGTTGAAAACCAACTAAGCAAATTTGAACACATTTGGGCGGATTCACGAAATTTACAAAATGTGTCACTGGACACATTCGAAATGACCTTCTTAGTTGTTTTCCAAAATGACAGCATGCCAGAAGGAACAATTTCACAGGAGTTTCCTGTCATTACTTCATCCTTCCAACCAAGTAAGCATTTTCACAATAATGTTGTCAGTAAATCTCTCGGACACCAGCAAATGATCTACTCTACCTTAACTGAGAACATTTCCTCAAAGTTGAATGAAGGCAGTGCTGACTCAATAAAAACCCCTGCCCCTTCAGCTGACCTCTATCTAGATTTACACTTATTCTAATGACTACAGAGCTACAAATCCATTCATCCTGGATGGATATTGAGTAGATAATTAATACCTTATTTATATTCTTGTCGCTCTTTCTCTCCAAATCATAATCCATTAAGTCAAATATCTCCTCATTCGAGGAAATCTGCAGCAAGTTCATGTATATGCTTATGAACACTGGCATTTTTTGCCACAAAGTGACGCGATAACTGTTTTTGTTTCTTACTGAAGTTAAGAACCACTACGTAAAGTATATTTCTCACACTTTCAAGTGTCCACCACTGATCTCTATACAAAGACTGGATAGCTGGATATGCATACAACATCCGCCACAGAAGACTTTGCATATTGACCAATTCGCCCTGGTCTCACGGTAAGATGGCCATTATAATACTTAACGCTCTAATGCTACAGAACACGAGGCGCTTGTATCAACAGTTGGCGCGCATTTTTGGTCACGTACATTTTATGATGTTCTAAAGGGACACATTTCCGTGAGGATTACTGCAAAACGCCTAAAAGTGATATCGGCGGTATTTTAGCAACTACCACGTTAAAAAAATTGCAGTTAACCTTTGGCTGCGGTGGTTGTCAAAATATAAGCCGGGCGGAATACTACAAAAGAAATCATGCTGTCTATAAAACGGCACCCTGTCCTTTGTAGAACACCAGCCGTCTCACTAATATGGAGTCAAATTGCATATTTGTGCGGCTTTATTGGCTATCCAGTTCTTTATATAGAGATCAGTGGTGTCCACTTTCTACCGGACGAAAAACAAAACTTCCTTCTTAAATTACTGTAATTTCTCTGGGTATTGAACAAAAAAGCCTCATGAAAATTTGTGTTTAAATCACAATAATTGTCTTCCTTCTAAATTAACTATCGCGTAGAATACAAGGCAGAACGCCACTAACGTAGCTGGTGTAATATTGTCCAATTGCATGATATACAAATGGACGGAATGCTAATATCTGAGACCAACAAAACTTAGTACAAAACCCATAGGGCTGTCTAAGGAGGGCCAAATCGCAAACGGCGATAGGTCGATTACAATAATGAATGGAATATTGTATACTCTGTGCGCTCATCAAGAGTGGGCGCTAACACTCGAGAGCTCCTGCGGTGGGACACATGTGTGCCCTGATCGCAAGATAGCACGCACTCACGACTTATTTGATTCTGAATTTTGCATATAGCCCTGAAGGCCCTCGTGTGAGTACCAGCCCGCGGCCATGCTTAGAATGTCTCTTCCTAGTGGTCTCCCCAACTCTCCCTTTCTTACTGCTGAGGGGGGTGCTTGTGCATGGCAGGCGGATCTAGGGCCAGCAAATATGCCTCAAAAACGAAAACAATTTTTTAATTTTTTATGTGACATCACAATAAAGGCAGGCATGAGTACAATTCACCATCTTCTCAAAAAACATTGGCTAAGGTGGTCAGAAATTGCCTCAGATCGCACCAGAAGGCATCTAGAATCAAAAAAAAAAAACCTAAGCTGCTACTCTTGACCTTAATTTCAAAAATTGTGTTCTGGATCCGCCTCTTGGTGCATGAGAGCCCCTGACAGTAGAAGTTGGCTGTAATCGAACATGATTGGGCCTGCACAAATTTGTTCAGTATGTTGGTGGTTCATTATTGTATGATTTTTGGCTGCAAAATGCTTGGTTCAATATGATTGTTGAAAAAGTTGGGAGCCAAGAGGAGGAGGTTTGTTATAGCTGAACTTTTTGGTGGTGGCTACAAAGACGTTCTACTGTACAGGGTGGATAAAAAAACCCAAACCTCAGATATTATTGCTATTGGAACAGAAGTAGAGGCACACATATGAATCAAAGGGAGATATCCTCTGTTAGGGTTGAATCGCCTCTTCAAAATGACACCCCTGGTCATGTCATTACATATCTACGGTTGACTGAGCAGTGAGGAATTTGTATGAAAGGGTCTATTTAGAGAATTAAGTACCACTTTTCAAGTGTGGTTTTTGTTGTGTCAATTGTCACAGAGTAAAAGGCTATTATTATTATTAATATTATTATTATTAATCATTCTGGTAATGAAACCAAAGGATTCCTCAAAAAAGCACTCCTAGGCACTGTAGTTCGCAAGCCTGGAAGGGAGGAACCTGTGGAGAGAAGACAATGAGGAAGAAATTACATTTACTATGGTTGCTAATCAAGGCAGGTGGGGAAAAAAAAGAGATTTCACCATGACAAGTGGTGCAAGTCTCTAAATAGTCTCTAAATAGCCCCTTTTTATAAAATGGTCACTGCTCAGTCAACCGTGGAATGTAAGGACATGATCAGGGTGTCATTTTAAAGAGGAGATCTCAACCCTAACAGAGGATATCTCCCTTTGATTCACATGCGCCTCTACTTCTGTCTCCAATTAGCAATACTATCTCGGTTTCGTTTTTTTAATCCAATTCTGTAAAATGAAAACCCTGAAGACAATCAATGTCGGAAGCTTATTAAAATAAAGATGGTATGCAAAATAAAAAAACATAAAATGTTTGGCTTTGTACATTAAGAAGTAGCGCAATGCTTCAACTCTTGGTCCAGCTAGCCGGAAGGCAAGGTCTGGTCGGCCCGGCTCTTTCTTCTCTTCCACTTTTTTCTTGCCCAGTGGAATTTCTTGATGTAGCCCTCAATGAGCCGCTTGATCTTGACCTGGGTTGATCTCACCACTCTTGCTATGGCACACCTACAGAAACAAATTGAAACCCTAAGATTATCAAAAAGTAAACAAAACATGATTCTTTATTTGATTCCGTCACCAGCACTCATGGACAAGTTCTATTAGAGTTTTCAGTAACCATCCAGTTACCCTTTCAATGTGACATTATTGTAGAGTCTCTTTTTCCCACAGCGGTGTGAAACCACGCTGTGGGCTTCTGAAACTGCTTATGTTGGTTGGTGGGTGGGTTGGTTGGTGACACTTTACCCGGCCATATATTGTATTCATACAACTCAAGTATTACAGCTTTGCAAGTATTACAGCTTTGCATTCGAAGAGACCAGTTGTGCAAACACTGTTGCGCATAAAGTCGTCTAATTTGCATACATTTTGCATATTAGATCACGCCCCATTCCTTTTTCGTTTTCT